>OX451741.1:616814538-617414538 GCA_948472305.1 Vicia faba
ATACAATTTTTTTTTTCTTCATTTTTACTTCATTATGCTCCAATCAAATATGAATTTCGTTGTCAACCACGCTAGATGACACATTTTTCTCTTTCTTTTTTTTGAATATATTTTTTAAAACAAAGAAGTTCATCATGGCTTCATGATTCTACTCAAAAATTATAACATCATTCCATTTAAATATATTGTTATAAAATTTTTAACAGACTTAATGTCATTGATACTAAAACACAATATTTCTTTTATAAGTGACGATTCTGTTTTCTTTTTATAAACAAAGAAAATTTATTGAACAAGAGTACAAAGAGTATTTAACCCAGATTACAAGTGAAACAAATAAACAAGAAAGCAAAAAAAAAAACATCAACAAGAAAAACATAAATCTAGTTTGAATTGTTTATTCATCCAATAGAAATCCACTTGACCCTTATCCTTAGGTAGAAAATTTTCCTAATTCAAGGATTTGATCTGACCAATTAAGTCCAGCTCACCCACAAAATCACCTTTGGACATAACGTTTTTCATAATAGTCCAGATAATCCAACTTGTAAAATTACTTTTGATTACCTACTAATGAAGCTTGATCTTCTACCACTTATAATCCTAACCAAGAAATCACCCTCCTCCAAACTTGTAAACTAACTAGGCAGATAATAAATAAGTGGATCAAATTTTCTAAAAATGTAAGACACAAGGGGCATACTAGGTTGTGAATAGCATAAAGAACTCATCTCTTCGCTAGATCAAGCCTTATTGGCATCTAGTTAATAAGTAATATCCATCCAAAAGATGGATTTTTCTTGGAACCTTCGGTCTCGATAAGGTATCTAAACCTTTTAAAATGACAAGATCAACATGACTTCCTGAATTGTATAACTAAGTTAGTCTCAAATAGATACTTTAGACAGAAAAACTATGTGTATTCTTCCACATGTCATAATTATCTTCGAGGGTAGGATTTGGCTTAATCATATGAAAAATTTCCACCATTCCTTCCAGTTGTTTCCTCTCCTCTTCATTGAGCTTATCCCTCTTCAAAGCAATGTTCCATGTCCACAAATTTTTAAACCAACTACCCATGTCACCAAACTTGCAATTTTGTAGAGAAAAGATCAAGAAATTGGATTTTCAGGGGCACTAAACCTAACCAACATTTCTTTAAAAAGACAACATTTTTTCTCATTGCCTAACATGCAATTAATGGACACGTTGAGCCAGTTTTGATCCTCCAACAAACATAAGCCAACCAAATTCAGGTCGTTCCACCATAATGAGTCTTTTTTAATGGAACTGCAACATCAAGGATCTTGTTTTTTAATACCTCCATAACTGAAAGCCAAAAAATCACCCCAAATGGGATCATGTTCTTTCAAAATTTGCCAGTTCCACTTGCTAAGTAAAGAAATATTAAATCTATCACAGTAATTTACTCTAAGCCCCCCAAATTTCTTTGCCTTGCAGACATTGGCCCAATTGATCCAACTGATTTTACTCTTGACTTTTTCCCATCCCCATAACAAGGCACACTAAATTTTTAGGGTTTCTTGAAGGAATTCCTTAGGTGCTTTGAAGAAGGAGAAATAATATAACTGAATATTGTTTAGCACAAAATTCATCATCATCACTCTTCCACTAGAGACATTTTTTTACCTTGCCAAGGAGATAGTCTTCTATGACGTTTAGCCAAAATAGAATTCGAAGTAGCTATTCTTCTTGGGTTCTCCCCCACATATATACCAAGAAACATAAACGAAATGGTGCCAATATTGCAAGATAATAATGTGGAAGCAGCTTGAAGAAAATTTTCCTTCACATTGATTCCAATCATTTTGCTCTAATTTAAATTCACACATAGCACCGATGCCAATTTAAATCCCCTCAAAATTAATTTTAATCTCCATAAATTGTTCCATGATTTATCATAAGCAACCACTTTTCCATAATCAAATTGAAGCAACTCAAAATATAAGTCCTCATTTACTATGAATCGTTTGAATTCACCTTATATTATGGAATTTTAAGCCAAAACTACTAACCCTTTAATTGCCATAAGAAATAGGAATAAGGATAGAGGATACCCTTGGCACAAACCCTTCCAAACTTGGAAGTCCAAAGTTGGTATACCATTTACCAAAACTAGCAAGGAGCCATTGAACACCAAAGAATTCATCCATTCTAACTAATTGGTTCCAAAGCCCATCCTTCCTATGACATATTTAATATGATCCTATGATATACACTCATAGACCTTTGAAAAAATAACCTTCACTTGGAAGGTACTCTTTCTTTTTTCTCTTAACAAAATTCATCAATTTAGTCACAACCAAGATTCCATAAAGCAATTGTCTTTTGATTAGGAATGCTTATTGGTATTTAATTAGGAGATCAACTTACCGTGATCTTCTTAACTTTAGAGGCTAAAAGCTTTTCAGTAATCCTATGCAGAGTACTAACCAAGTATATGGGTCTAAATTATTCTAAGCTTTGGGTATTATCACTTTTAGGAATTATAGATGTAAAGGAAGTTGTCACAACTTTAGGGACCTTAACACACACACACACACACAAATATATATATATATATATATATATATATATATATATATATATATATATATATATATATATATATATATATATATATATATATATATATATATATATATATATATATATATATATATATATATATATATATATATATATATATATATATATATATATATATAATTCATTAATAAACCTCACCACATAATCCTTCAAAATCACCCAAAAAATATTTGAAAAACCATGGTTTATCCATTTGGAATAGAGCTTTTTTCCTTGTCTCCAAGCCAAACTACTTCTTTAATTTATTCATCCAAAAATGGAGCTTTAAGGGAATTCCTTTCTTCTATATTCAACTAATTGAAAGCTAATCCTTCCAAAAGAGTCATATTTTAGATAGGTTCCTTAAACCTACTTTTAAAGTGATTTTTGATTTCCAATTTTACCTCTACCACTATAGCTAATCTACCTCTAGAAGTGTTAAGGCTCACAATACCATTCATTCTAAAACAAATCTTCTTGAACTTATGGAAGCACTTTTAGTTTGAATCGCCTTATTTGATCCACTTGTTTCTAGATTTATACATAAGTCTACTTTCATTGTGATGCATAGATTGCTATCTTTTGTTTGTTGCCATATGTTAATTTCAACTAAACCACCAACATCATTCACCATTGAGTCATTAGCAACCAATTGATCTACTTTATCCAGATCATTCACAACAGATTTCACCTCCAAATTTACGATACCAAACACCTCTCTATTCAAATTTCTCAAAATTTCTTTCAAAATATTCAATTCTTTCAACAAGACATAAGCTTATTTTCCTTGAAATTTAGAGATGAATTCCAGATGCTCCTCACAAAAGGAAAATATTATTTATGGTCCAACCAATAATTGAAGAAATTGAAAGGCTTGAGATCCTAATTTGAGTTACTGGCTCTAATCCAAATTGGGCAATGGTCGAACAAGTCCATGTTACCAACACACTGACACTTAGTTTTCCAATTTACAATCAGCTTTGAGCTGAAACCTAGTCAAATAACTCATTAATTTTCCATCCAATATGAACCAACTAAACTTGCTAACAACTAGGGAAACATCCACTAAATCCATCATTTCAATGAACTCTTCGAACTCAAGTATTTCCCCGCTATTTACCAAATTTCTTTGCCATTTTCTCCCAACATCCCTCTTAATAGCATTAGGATTTCCTATTTTTTTCATTGCCTAGCTTGAATTTAATGGACATATTTTTTAAAACAAGGAAGTTTTCCTAATGACTTTATGACTCTACTCAAAAATTATAACACCATTCCATTTAAATATAATGTTATAAATTTTTAACAAATTTAATGTCTTTGATACTAAAACACAATATTTCTTTTATAAGCGATGATTCTATTTTCTTTTATGAGCAAAGAAAATTTTATTGAACAAGAGTACAAGGAGTACTTAACCCGGATTACAAGTGAAACAAACAAATAAGAAGGCAAAAAACATCAATAATAAAAACATAAATCTGGTCTAGATTGCCAATTCATCCAATAGAAACCCACTTGACCCTTATCCTTACTTAGAAACTTTTACCAAGTCAAGGATTTGATCTAACAAACTAATTCCAACTCACCCACAAAACCACATTTGAACATCTCATTGTTCCTAACAGTCCATAAAATCCAACAAACCACAATCGAAAAGAAACAAGTGTGATCCTCCTTGACTAATTTGTTAACTAACTTGCATTATTACTTTTAATGACCTACTAATGAAGCTTGATCTTCTACCACTTAAATTCCTAACCAAGAACTCACCCTCCTCAAAACTTGTAAACTAACAATGTAGACAAGAAACAAGTGGATCAAATTTTCTACAAATGCAAGACACAAAAGCCATACCAGGTTGTGAATAGCATAAAGAACTCCTCAATTAGTGGGATCAAGCCTTATTGGCATCCATTTAATAAGTAATATCCATCTAAATAGGTGGATTTTTCTTGGAACCTTCGATCTCGATAAGGTTTCTAAACCTTTCAAAATGACAGGATCAACATGACTTCCTGAATAGTATAACCCAGTTAGTCTCAAATAGATACTTTGGACAGAAAAACTATGTGCATTCTTTCACCTGTCATAATTATCTTCGAGCGTAAGATTTGGCTTAATCACATGCAAAATTTCAAGCATTTCTTCCAATTGTTTCCTCTCCTGTTCATTGAGCTCCTCCTTGTTCAAAGTAATCTTCCATGTCCATAAATTTTCAAACCAACTACCCATGTCACCAACCTTGTTATTTTGCAGAGAAAAAATCAAGAAAAGACCAGGAAATTGGATTTTAAGGGGAACTAAACCTAACCAATGTTTCTTCGAAATGTCAAAAAAATTTCATTGTCTAGCTTGCAATTAATGGACAAGTTGAGCTAGTTTTGAGCCTCCCACAAACATAAGCCAACCAAATTAAGGTCGTTCCACCCTAATGAGTCTTTTTTGATGGATCTACAACATCAAAGATCTAGTTTTTAATATCTCCATAAGTGAGAGACAAAAAATAGCCTAAACGGGATCATGCTTTTTCAAAATTATCCAATTCCACTTGCTTCGTAAAGAAATATTGAATCTCTCACAGTACTTTACTCTAAGCCCCCCAAAATTCTTGACCTTGCAGACATAATCCAACTGATCCAACTGATTTTACTCTTGACTTCTTCCCTTGTCCATGAGAAGGCACGCTAAATTTTTAGTGTTTTCTGAAAGATTGCCTTAGGTTCTTTGAAGAAGGAGAAATAGTATAAGTTGATATTGTTTAGAACAAAATCCATCATCCCCATTCTTTCACCTAGAGACATTTGTTTACCTTGCCAAGGAGATATTCTTCTATGTTTATCCAAAATAGAATTCCATGTAGCCATTCTTCTTGGGTTCTTCCCCACATTGATATGAAGGTGGAAGCAGCTTGAAGAAAATTTTCCATCACATTGATTCCAATCATTTTGCTCTAGTTTAAATTCACACATAGCACTGATGCCAATTTAAATCCCCTCAAAATTAATTTTAATCTCCATAAATTGTTCCATGATTTATCATAAACAACCACTTTTCCATAATCAAATTGAAGCAACTCAAAATGTAAGTCCTCATTTACTATGAATCGTTTGAATTCACCTTATATTATGGAATTTTAAGCCAGAACTACTAACCCTTCAATTGCCATAAGAAATAGGAATAAGGATAGAGGATACCCTTGGCACAAACCCTTCCAAACTTGGAAGTCCAAAGTTAGTATACCATTTATCAAAAAAGACAAGGATCTATTGAACACTAAAGCATTCATCCATTATAACCAATTGGTTCCAAAGCCCATCCTTGCAATGGCATATTTGAGATGATCCTATGATATACACTCATAGACCTTTGCAAAAATAACCTTCATTGGAAAGTACTATTTCTTTTTTCTCCTAGCACAATTCATCAAATTATTCATAACCAAGATTCTATAAAGCATATGTCTTTTTGTTAGGAATGTTTATTGGTATTTAATTTGGAGATCAACTTACCATGATCTTCTTAACTTTAGAGGCTAAAAGCTTTTCAATAATCCCATGCAGACTCCTAACTTAGTATATGGGCCTAAATTCTTCTAAGCTTTGGGTAATTATCATCTTTAGGAATTATAGATGTAAAGGAAGTTGTCACAACTTTAGGGGCATTAACATATATATATACTTCATTAATAAACCTCACCGTATATTCCTTCAAAATCTCCCAACAAAGATTTGAAAAACCAAGGTTTATCCATCTAGAATAGAGCTTTTTTCCTTGTCTCTAAGCCAAACTACTTGTTTAATTTCTTCATCCAAAAATGGAGCTTTAAGGGGATTCCTTTCTTCGATATTCAACTGATTGAAATATAATCCTTCCAAAAGAGGCCTCTTTGAGATATGTTCCTTAAACCTACTTTCAAAGTGATTTTTGATTTCCAATTTTACCTCTGCCACTCTAGATAATCTACCTCTAGCAGTGTTAAGGCTCACAATACCATTCATTCTAAAACAAATCTTCATGAACTTATGGAAAAACTTTTAGTTTGAATCACCTTATTTGATCCACTTGTGTATAGATTTATACATAAGTATACTTTCATTATGATGCATTGATTACCAAACTCTGTTTGTTGCAATATGTGAATTTCAACTAAACCACCAATGTCATTCACCATTGAGTCATTAGAAACCAATTGATGTAATTCATTCAGATCATTCACAACATATTTCACCTCAAAATTTATGATACCAAACACCTCTCTATTCCCATTTCTAAATTTTTCTTTCAAAATCTTCAATTTTTTCTACAAGACATAAGCTTATTTTCCTTGAATTAAAGATGAATTCCAAATGCTCCTTACAAAAGGCAAAAATCCTTTATGGTCCAACCAATAATTGAAGAAATTGAAAGGCTTGAGATCCCAATTTTAGATACTGCCTAAATAATCCAAAGTTGGCAATAGTCAAACAAGTCCCTGTTACCAACACACTAACACTAAATATTCTAATTCACAATGAGCTTTAAGAGTTGAAACCTATCCAAATGACTCATTTCTTTTCCATCCAATTTGAACCAACTAAACTTGCTAACAACTATGGAAACCTCCACCAAATCCATCATTTCAATGAACTCTTCAAATTCAAGCATTTCCCTGCTATTTACCAATTTTCTTTTCCATTTACTCTCAACCTCCCTCTTAAAAGCATTGGAATTTCCTATTTTTTTAATTGCCTAGCTTGCAATTAAGGGGTATATTTTATAAAACAAGGAAGTTCCTCATGACTTTATGACTCCACTCGAAAATTATAACACCATCCCATTTAAATACAATGTTATAAATTTTAACAGATTTAATGTTATTGATACTAAAACATAATATTTCTTTTATAAGCGATGATTCTATTTTCTTTTATAAGCAAAAAAAAGTTTATTGAACAAGAGTACAAGGAGTACTTAACCCAGATTACAAGTGAAACAAACAAACAAGGAGGCAAAAAAACATCAACAAGAAAAACATAAATCTGGTTTGAATTGCCAATTCATCCAATAGAAATCCACTTGACCCTTATCCTTACTTAGGACCTTTTCCCAAGTCAAGGATTTAATCTAACCAACTAATTCAGACTCACCTACAAAATCACCTTTGAACATAACATTGTTCCTAACAGTCCATATAATCCAACAAACCAAAATCCAAAAGAAACAATTGTGATCCTCCTTGACTAATTTGTTAACTAACTTGCATAATTACTTTTGATGACCTACTAATAAAGCTTGATATTCTACCATTTAAATTCCTAACCAAGAACTCACCCTCCTCAAAACTTGTAAAATAACCAGGCAGACAAGAAACAAGTGGATCAAATTTTCTACAAATGCAAGACACAAAGGGCATAACAGGTTGTAAATAGCATTAAGAACTCCTTTATTATCTAGATCAAGCATTATTAGCATCCATTTAATAAGTAATATCCATCCAAATAGGTGGATTTTTCTTGGAACCTTCGATCTCGATAAGGTTTCCGAACATTTCAAAATGACAGGATCAACATTACTTCCTAAATTATATAACCCAGTTAGTCTAAAATAGATACTTTGTATAGAAAAAATGTGTGCATTCTTCCACCTGTCATAATTATCTTTGGGCATAGGATTTAGCTTAATCACATGCAAAATTTCCAGCATTCCTTCCAATTGTTTCCTCTTTTCTTCATTGAGCTCCTCCTTATTCAAATCAATGTTCCATGTCCACAAATTTTCAAACCAACTACCCATGTCACCAACCTTGCTATTTTGCAAAGAAAAGATCAAGAAAATACCAAGAAATTGGATTTTAAGGGGCACTAAACCTAACCAATGTTTCTTCAAAATGTCAACATTTTTTCATTGTCTAGCTTGCAATTAATGGACATGTTGAGCCAGTTTTGAGCCTCCCACAAACAAAAGCTAACCAAATCCAAGTCCTTCCACCATAAAGAGTCTTTTGATGGAACTGCAACATTAAGGATTTTGTTTTTAATATGTCCATAAGTGAAAGACAAAAAAATAGCCCAAATGGGATCATGCTTTTTCAAAATTTTCCAGTTCCACTTGCTTCGTAAAGAAATATTAAATCTCTCACAATACTTTACTCTAAGCCCCCAACTTTCTTGGCCTTGCAGACATTACCCCAACTGATCCAACTGATTTTACTCTTGATTTCTTCCCCTCCCCATGAGAAGGCATGATAAATTTTTAGGGTTTCTTGAAGGAATGCCTTAGGTTCTTTGAAGAAGGAGAAATAGTATAAGTGAATATTGTTTAGCCAAAATAGAATTCCTAGTAGCCATTATTCTGGCGTTCTTCCCCACATGTATACTAAGAAACATAAAGGGAATGGTACCAATATTGCAAGATAAGAAGGTGGAAGGGGGGGGGGAGGGGGGGGGGGGGGGGGGGGGGGGGATGGGGGGGGGGGGGGGGGGGGGGTGGGGGGGGGCCCAGAAAGAGATTCGCAAGATAAGAAGGTGGAAGCAGCTTGAAGAAAATCTTCGTTCACATTGATTCCAATCATTTTGCTCTAGTTTAAATTCACACATATCCCCGATGCCATTTAAAATCCCCTCAAAATTAATTTTAATCTCCATAAATTGTTCCATGATTTATCATAAATAACCACTTTGTCATTGTCAAATTGAATCAACTCAAAATGTAAGTCCTCATTCACTCTAAATCGTTTGAATTCACCCAATGTTGTGGAATTTAAAACCATACCTGCTAACCCTTCAATCTCCATAAGAAATAGGAATAGGGATAGAGGATACCCTTGGCACAAACACTTCCAAACTTGGAAGTCCAAAGTTGGTATACCATTTACCAAAACAGACAAGGAGCTATTGAAAACCAAAGCATTCATCCATTCTAACCAATTGGTTCCAAAGCCCATACTTTTGATGACATATTTGAGATGATCCTATGATATACACTCATAGACCTTTGCAAAAATAACCTTCACTGGAAGGTACTCTTTCTTTTTTTCTCTTAGCACAATTCATCAAATTATTCACAACCAAGACTCCATAAAGCATCTGTATTTTGGTTAGGAACGCTTATTGGTATTTAATTTGGAGATCAACTTATGATGATCTTCTTAACTTTAGAGGCTAAAAGCTTTTCAATAATCCTATGCAGACTACTAACCAAGTATATGGGTCTAAATTCTTCTAAGCTTTGGGTATTATCACCTTTAGGAATTATAGATGTAAAGGAAGTTGTCACAACTTTAGGGACCTTAACATATAGATATAATTAATTAGTAAACCTCACTACATATTCCTTCAAAATCACCCAACAAAGATCTGAAAAACCAAGGTTTATCCATTTGGAATAGAGCTTTTTTCCTTGTCTCCAAGTTAAACTACTTCTTTAATTTCTTCATCCAAAAATGGAGCTTTAAGGGAATTCCTTTCTTCTATATTCAACTAATTGAAAGCTAATCCTTCCAAAAGAGGCCTCTTTGAGACATTTTGCTTAAACATACTTTCAAAGTGAATTTGGATTTCCAATTTTACCTCTGCCACTCTAGCTAATCTTCAAGACATAAGCTGATTTTCCTTGAATTAAAGATGAATTCCAAATTAAACTCTGAAAAGGCAAAAATTCTTTATGGTCTAGCCAGTAATTGAAGAAATTGAAAGGCTTGAGACCCCTATTTGAGATACTGCCTCTAATCCAAATTAGGAAATGGTCAAATAAGTCCCTGTTACCAACACACATACACTCAATTTTCCAATTCACAATCATCTTTGAGAGCTGAAACCTATATAAAAGATTCATTGTTTTTACATACAATTTGAACCAACTAAACTTGTTGACAACTAGGAAAACATCCACTAAATCCGTCATTTCAATGAACTCTTCCAATTCAAGCATTTCCCCACTATTTACCAATTTTCTTTTCCATTTTCTCTCAACCTCCCTCTTAATAGCACTGGAATTTCCTATTTTTTCATTGCCTAGCTTGCAATTAATGGACATTTTTAAAACAAGGAAGTTCCTCATGACTTTATGACTCAACTAGAAAATTTTAACGCCATTCCACTTAAATATAATGTTATAAATTTTTAACAAATTTAATGTCATTGATACTAAAACATTATATATTTTTTAAGAGATGATTCTATTTTATTTTATAAGAAAAGAAAATATTATTGAACAAAAGTACAAGGGGTACTTAACCGGTAATACAAGTGAAACAAACAAATAAGAAGGCAAAAAAACATGAACAAGAAAAATATAAATCTTGTCTGGATTGCTAATTCATCCATTAGAAATCCACTTGACCCTTATCCTTAGTTAGGAAATATTTTCAATTCAAGGATTTGATCTGACCAACTAAGTCCAACTCACCCACAAAAAGCACCTTTGAACATAACATTGTACCTAACAGTCTAGATAATCCAACAAACCACAATCCAAAAAAAAAAAACAATTGTGATCCTCCTTGACTTTTCTGTTAACCAACTTGCATAATTACATTTGATGACCTACTAATAAAGCTTGATCTTCTACCACTTAAAATCCTAACTAAGAAATCACCCTCGTCCAAACTTGTAAACTAACTAGGAAGACAATAAAGGGCATACAAGGTTATGAATATCATAAATAAATCTTCTCTTATCTAGATCAAGCCTTATTGGCATCCAATTAATAAGTAGTATCCATCCAAACAGGTGGATAATTCTTAGAACCTTCGATATCGATAAGGTTTCTAAATCTTTCAAAATGACAGGATCAACATGACTTCCTGAATTGTATAACGCGATTAGTCTTGAATAGATAATTTGGACAAATAAATTGTGTGCATTCTTCCACTTGTCATAATTATCTTCGAGCATAGGATTTGGCTTAATCATATACAGAATTTCCAACATTCCTTTCGGATGTTTCCTCTCCTCTTCATTGAGCGCCTCCTTGTTCAAAGCAATGTTCCATGTCCCCAAATTTTCAAACCAACTACCCATGTCACCAACCTTGCTATTTTGCAAAGAAAAGATCAAGAAAATACCAGGAAATTGGATTTTAAGGGGCACTAAACCTAACTAATGTTTCTTCAAAAAGTTAACATTTTTTCATTGCCTAACTTGCAATTAATGGACATGTTGAGCCAGTTTTGAGCCTCCCGCAAACATAAGCCAACCAAATTCAGGTCCTTCCACCATAATGAGTCTTTTTTTATGGAACTACAACATCAAGGATTTTTTTTAATATCTCCATAAGTGAAAGACAAAAAAACAGCCCAAACATGCTTGTTTTCCACATAATTAACAATCCTCTAATTCTCCCTAGGGACCATTTGGATGTTAATTCAACATCTTTACTACCCCTATATGAAAAACAACTTCATATTCTGCTTTTTGAATCTTTATTTCTTGGAGCAAACAAACATCAAACAAATCCTATCTAATTAACTGACTCAAACACTTCCTATTAATGGAATCTCCAATCCCTAATTTTTTTTAAAGATAATTGGTTCATGATGCACCATTGTTAATTTATTCCTTCTATTTTTATCTTTCTTAATCCCTATCCTCCAAACACCTAATCCCCTCCACATGCACGCTATTTTCCTCAACTCCCTTAACCCTCGAACTTTAGAGTCTTTTCCTAATTTTTGGACAAGACTTCATCATTATTATTATTTTCCTAAACCTTTTGTACCCCTGAGCAACGTCAGAATTCGTAGTTGATCCATAATATAAAGTTGATCCACCATAGAATCAATCCATATAGGAGTGTTAGAATTTTTTATATAGAAGGGAATGTTGGAGATTTTATGCTAAAAGGTCTTGGTGGTTTGAGAATGGAAAATTTAGATGTACTACTACAAATAATACATTTCATAACAAAGCTTGCACCTCAGGAAAAAAGCTGAGGCATAACGCTAAGGCGCATCATATTTTATTTTAAAAAAATAAAAACATCATATTTCCTTGATTTTTTATATAACCGAGGGGAAAACAATTCATGAGACACTTCGAACCCAAACTATTGCAGTTTATGTTTTTATTTATTTTGAAGTGTAAAATTAATGATATCTGAACCCTCTCACGCTTGATGTCTTCCCAATTCATCTCGCATTGGAAGTCTTCCCAAATGGAGCATTGGACTTCCATAATAGAAAACAAACCATCTTCTTGTTGTTTGCCTATATTGATGAAGTTGCTCAAATGTATATGGCCTTATAGCATGTTTTGATTAAAAAAACCACCTACGCAGTTAAAAACCTATTCAAATATGTACCAAAAGCTAATGTAGAGTTGAATTATTGACAATATCTCTGAAAACCTTTCAGACAACATTTTGATTTTTTCCACCACCAAAAGGAATCTAAGACAACATCTCCAAAAACACACAATAATTTTTATGCACATCCCTTTTAACATCTATTCTTCATAACTCTGCAATTGTTGGAAGTTTACTTGCAATAAATGTCATCTAAATGCACTAAACTTTTAAGGTACGAAAGAGGGTTGTAATCGAATCTAAGGTGCCACAAAATCACGGTCATAACTTATGGTGAAACACATGTTGAGAAACACGACATAACATTATTTAAATGTGAAAATGCCTCAAACATTTGTATTTGTCATGTATAGTAAGCTATAGATAAATATCAAACAATTACATCTATAATTCTACTACGGAAAACACTTTTGTAAAGCTTAAAGTTATGTACCAAAATAAGTCCCCTCTCCATGCATTTCCATGCCTAAGACCCGTGTTTTACACACAAGGGTTCCTTACCTAACTACCGTTCAATGGCAAACTATCCTCGCCACATCCCAAGTATTTCAAAACATAATCAAAATATTATTTAGATATAATTTATCCATATTAAAAGCATAAATCTTGCTACTTCAAAGAGTAAATTTTTTCATATTTTACTCCCTCATTATAAAGATTCTTCTTTATACCTGATCCATATCTCTGAAATAATAATTCTTTCAAAATAGTAATAGAAGAAATAAAAATCCTCCCAAACCATTTACTAATAAAGGATAAATTATAAGTTTTTTTCACTCCAATCCCATCATTCTCGTTTGGAAAACATATTATTCCAGCCTAAACACAAGGCCCAAAAACAATCATGACCAAAACCAATATAGAATTTCCTAAAGGATATAAGTTTAGAAGAAGATAAAGGACTGTCCAATCAAGAGTAAAGAGATTTTTGATGCTGATTGATGTGACATGAGGCTGATGATCTCTTACAAAAAAGTCATCCTTCTAGCTATGGTGCCAATGAAGGTTCTAGGATCCTAGAATCCTGGGAACAAATATGGACCTTCCATAGAAAAATAGGTGATAAAGATAAATGATTGAATCTGATTGTCAGGCCACATAACTAGTAATATTCACATAATTGTACGACTTTGGACATATGTTCTTCATAAAATATTCCTTGGTCCCCATAACTCTATGACCTTACTATTAAAAAAAGTAAGATGTCAAATCAAGGTACACACATTTTTCCTAAAAATACTGCTCACCATCAATGATCATTGACTTTGGCATCAGAGTGTTTAGAGGTATCACCCCTGGCTTCAGACCAAACTTAGAGGCCACCATCAAATGCCCATAATTCACCCCAGGGATTTGTTTGCTTCTCACCCATGTGAGGAATTCCAATCCACTCAACATCACATACCTTCCCCCAACTCGCCTTATAATGGTAAAAAAGTACATGTATGCATGGTATCCGTACAAGGGTAAGGGATACTTAGAGGCCTTAGTAGGTTTATAACAATTTGGGGTGGTTAAGGCTTGACCACTATGTTGAGAAGCTCTGTATGGTGATGTTGCTGTGGTTTTCAGAGGACTGATTCACATGAGGTGACAAACTCTGTATATTAGTTTTGTGCTTTGGGTATTATGTGTAAGTTATGATCTACCATTTCTCCCGTTTAGGGAAGAAGTATTTATAAAGGCCTCATCGACCTAGGGTTTGGGAAACTATTATAGGAAGTCACAACTCCCCCTTGACTAGGGAAGATTGTCGACTACCTTCTTTCTAGGGAGTCGTGGTACAAATCTGTCTCATATAACTAATGGGAAAGTAACAATACTATACATGTCACTTATCCCAAAGGTGATCCCCCATGTTTTGTGAAGATGTCTTTTGAGAGATGTCACGCTAGGCGAGGACCTTAATGTCACTCATGTTTGGAAATATCACAAATATTACACTACACACCCAATTAACATTCATATTTTAAAACCCATTTCCTCCAAATGAGCCTTATTTGAGTTTCACCAAATCATTTCTAACTTTCCTCGAAGATTTAAAAGAAAATATAAGTATAATTACATTACACTTCTCAAGATCGAGTTAATGATAATCTACCTTTCTTCAAACAAAAATATTGATCTTTCCAATACAAAAGTCTCTTCTTAAAATAGTTTTCTACCTGAGTACACTTAGAATAACATCTGGGATTAACTTCCACTTAAATCCCAAATAAACACAAGAGGCAAGTCATTAATGGTACAAGAGAGAAAATTAGATATTATCTATAATAGGCATCTATAATTTCAACCCCCCTAAATAATATTGTATCATATTCATATTAGAGAATATTAAACTCTAGAACAAGAACTACTTGGTTGAAGGTTTGAAGAAACACAAGAAAGGGGGTTGAATTGGGTTTCTTGATTTAAAGCTTTTTTATTAACCCAAGTATTTTATCTTGGTTTACCGTTAACTAGGCTATCTCCAGTTCACCCACAAAGGTGATTTCTCCTTATCGACAAGGATTTAATCCATGAATAAAAAACTTTGATTACAACCTCAATGACACACTAGTCAAAAACTTCTCGAGGATTCTTACTAAACCCTAGTCCCCGAAGGAAATTAACCAACTGGTTAAAATTACAAGGTTTGTGTCTACAAAGTGCTTCTTAGAAAGCTGATACATACTGTTGTACCCCAATTTTTGCCCCTAAGATTCCTTTATCATCTCATATCAACTCAATCACAACAAGGTCCCACTAGGGTTTAGTTCTTCTCCCTATCTTTAAGTTTTCTCATGTGGAATCACCAAGCACCTTGATTTGTGTAATGTGATCATCTATGTTTTGTATTGATTAACTTTTAACTAATAAATACAATGAATGTTTGTCCTAATTGATGATGCTATAGGTGAAAGCACAACACATTTCATCAAGTTGATCTATAGGTTCATGAGTTTATTTCCATGCCTTCTTCAACATAGTTTCATTGAGATTCAAGCTTCATCATTGAAGGTGATTTGAATTAATATCATGAAAAGGTCTACTATGATTTATCAAGCCTCAATTGGTCAAAGAAAATTAAAAGATACAAGGGTTGATTGAAGAAGTTTGACCTAATTGGATAGGTTCTTGATTTATTGATCACAAGTGTATAGTCCCCTCAAGTGTATGGTTTCTCATTATCATCCTGAATAACTTCTATATACATGACAAAAGTATTTGTTCAAGAAATTTTGTCAAAATTGAAAGGGGTTCCCAAGGTATTTTATTGCTCTAGGAGCTAGGGTTTTCAACTTCTAAGGGCTATATCTTGCTCATATTTTGGTATTTTTGAGTGGTTCCAAAGACATGCTTCTCTTTAAATGGTTATAAACAAATAACTTCAAAAGTTTCAAGAAAATTTTGTTTGGAAGATGTCTAATGATGATGAAAGATTACATGTCCTCTATATGTGTCATCAAATTCCATTATGTAACTTCAAAAGATCATAACATGGTCAATTTTCATGTTCTTGAGCCCATTCCTTTTCCACAATGATCTTAAGGATGTGAAACTCAACTCTTCTTTCATGTGAAAATCTTGAAAATGGATGGAAGATGCCCTAAGAATGCAAAATATTATAGGTCATCTCATGAACTTTCACCAACTTCACAAGGCCATAACCTTTTCAATGCTTGTTATTTTTGAGTGATTCAAGTTTCACAATGAACTTTAGAAAGTCTACTTAAAGCTAGAATCATTGATCAAAGCTCAATTTTGGAGGAAGACCTTGTTTGAATTCAAAACATTATAGGTCAATTTTGAAGAAAAACTTAGAATTTTTCTAAGTATAAAAAGTCAGCATCTTTTTCTCAACTTTGAGTCATCACAACTTTTAGCTAAAACATCCATTTGATTCCATTCTTTTCACATTTTAAAAATTGTAACCTTATCTTTCAAATGATTCAAGAATCATGCCCTAAGACCCCTTGAGCTATGAACACCAGGGATTCAAAGGTTGTACCTTGAAACTGAAGTTTTCTCCAAAGTTAGAACTTGAAATCCATAATTCAGCTTCTAATCACTAAATTTTTGCGCGTGTTTACTTATAATCATGTTTAACAATCTTCCAGAATTGATTGGCACCTTAAAACGCAAGTTTTGGTTGAGTTTTGAGAAAAATATGAGTCACACTTTTCATGCTTGCAACTTCACACGAATTCTCTCCAAACTTCATCATTTTACACGCTTGAGCATCCCATTTGCTTCCCTATAAATAGAGGGTTATATCTCACTCATTTTCTCAAGCTTAGACAGCCAGAATCACCCTGCCTAACTCTTTCCTTAACCCATATTTCTGCAACTTCGAATTTGGTTTTACAACATTCCTCAATCCATTTTTTTGTCAATTCTTCATCCTTGAAATTCATTGAAGCTAACAAAAGAAGAACCAAGCGCTAAAGCATCCTGAACCATGCTATCCAAGTCAAGTTTCAGAGCTCTAAATTTGAACTTCAATAGGTAGGTTCCTTCATCAATTCTCTCAAAATTTGTTACTACAATGAAGCTCTCATCATTTTGATACTAGTCGCAACATTTGTTTTCAACTGGAATTGAGTTTTGATCATGAATTTTCAAATCCCTATTCAACTTTTTTTTCTTATGGTTTTCTTCAAATCGACTGAGCAACAACTTATATAAATTTTTCGCGAGGGTACAATTGTCTTTGTTTTGATGAGACGAAGAGAATGGCATTAGTCCGAACCTCTAATTTTATAGTTAGAGGAACCTGATTTTGAGGTCGGATGGAGGATGAAGACGACCACGCTGGCGTCTTCAACCATTGAGAATTTGCCACACATTTTTTAAATCTGTTTTAAATATCTGATCTAGTGGTTTATTCACTAATGACCCTGATATGCACAACGCGCCGGATCCCTTGGATTTAATTACTAACGCATTTTGACATTAATCCAATAGTCTATATCTTTTTGGTTTATTTTATTTTTTGATTATATTTTAATTGATTTAAACTTCAAAAATTCATAAAAAGTTCATTTCTTAATAAAAAAATCTAAAAAAATTCTTAAAAATATTTTTGATTTTTCTCTTTCTGATTTTTATTTTTTTATGGTTTTATTTTCCAAATTGATGTTTTGTATAATTTTTCCTTTATTTTGACTTGTTTTTAATTATTTAAAAATACTTTTTAATATTTTTAAATTCTAAATTTTTTAATAAAAATCATTTTCCTCATTTATGACTTTCTAAAATTTTTCTAGAATTTTATTTTGACTTCTACTATTTTTGATCTTTTTTTTCTTTCACTTATTTGATTTATTTTAATTAGTTTAAAATACTTTTCTGTGTTAAAAAATTACAAAAAAGTTTATAAAAATATTTGAGATCACTTCTGATTTTTCGATGGTCTCTTTTAATTTTTCTTTGATACTTTGAACATAGTTTACTGTTTTAGCTTTTATTCTCATTTTAAAAAGCAATTTAAAAATCATTTTCTTTTTTATTTTGTTTATTAATTACAATTTATATTTTGAATATATTCTGGCCATGTGATTTTTGATCATGAACTTCATTAACATCATTGGATCCTGGGTGTTGAGTTTAACTCCACCAAAATGGATGAATAATTTTAATGATAGTTTGATTAAAATCTTTAATTCAAATATTTCCCTCCCTCTTTATCTTATCCCTTTCTTACTTATACAATATATTATAAGAGGATGATTTACATATCATCTCTCTAAACATATGGTACATAGATTGCTACTGACCGGCCTCAAAATAGGCGCGACTTCTATATAAGTCCACTTTCGATTGCTTAACATAGCGCTAAATTTTGTCCCAATTCGAGAAATGATCATTTGTGGCCCAAACCTATGTTTGTAAGCCCAAGCATGTTTAATTTGAAATCTTTGATCCAATAACCTTGAGATCCATTGTTAGGAGTTCTTGGGGGTTACCCCAAGACATTGAGTTGTTTGTTTCTTTGTGTGCAGGTTATTCTGATTATGTGCTTTGTCTGTGATTGGGAATTCATCTATATACAACTGTTACTCTCCCCAAATTTTGTGAAGACTTAATTCCTTTGAAGTATGATTTTCTTAAGAGATTCATTATCTTTACTTGTATGGTTTCAATCCAAAGGATGGGACTTCTACATTGACTCATTGTGTTAAGTGTTGGCTTCTTATTGGTTAGACGATTATTTTCCCTAGATTTTATCTTATTCTTTAGGATAACCTCTTCATCTCCTCCCATCTTCTTTAATTTCAAAAATCTTCCCCCTCCTTTCAAAACTATTCTTGTTTTTTAAACTTAAACCGCTTTCATAATAAACTTGGACTTATGTCCATGTATTTTCAAAAATATTTTCTTAATCAAACTTTAATTTATTCAATAATACTTTGACAGTTTTTTTGTGAGAAGACGAAAAGTCAATCAATCTCATTCAAACCAATTTGCCACTTTGGCTTTTTATTTTAAAATTTTCTCAAAAGATTAGACTATAGTCAATTCTTGTAGTGATGCGAACTACTATACTTTTATGATATGCAATGAAGTGAGATATTTTCCACTTGGGTGTTGAGTGAAGATTTGTTGATTTTAAAATCCAAGCTATATCCTCCACTTTGAGATGATGCAAATTCTCATTTCTCATGATTGTGGGTAGTAAGTATGTTCTTCCTTTCTCATGATTGTGAACTATGAGTACCCTGATCCCCTATTGCACGGAAGGTCGTACATAGGCACTAAAGATTCGCAACCACGGAGGGTGCAAAAATTTGAAAAAAATATTTCTTTTCTCATCTCCGCAATCTATTTTTGTATACAACTCTTATAGCCAAAATACACAAATTTTCAAAGAGGTTCCTGTGGAGTACCGTAGATGTTTAGGGTGCTATTACCTTCCCTTTTCATAACCAATCCCCGAACTTAGATTCTCTCCCCCTCTTTTGGGTTATTCACTCTTTTCCCATTCCTTTAGAAATAATAAAGCATGGTGGAAATCTTTATTTGATCCGTGCGGGTTAAGTCAATCCAATGGCTTAGTCTCAACATTTCAACCACTACACATACAATTTAAATACAATAAGATTTACAAATAATGAAAGTTATAAAGCTTTCAATATAAAAATGACTTTCTTCTTTGAGTAGTTTCTAAACTTTGTTCGGTGTTTCACTTTTGTTTTTATTCACAATGTTATTATTTCCATTGCTTCAAACACACCTTTATATAGATGAATAAAAGCTCCATCGGAGGGTGAAGTTATAATTTCATAATCTACAACTTACTTGAAGATGTTGAGTAGTATAGTAGTTGAGTGGTGCTTGCAGCATAGTGGGAGGAAGGATGAGACGCGTTGAAAAAAGTTGGTACTGACGCGCACCGCTTTATCCTATTTTGCAGGGTAGTGGAAAAGATGTTTGATTTTGTACTATTATAATATTTTCACACTATCTCCCATCACAACTAACTTCTTGAGTCAGAGGCTTTTGATAAATTTAAATGAATCTTGATCAGAGTTCAAAGTGACTATCATTATTTATTGCCAACTTCTTGAGTTAGAGGCTTCTGATAAATTAGATGAAGCTTGATGAGAGGTCAGAGTCACTATCTTTATTCATAGATAACTTCTTGAGTTAGCGACTTATGATAAAATCAAATGAAGCTTGATCAGAGGTCAGGGTCACTATCTTTATTTATATCTAACTTTTTGATTCAAAGGATTATGATAAAACTAGATGAAGCTTGATCATAGTTCAGAGTATGTCTTCAGAGCTTTGAGAATGTTGAGACTTCACAGTCTTGAAATATCAGAGTCAATCTGGATAATATTCTTTCAAGAGTTGACTATATGCTTTCAAATGCAAATTTCCGTTATAAACACATATTTGTATTCTCCACTGGTTCATAGTGCGTTTGTTGTCTACAATTCAGAGTTGCTTGTTCAGAGTCCAAAACTTCACTTATCCAGAATCCATAACTTGCTAGCTCAGAGTCCAGAGTCTAAATAATATGCATACTTAATAAATCGTTAGAGTACAAATTTGTTCTGCATACATTTTATACATTGTTATCATTAAAACTCAAATATTAGTTGCAGAACCAAACTTGTTCCAACACTTGAAATTTTGAAATGCTTATATTTGCTTATTAATTTTTTTACTTACATTCATGTATTCTTAATTTTTAATGTTTTCCTTATAAATTTAGTTGTGTTTGATTCCTAATAAATATATAAAAAAGTATGTATGACTCTGCTTTAAAATGTGCCTAAATATAGTGTTGTCAAAAAAGTAACTTGATCCTAAACTGTTACACCCTGATGGGTCTCAAGCTTTTCAAGGTCAAGCCTAAAAAACTGTGTAATATAGGCTAAAACATTATTACCCTAGCTTGGGTTTATGTAGGCTTCAGACTACCTGCCCATAATTAAAAAGAATAAAGACAAAATTTAATGAGGTGAGAAAAATTAATATGTTGTTTTAGAGTGAGAACTCCTGTTATAATTTAAAAATAGGCCTCAATTAAAAAGAATACAATTTTAAAATCACGATTTTACACTTTTAAAAAAAACTGGTATAAAATCATAGATGCTTGTAAACAAATTATAATTTTACACCTATTTTTGAAAAAAAGCATGTGTAAAATCTATTGCTTTTATAATTTTAAAAGAAATAATTGGTCCCCCATAATTTGGGGCCAACCCTACAGCACAGGCTGCATATGAGAAAGACCGGCTCTGATATAAATATTAATATATATTTTTTTAATTTATAGTTATACAGGTTTAATGGACTATCCACGATCCATGCGGACTATCCCTAATGGGTCGTGAGTTTTTTAGGGACATTCTAAAAAAACTGAAAAATATGGGAAATATTTTAAGTCCCAAGCCTTATGATTTATTAGACTTGACGGATTGGCCCATATGGACTATCCCATTTTGACGGCTCTAGCTAAATATCAGCCATTAGAAAAGAGATGATGGAGATATTAAATTTCTTTGAATCACAAAACATAATTTGGACAAAGCATGTGTAATTGAAAAGCTATAATCTCTTTTTCATCTGACTTGTACTACACTTATATTAGTACACTTGAAACACATGTCTTTATAAACCTAACGTTTACAAATAATAGCAAACATGTAGTTTATCATGGCTGTTGGAGCCATCCCGATTATAATGATGCAAAAAAAAGTTCTCTTGCAACTCTTGTTCTCAAGGAAACTTGATCATTCGACCATCACTAACAAAAATAGGAAATGAATCTCTCAATTTTTAGATGTTTTATGGTATTAATTGATGCAACTAGAGGATCAAACGTCTTTTTTGTTCTCAAATTTCAACTAGGTTTGCTAGCTTGCTATATCAATTAATTAGATTAAGAGCTCATTTTTCAGATTATATTATTAAAAAAAACTTCTTGATAATGTAGTAGAGTTTTCAAATCAAGCATTTAATGAGTATTGTATGCCCATTAAAATTGACATAGAGCACCTACTAGCATGTGTTCATACATCAGATGGACTTGCAAAATTATTTATTAAATGTATAAAATTAATTGTAAGCCCACTTATCTTGAGATGCAAACTCTTAATTTTCAATTGAGAATATGTAATTTTACATGCTGCATCATTAACCCGCATCAGACCATTAAGTTATCATAACTCTTCCCGTTTACAATTGTCGTTTGGTCAAGAACCTAATATTTCTCATCTAATAATTTTTAGGTGCGGTGCATATTTCAACTTCTCTACCATCCCACATTTAAATGATTCCTCAAAGAAGGTTAAGAATATATGTTGCATATGAATCTATATCAATAATAAAGTATCTCAATTTGTTGATTGTCATTTTGATAAATCAAATTTCATAATATTAATGGGAGATTATAAGAAGAAATAAAAAGAGATTAATTAGAATGAATTGCCATTGTCTCAACGATCCTCGAAATTAAATATGTAAAAGATAATTCATTGGCAATGTTTGGCAAATCAATTGCCAAATGCATTCATTGATCTAGAATATGTGACTAAGCCATATATACCAATAACTAATACTTCAATAAAAATGGATGGCCCTGTTGGACATTCTAACAAGTCTTAAGCGTGCAAAAAGCATAGTAGACCAATTGATTCCAAAGATAAAAAAATTCGAACAGAAAGGAATCTCGAAATAAAGATGCACCGATCAATGATGTAGGGACACTAAAAAAATAATAAACATAATAAATATTTTAACTTCAAATGAGACTGACCAGGTAAGTGAAATTTATGAAAATAAAGAGATCTCCATAAATTATGTCAAGAATGAAATACGTGAAACTTGAATTAATAGAACTAAAAATGAAGTCAATATGTTGACATTTTTTTATATATAATATAAAGCTAAAGGTGATATATAATGGGCAATATGGATCAACAAGTCTATTAAATATTGTAGACAAAGTGAAACTTAATCAAAATGAAAAGATGACATTGAAGTAAAATACAAAGTATTAGTTTTTAGACCAACATTTCAAACACCTTAAGTGTGAAACTAGTTGGATTTTTTTTTTTTTGAAAATGAACGAGAATGATGAAATTGTGATATATAAAATTTGACTTTTTGCTCAAGAAATTTTACAAAGACCCAAGATTGATTTCAATGAGATATATTCACTCGTAGTGGATTTAAATACTTTTAATATTTAAATTGTCTTGCGGAACATGAAGAACTTATTTGTCCCATGAAGAATGTTGTTACCTCATTTTTATGTCCCAATTGATAATAACAATTATATGATACTCCACGAAAGATTTAATTTACCTGAGACTCATAGTTTTGGATCATGAAAAGACTACTTCATCAAATTGAATACTCTTTTTATGGATTAAAGCATTCATCTTAGTTCATAGTTACAAAGATAAAAATATACATACGAAGATTTAATTTACCCGAGACACATATTTTTTTATCTTGAAAGAACTATTTCATCAAATTGAATAACTCACTTTAAGGATTAAAATATTCATCTTAGTTAATATCCAGTTAGGGAGAGATATACAATTGAATCCAATTGTACTTGTGTTTTTATAAAAATATTTAAAAAATAATTTATTATAATTACTATAAATTATCAAAATCTATAAATTTCTTAAAGAAATAATTTGGAATTAAGGACTTAAAAAAGAAAATGTTTTGCCTGTGGTTACAGATTCATCATATGGACAATGAAAATTTTGTACATCATGAATCTTACATAGAAAAAATGTTAAAATATCTGTATATGAGAAATTTTTTTTTCCTACCACAATGGTTGTTATTTGACATGGAGAAAGACCCTTAGAGACATCGGGAAGAGAATGAAAAAGTACTTCTTTTTGAAGTATCATGTAATAGTGTGATTTGAACTTTGATTTATCTTGATAATTTTATTTGTCATGATATATCATATTATGTAAATCTATTAGCAAGGTAAATGTTTCACCTACCCAAAGTTATTAGAGAAAAAAATAGAGATATAATTTATCATCTTAGAGGTATATTGGACATGATTTAATTTTTATTCCAAAGTATCATAATAAGAATAATAAATAAGATAGGCATATGCAGGTTACTTGTCAAATCCTCATAATGGTATATCACAAACATGTTGCAACTATTTTTTGGAGATCATGAAATAAACCATAGATGCAACTTCATCAAATTACGCATAACTATTAGCACTACATGAGACAAGTCGAAAATGTGTTTGGTTTGGATACCTAATTTAACACGTACAACGTATTTGTGCTTTATATTCTAGAAATATAAATATAACAACCATATACAAAGATAATACAATATTCATCACTCAATTATAATAATATGGTTTACAATAAAGGAGACCAAACAAGACACATTTCTCCAAAAAAAATTCACTCATGATCTTTATAATAGTGGTTATATAACCATCAACAAATTTGTTCTTGTGATATACTTGCAAACCTTTTCACAGTCTCCATATCAAGTAGAAATTTCAACCATTTAGTACAAAAGAATAATCTCCATCATCAATGAAATAATCGTTTAACTAAGAGGTAAAAATTAATTTATCTTAATAGGATCTTGTACTCTTTTTACTTCAATAGATGTTTCCCACTATATTTTTTTCTACCGGTGTGTTAATGAGAAATTATCCTAAACTAATATCCAAGGGAGAGTTTTATATTTAACATATGTTAAATGTCTCTGTCTCCCAATAACTTCCTTAATTTATGTGTAATAATTTTATCGATTATATTTTACGATTTTGGGGCCCTAAAAATAAGATTTATATCAATGTGTAAAGGCACACTTGTGAATACATACTAGAAATATGTTAGGTAAAGACTCTCTCTCTCTCTCTCTCTCTCTCTCTCTCTCTCTCTCTCTCTCTCTCTCTCTCTCTCCATTTCTAGGAGATAACATTGTTATGCATGGGTTTTTAAACTCTGCAAAAGATAGAGTATTTTTGGTGCTAGGAAGTCAAAAGTGTCTAATACAATAATTATGAAAGCATGTTAGTTATTTAAATGCATTTTCCTATGTTTGACCATTTTAATTGAGGTGGTTTTGAGGGTTGCCTAGTAAAACCTCCAATCCTTAGTCTCACAAGTGGAAAAAAACCCCTATCAAGTCCACACATGCATGTTTCTCTCCTAGTCATTTGTACAGTAGAAAACTTGTTGGCCATGGTGTTGATCTTCAAAATATATTAAATATGACATCGTTAACAAAGTTATGTCAGTACTTGGATAAGGTCAGTGCAATGAACTACATGTTAACTAAAGGCATGCAAACATGCCTTATGATAAATACAATAAATATCATCAATAAGAAATAAAAAAAATCATAATGTGATATCGAAGGATAGTAGAGTACTCTACGAGTTACATATGTTGACCTAATATTTTATTTTATGACAAAGCTTTCACCTAACCAAACAAAAAACCGAGATAACATTTCAAGACGTGATATGTTATTTTTTCAAGAAATTACCATATAGTCCCAATAAGTGCAGTTTTTGTTTTTTTTTTCCTTTAAAAGTGACACCTTTCTTATTATTTAAAATTTTATTTTATTATTAAATATTCTATTCCATTGGTTTCTCAAATTATTGATGGGTGTGATACCCAGATTTTACCATAAAAAGATTCCTTCACTAAATTTCACCTTAAACCTAACTCACATGTTCAACCACTTCATACTCTTAAAATCATTCTTTTGGATGGATTACAAGACAAAAAATGTATGATTTTATGTTGTTGTTGTTGTTAATGTTCTTATTGTTATCGTTGTTGTTATCTCCACTTCTTGACAATAATTAATGGAATAACTTTCCAATGTTGTTAATCAAAGAAAACTTTCTATATTAATTTCTTTGGTCGACAACATTGATAAATTTATTCGTAATCATATATCAACACACAAATAAATTGATGAATGAGACAAAATTGAAAAAGGAAACAATATATGTTACTTCAATTTTTTTTCATTGACCAGTTTTTTTGGCAATAAATGTAATATATTACCTCGGTTATTTAGAAACTGAGGTTAAATGTACCAAATTTTATGTATTTTTTATTTAAAAATAAATATTTTTACCTCGAGTTCGAGTCATAATCGAGGGGAAAATAAGCGTGTTTATTGTTTTTCTTCATAATCTTTAAACAAATATTTGTTGTCTATTAATGAGTATCAATGCTCAAGACACTACCATTAGAGATCCGCATGAAACATAAAAGACATCCATTCCATATTTTAAAATCATTTTGATTATCAAAAATGGATCATGAAAGCATTTGTCATGAAAACATTGAAACTTATTTGTAGCTTGGAAAAATTCTCTATGATGGATTGCAAGAGCAAGAAGCAATTTGGGTTCAAGGTTTGTGTTCTTAAATAATCATATAGCTGAATATTTATTTTATTAATCTAATACTTTTTTTATATCAGAAATAAATACATGAAATATCTAACATTTGAACTTCCTCAAAATTCAATGAAACGAGAATCCAACATTTTATCTTCATTGACAGTGATGATGATGAATCAGATTCCAAATTGGTTGTATATTTTTAGTTTAATATTTTATATAAACAATGTAATATTCTATGTAAAAATATAACTTATAAACAATTTAATTTAATATTCTGTTTAAAAAATGTAATTTGTGTTAGAACAAAGTTTGAATCTACTACCCTATGTTTAAGTTTTGATGATAACAAAATGAAAAGATATATTATTTATATGATTCATGTATGAACTATTTGCTACCTAAAAATATTACGTTCTGCTTTGCAGAAACTCTGATAGGTATCAGCAAGAGCATACTTAATCAGCATCAGAATATTGGTTCTTGACATCAGCATCAGAAGTTGCTATATCAGAATACCAGAATCAGAAGATTAACTCACGTGTATGCTGAAGCTTGATGAACAGAACTGCGCTCAACACTCTGATAAAGAAAACAACAGTTCATCAGCAGTTAAGCAGAGTCAGAATGAGCCAAGCTAGAACATGCATTAAGTAAGCAACGGTACTGTGCATTGAAAGCAAATTATTACCAACGGCCTCATTCCAGACAAGATCTGCTTGATAAGGAAAGTTTGTTATTAGCATTGAATCAAGAATATTGCTCCAACGTTCAACAATCGCAGTGCTATATAAACAAGACTATGAAGATTGAATTGGATAATGCTCTCCAACATTTTACACGCCTAAAAGCTAATCATAATCTTCATTCTCTCAGTTTGCTAAACGCTACATATCTCCTTACTCAATCATTGTTTAGCAATCTAGTTTCATAAGCTTAAGTTGTGTATACATCACAGTTGTGATACAGTTTTGTAGAAAACATTCACACACCTAGATTTATCTTCTTTGTAAGAAAGTGTTTCCTTGACAAACCGGGTTGTGGTTTGCATCAAGAAGGCTTTAACAGTTGTTAAAGCAGTTTGTAATATTCAGTTGAATATAGTGGATTAAGACCTCGTTGGAGAGAGGCGAAATCACCTTGACGGGTGGACTGGAGTAGTTTGAGATCAAACGAACCAGGATAAAAATATCTTGTTCATTGCATTGATTTTCAGTTTTACAATTCAACCCCCCTTCTTGTGTTTTTCACTTCTTCAATTGGTATCAGAGCGCCTGGTTCTGAGCTAAAACACTTAAACGTGTCAGTACAAGATCCAGCGTCAGAAAAACACAATGGCAGGAACTTATTCTCACACCAGCAATGACAACCATGAGGACAGAGACAGATTCAGCGGAAAACCTCCAGTCTTTGATGGAGAAAACTTTGATTACTGGAAAGACAGAATTGAAAGCTTCTTTCTGGAACATGATGCTAATCTGTGGGATATGGTGACAGATGGATACACGCACCCTGTAAATGCAAGCGGTCAGAAGATTGATAGAAAAACAATGACTGATCAACAAAAGCGTGACTTCAAGAATCACCACAAGGCCAGAACCATCCTTCTCAGCGCCATCTCCTATACTGAATATGAAAAGATCTCCAACAGAGACACAACAAAGAACATTTTTGACTCACTCAGAATGACGCATGAGGGCAACGTTCAGGTCAAAGAAACTAAAGCTCTGGCGCTCATTCAGAAGTATGAGGCGTTCAAAATGGAAGAATCTGAATCCATTGAAACAATGTTCTCAAGATTCCAGATTCTGGTAGCTGGTCTCAAGGTTCTGGACAAAGGATACTCTACTGCTGACCATGTCAAGAAAATCATCAGAAGTTTACCCAAGCAGTGGAGACCAATGGTTACAGCTCTGAAGCTAGCAAAAGATCTCAACAAAATTACTCTGGAGGAACTTATAAGCTCCCTCAGAAGTCATGAGATAGAGCTAGAAGCTGACGAGCCTCAGAAGCAAGGTAAGCCTTTAGCATTGAAATCTAACAAAAAATCTGAGTCTAAAGTTTTGCAGGCAGTTGAAGAAACATCTGATGGATCCTCATCAGAAGAAGACGAACTCTCCCTCCTCTCCAGAAGAGTAAATCAACTGTGGAAGCAGAGGCAAAGGAAGTTCAGGAATCCCAGAAGATCTGATCAGAACGAGTCCTCTTCCAGATACAGAAGGACAGATTCTTCCTCTGGATACAGAAGATCTGAAGGCTCCTCAAGTAGCAAAAAGCCAAACATCAAGGACATCATCTGCTATGAGTGCAATGAGCAAGGACACTACAAGAGTGACTGCCCAAAGCTTCAGAGGGAAAAGCCCAAAAATAAGTTTGGAAGAGAAAAGAAGAAAAGTCTCATGGCTACATGGGATGACTCTGACTCGTCTGAAGCTGACTGAGAATCAGATGATGAGAGGGCAAACATAGCTCTCATGGCTAACATTTCAGAAGATAGTGAAGCTTCTGAATCAGACTCTGAATCAGACACTGAAGAGGTATTTCCTAACTTTGCTGTTAATTTTACCAAGGCTGAACTTGCTGAAAGCCTTAATGAAATTCTGGAAAGGTATCAGCAAATTAGAGTTAAATTCAGAGACCTGAAAAGGAATCTTGAATCTGACTCTAATAAGACTGAGAGTCTCAAATTGGAGAATTCTGAGCTGAGAAATAAGATTTTAAAATTAGAAAATACTTTACAAAACTCTCAGAAGGAACCAATTTCTGAAACTCCCAGCAACGCTGATGAGATCATCAAGGAGTATGATCACAGTTTCCAGAAGTTCCTCGCTAAAAGCATAGATAGAAGCAAAATGGCTTCAATGATCTATGGAGTTAGCAGAAACGGCAGGAAAGGAATAGGATACCAAGGTAAGGTTCCTACACCAAAGAATGTCATGGACTTAACCATTAAACACACTCCTCTGAGTTCACATTTTGTGTATGGTCACACACATGATATTAAATACACTAGCAGTAAGTACTCTGTGAAACCAAAATTCAACCAGAGTTTTGGTAAAACTAACAAATCAGGACCCAAGAAAATCTGGGTACCTAAGGATAAAATAATACATGTTGCAGATATCTTTAGCAGCAAGTCAGAAACACCAATCATGGTACCTGGACTCTGGCTGCTCGCGACACATGACGGGAAGAAGGCATATGTTCCAAAGCCTGGAACTTAAGCCTGGAGGCCACGTTGGCTTTGGAGGCAATTAGAGGGGAAAGATAATTCGCTCTGGAACTGTAGGTAATGGAAATCTTCCCTCTATTAATAATGTTCTGCTAGTAGATGGATTAATGCATAATCTGTTATCCATAAGTCAATTAAGTGATAACGGTTATGATATAATCTTTAATCAAAAATCATGTAAAGCTGTTAGTCAGAAAGATGGGACTATCCTGTTTAATGGTAAGAGGAAAAACAACATTTACAAAATCAAACTTTCTGAACTAAAAAGTCAGAATGTAAAGTGCCTTTTGTCTGTTAACAACGAGCAGTGGATCTGGCACAGAAGATTGGGGCATGTTAGTATGAGAAGAATATCTCAGATTAACAAACTCAATCTGGTCAGAGGACTTCCTGATTTGAAGTTCAATTCAGATGCTCTGTGTGAAGCATGTCAGAAAGGCAAGTTTGCAAAACCCTCTTTTAAATCTAAAAATGTTGTTTCTACCTCTAAGCCATTAGAACTTCTGCACATTGACTTATTTGGACCAGTTAAAACTGCTTCAGTCAGTGGCAAGAAGTATGGGTTAGTAATCGTAGATGACTATAGCAGATGGACATGGGTAAAGTTCTTAAGACACAAGGACGAGTCACACTTTGTTTGTTACCTTCTGTAACCAAGTTCAGAATGAAAAGGATCTTAGAATCGTTAAAGTCAGAAGTGATCATGGTGGAGAGTTTGAAAACAAAGATTTTGAGTCATTCTTTAATGACAGAGGCATTCTGCATGATTTCTCTTGTCCTAGAACTCCCCAACAAAATGGAGTTGTAGAACGAAAGAACAGAACATTGCAAGAAATGGCCAGAACCATGATCAATGAGACAAATGTTGCTAAGATCTTCTGGGCAGAGGCAATAAACACATCGTGCTACATTCAAAATAGAATCTCAATAAGACCTATTCTGGAAAAGACTCCATATGAATTGTGGAAGAACAGAAAGCCCAACATTTCATATTTTCATCCATTTGGATGTACCTGTTTTATGTTAAATACAAAGAATTATTTGAACAGGTTTGACTCTAAAGCACAGAAGTGTATTATGTTAGGATACTCTGAACGCTCAAGAGGGTACAGAGTATACAATACAGAAACACAGATTGTGGAAGAATCAATCAGTGTTCATTTTGATGATAAGCTTGACTCTGAAAAGTCAAAGCAGAATGAAGTTTTTGCAGGTATGGAAATTGAATTTACAGGTTCTGAAGACAAGTCATCAGAAGCTCTCAACACAGACACTCCTTCAACATATGAAAGGAGCACTGCTAGCAATCCTACAACAGCTGCTGATCAACCTCAGAAGAGATTACCCAGAAGCAGCTTGGATCACCCAGAAGAGACTATCTTAGGAAGAAAGGAAGATCCAATCAGAACAAGAGCAAGCTTCAGAAACTCTGAAGAAACACTCATGGGACTTGTGTCTCTGATTGAACCTTCTTCTATTGATGAAGCACTTCTGGATAATGACTGGATTCTGGAAATGCAAGAAGAGCTGAATCAATTCACCAGAAATGACGTATGGGATCTTGTTCCCAGACCAAAAGGATTCAACGTCATTGGAACAAGATGGGTCTTCAGAAACAAGCTAAATGAACAAGGTGAAGTCATCAGAAACAAGGCACGACTAGTTGCACAAGGTTATAGTCAGCAAAAGGGGATAGACTATACAGAAACCTTTGCTCCAGTCGCCAGGTTAGAATCTATCAGACTTTTAATTTCATTTGCTGTTAATAGAGGCATCACTCTGTATCAGATGGATGTCAAGAGTGCATTCTTAAACGGTTATATAGAAGAAGATGTTTATGTGCACCAACCCTCTGGTTTTGAAAATACAAAACATCCAGAACATGTTTTCAAACTAAAGAAGTCACTATATGGTCTGAAACAAGCTCCCAGAGCTTGGTATGAAAGGCTAAGTAACTTTCTGTTAGAAAATGAATTCACCAGAGGGAAGGTGGACACTACCTTATTCTGTAAATCAGTTAAGAATGACATCTTAGTCTGTCAAATTTATGTTGATGATATTATTTTTGGTTCTACTAATCCTTCTCTTGGAAGAAAATTTGCTAAGTGTATGCAGGAAGAATTTAAGATGAGCCTCATGGGGGAACTGAAATTCTTTCTAGGAATTCAGATCAATCAAACTCCAGAGGGAACTTACATTCATCAGAGCAAATACATCAGAGATCTTCTGAAGAAATTTGACCTCTCAGAATGTAAGCCATCAAAGATTCCAATGCATCCCACGTGCATTCTGGAAAGAGAAGAGGTAAGCAAAAAGGTAGAACAGAAAGTCTACAGAGGTATGATTGGTTCTCTCCTTTATCTGACTGCTTCAAGACCTGATATATTATTCAGCGTTTGTATTTGTGCTAGATTCCAATCAGATCCTAGAGAATCTCACTTAACAGCTGTTAAGCGAATTTTCAAGTATCTGAAAGGTACTACTAATCTGGGTTTGTTTTATAGAAAATCTAGTGATTACAGTTTAGTAGGCTACTACGATGCTGACTTTGCTGGAGACAGAGTGGAGCGTAAAAGTACTTCTGGAAGCTGCCAGTTTCTGGGAGAAAATCTGATCTCTTGGTCCAACAAAAGGCAATCAACAATTGCGTTATCAACAGCAGAAGCTGAGTACATAGCAGCAGCAGGATGTAGCACACAAATGCTCTGGATGAAAAGTCAGCTTGAAGACTTCCAGATTTTTGAGAGTAACATTCCTATACTCTGTGATAATACTTCTGCTATTTGCTTAAGTAAGAATCCTATTTTACATTCTAGAGCTAAGCATATAGAAATAAAACATCACTTCATTAGGGACTATATTCAGAAAGGAATTTTGAATTTAAAATTTATAGATACAGACCATCAATGGGCTGATATCTTCACTAAACCCCTTTCTGAAGATAGGTTCAATTTCATTCTGAAACATCTCAGCATGAAAATCTGCCCAGAGTGAAAATGTTTTAATTCCATATATTTATCTTCAGAATGTATTTGTTTTACTGTGAACTTCTGATCAATCTCTTTCAGAAAGATAGAACATGCAGATTGTATCAGATGCAAGTCTAAAGATCTGAGAGTCTAAGCTCAAAGACAGACGTGCTGATCACTACATCAAACAAGTGACATCCAATCATCAGCAAATCTCTGAAGCAGAACGCGTGCACGCTTCTGAGAAGGCAAACGCTGATTGGGTGCATTGAGACACATGTCTGGTAACCGTTTTTAAGTATCTTTCTCAAATCCCCCAAAATCAGCAAGCATTAAATGAAAGTAATCATGTTTTTAAAACGTAATCATGATTTTATTCCTCTTTATTGAAAACGTTTACTCTTTCAAAATATTCTGAACCCTATTTAAATACGTTAACCTCTCACTTTAATCTTTTACAGTTTCTCATTATTTCTCAAAGTATTCTCTGCATTTTTCTGTGTTCATCTCTTGCAAACCCTTTTTCTCAGTTTTTCTCAAAAATCCCTAAGTGTGAACATGGAAACCTCCAGCAGTGCTTCTGCGGGTTCTCAGAAGAAAGCATCATCTGAACAGTATCAAGTGCCATTCAGAACACTCCTCACTCCTGTGAAGAATCTTGAAGTGTTATCTGAATTGATCATTGATTTTGGAAGTCTGAAGGAAAACGACTTTGATTTAACAGAAGAAGTTAGGGCACAAAAATGGGAAAGGTATTTTGACAGGTTGGTTGGACCAACATTCCTTATGTTAGTGAAGGAGTTCTGGATTCATGCAACGACTTCAACGCATTAAGTCACCTCCTACATTATGGGGAAGAAGATTGTGATCACTGAGGATCACATAGCAAGGTTAATTGGTTACAGTGGCGGTGGCGTCCGCTGTATTGATATGGCTGAGAGATGTGCTGACGTGGGTGTCATGGCAGAAAGGATTTTCACCCATGGGTGCCCAGCAGCAAGATCAAAGATCTGAAGGATCACCACAGAGTTTGAGCAAAGATAATTCTGGGGTGTTTTAATCATAGGAAGCCAACTAGTTCCCCTGATTACATAAATGTAGATCAGCAGTTTCTGATCTACTTTATCAATCAGAAGGTAAAAATCAACTTGGCTCATCTTCTGTTTAATCACCTCAGAACAAGCGTGAAGGAAACCAGGGAAGAAGAAAGAACAAAGAGGGATTGGATACCCTTTGGAAGGTTGATATCAGATATTCTGATTGAGAATAGGCTGATAGAGCATTTAATAGAAGCTCAAGAGTTAAGCACCATTGAACCAACGGTTGGGAAGCCTCTGAACGCGAAGAACTTGAAGAAAGTGAAGTTGATTGAGAATATCAAAAAGGAACCCAACGCTACTCCTATTGCTGATATCACCAGCAGAAGAGTCCCACTGAGTGACTTTCCTTTATTTTCTGAGATAGAATCCAAGCCAGTGGTAGTTCTCAGATATCTGGACGCGTGCAAAGCTGATGGTACAGATCCCAATCTGAAGATCAAAGATCTGCACCAACCTCAACCAGAAGTGACACTGAAGAAGACAAAGAAAAGGAAGGCACCTTCAGAAGGATCATCCCAGCAGACACCCAAGAAAAGAGGTAATTTATCTGCTGCTTCTGTTTTAAATTCTTCTACTATTCCAGCATCAATTCCACCTCCAACCTCTCATAGAATCTCAATCCCCATCCCAACAATAGATGAAACTGAACCAGAAGATGACCCTTCTGAGGCACTTCAACTCAGAAGACCCCGAACCAAACATCCCAAACCAACAATATCAACAACATCAGCAATTGACAAAGTGCTGTCTGACATTGATCAACACACTTCTGATCACTCCTCCATTAATCCAAACTCTGAACCACAAATTGTCCACTCTCCACAACCAGAAAAACCTCTCTCACCCATTCCAGAAGAACCTCTTATCCCTGAACAACCAGAAATTCCAACAACTTCTCCACAACCAGCAATTCCGTCTCCCTCTCCTCAACCAGAAATTCATCCACCATCACCTCAACCTGAGTTTCATCACTCTGAAACTCCAACTCCTCCACCTTATGAACCTCATTCACCTCAACCATCATCTATGGCAATCCAGCTGCCATGTGGAACAATAGTCACAATGGCCCAACTGCCATCCTCACCAGAATCTACACCGCCAAATACTCCTAAAACCCCAAACAGTCTGATTCTCCCACTCCATCTCCAAAACAAACAGCTCCCAAGCAAACCACCGAAAACCCCAGCAGGACCTTCATACACTTAACAATCCTTGACCATCTTGCTGATCTGAAAAATAAAATAGCCATTCCAAAACCAAAACAACCAGATGTTGGCTCTGGTATTATGAATTTTGAAACAGGTTTGCAGTAGTGGATTGCTTCTCTGAAGCAAGTCTGTCCTGGAATGATTGACCCAGCTGCCTCTGACCAGCTCTGGTCACAATTCAGAATTTGGGTACGTAATGAAGCCCTCAAGTTGCAGGATATCAACTATGAGAAGGCACAACAGAACTTCAGCAAGCTGCTGAAGGAAGTTGAAAGTCAGCTGCCACAGGAAGACGTGCTCCCTCTGGATAGTGAGCCATGGTTTGAGAAACAGCCAGCTTCAAAGGTGCAACCAGAAGAAGACAAGACTATTCAAGCTGAAGCAAGTCAAGCAGAAGATGTTGCAGAAAGCTCTCAGAAGCTCCCTGCTTCTGATGTTTCTCAAGCTGCCTTGGACAGGCAGACTCTGGAAGAGCTGAAGCTGAATGACATGCGTCTGCAGCAAAGAATGGATGAAAATGACCAGAAGATGAAAGAAAGGATGGATGTGCAGGATAGCAAGATAGACACAGTTGTCAGCATGGTACACAAGCAGAATGAGACTGCTGATCAGATCAAAGCCATGCTGGAGAACCTGTTCACACGCCTTCCTCCCCAACCTTAGTTTTTCATTCATGTCATTTTCATGTTTTCTTTGATTATCTGTTGTACTGTTTTGTTTGATTCTGAACCTTTTAATATGACAAGTTTTTCTGCTCTTAACTGTTTTAGCACATCACTTACACTTTTTGATTGCTGACAAAAAGGGGGAGAACAAGAATGATATTTTAAATAATAACGGATTACTAAGACAGAAATTCTCGAACATTCTAACTCTGATATACTTGAATATGTTTTCTGTTTTGCTTAAGTCTACAGGTACAAGAAAGCTCCATGATACTCTGAAGACTAAAGCTCTGATACTCTAAACCAAAGCAAAGCTCTGACAAGAAAAGCTCTGATACGCTGATCTGAAGCTCTGCTCTGATATGCTGATCTAAAGCTTCTGATAGTCAAAACTCTAAGAATATGATGTTCAAAGAAAGGCAAAAAGATCTGATCCTGAAGAACTCTTGGAATCAAAAAGGGAAGCAATAAATTCAGGGGGAGTATCTCTCAACTCTTATCCCTTATCTTTGATAACCTCTTACTCTGATACATCTTATCATTTAGTTACCTCTGATACTTTTTCACGTTATTTTCAATTTAAAAATATCTAGTTTTTGTCATCATCAAAAAGGGGGAGATTGTTAGAACAAAGTTTGAATCTACTACCCTATGTTTAAGTTTTGATGATAACAAAATGAAAAGATATATTATTTATATGATTCATGTATGAACTATTTGCTACCTAAAAATATTATGTTCTGCTTTGCAGAAACTCTGATAGGTATCAGCAAGAGCACACTTAATCAGCATCAGAATATTGGTTCTTGACATCAGCATCAGAAGTTGCTATATCAGAATACCAGAATCAGAAGATTAACTCACGTGTATGCTGAAGCTTGATGAACAGAACTGCGCTCAACACTCTGATAAAGAAAACAATAGTTCATCAGCAGTTAAGCAGAGTCAGAATGAGCCAAGCCAGAACATGCATTAAGTAAGCAACGGTACTGTGCATTGAAAGCAAATTATTACCAACGGCCTCATTCCAGACAAGATCTGCTTGATAAGGAAAGTTTGTTATTAGCATTGAATCAAGAATATTGCTCCAACGTTCAACAATCGCAGTGCTATATAAACAAGACTATGAAGATTGAATTGGCTAATGCTCTCCAACATTTTACACGCCTAAAAGCTAATCATAATCTTCCTTCTCTCAGTTTGCTAAACGCTACATATCTCCTTACTCAATCATTGTCTAGCAATCTAGTTTCATAAGCTTAAGTTGTGTATACATCACAGTTGTGATACAGTTTTGTAGAAAACATTCACACACCTAGATTTATCTTCTTTGTAAGAAAGTGTTTCCTTGACAAACCAGGTTGTGGTTTGCATCAAGAAGGCTTTAGCAGTTGTTAAAGAAGTTTGTAATATTCAGTTGAATATAGTGGATTAAGACCTCGTTGGAGAGAGGCGAAATCACCTTGACGGGTGGACTGGAGTAGTTTGAGATCAAACGAACCAGGATAAAAATATCTTGTTCATTGCATTGATTTTCAGTTTTACAATTCAACCCCCCCTTCTTGTGTTTTTCACTTCTTCAATTTGTATTTAAAAAATAATAATTTATTTTTCTCCTCGGTTTTGATCATAAACCGAGAGGTGTGTGGCGCTAGTTTTGGAAATATAAATGTTGTTGTTGGGGATCGAACCATGATGATTTCAACTATTCTCTTGGTTAATAAAAAATTTAGGTGTAAAGTGGCAAGTTGTTATGACACCCTTTGTTATCTCGCTTGTATCATTAGGTAAATTTCCCTTCGCACCTAAGGTAACATGTGTTTTTTTTAGAGTAGTGTCATGAGATGCAAACTCTTAATTTTCACTTGAGAATATGTAATTTTACATGCTGCATCATTGATTCGCACCAGACCATCAACTTATCATAACTCCTCCCCTTTACAATTGTTCTTTGGTCAAGAACCTAATTTTCCCATCTAATAATTTTTGGGAGAAAAGTATGTTCCAACTTCTCTATCACCACACACTAAAATGGTTCCTCAAAGGAAGTTGAGAGTATATGTTAAATATGAATCTCTATCTATAATAAAGAATCTCAATTTTTTATTGTCATTTTGATGATAAGAAGCAGGAAAAAAGAGATTAATTATAATGAATTGTCATTGTCTCATCGATCCTCAAAGTTAAATATGTGAATTAGAAGTTCAAAAGAAAATTAGTTGGAAATGTTTAACAAATTAATTACCGAATGCATTAATTAATCTAAAATATGTGAATAAGTCATATATACCAACAACTAATACTCCAATAAAAATGAAAGTTCCTGTTGGACAATCTAACAAGTCTCAAACGCATATGAAGCATGATAGATCAACTGGCTCCAAAGATAAAAAAATTGAACAAGAAAAGAATCTAGAAATAAAGATGCAATGATTGATGATATAGGAACACAAAAATAATAATTAGGCATAATAAACATTTTAACTCCATATGAGATTAACTAAAATTTATGGAAATAAAGAGATTTTCATAAATCATGTCAAGAATGAAATATGTGGAACCAAAATTTATAGAACTAAAAACAAAGTAAACGTTGACAAATTTTCTATATTTAATATTGAGCTAAAGGTTATAAATAATAGACATCATGAATCAAAATGAAATATGTAATTATGTAATTAAATATTATAGACAATGTGAGAATTGATCAAAATGAAAATATGTAATTGAAGTAGAATACAAACTATAATTTTTATAGCAAATGTCCAAACACCTCAAGTGTGAAACGCGCTGAATAATTTTTGTTGTTGTAAAAATTAAATGAGAATGATGAAATTGTGATATATAAAGTTTGATTTATTGCTTAAGGATTTTTGCAAAGACCAAAAATTGATATTGATGAGATATATTCAGTCATAGTGGATTTAAGTACTTTTTAATATTTAAATTTTTTTTGGGATAAGAATAAACTTAACGACTTTCCTTAATCAAACAATACTCAATACAAGGAAATATCATATTAAGTGTATTACACCTAGACTAAGAACTGGTTGCCTTAGCTAACGTATGCGCAACCAAATTCACTTGGTGCTTTATGAAATTTACCTTAAAGTTCAGAAATAAATTCAACAAATTCTGAATAGACTTAATAATAATGCTAAATTCAGATCTACCTAGACGCTTAGAATGAACATGATGAAAAAAAATTTGACAATCACTTTCGAAACTAACATTAGATAACTGTAAGGAAATAACATTCTAGATCGCTTCCTTCTAGGAAGTGGCTTCAGCTTCAATAATAGATAGAAGACCAACATCTCAAGCCATACCTGCTTTAAGGAACCTCCCTAGATAATATATGATACACCAACCTCTATTAGTTATACCACATACGTTATTGAAACCTGTGTCGACATTGCACTTCACCTGACCTATGGATGGCAGATTCCAAACCTCTATCTTATTACTAACATCTTCAGAGTTTCTATCCTTTTTAGATAAAAACCAATCATGCCAAAATAAATAAGCTTGCAACCTAATCTTCATAGCATTCTCACCGGTATCCTACCAAACAACATTATTCCCACTCCTCCAAAGAACCTTAAGCAACACATCAAATCTACCTCCCTATGATCCTCTCGACTACAAACATCAAGAATGAGGGACTTAAAATCATGGAAAGTATGTAAATGAGGTTTAGTTATAGATGATAAACATGCTTCCCGCCAAATTTGCAAAGTAGATAAGCACCCAAAAAACACATGCCACTCATCTTCATCGTCTAATTCACACCAAGGACATATAGATGGACATTGGACATGATGGTGTTGAAGCTTATAGCGAGTTGGTAGGCAGCCCCTACAAATCCTCCAAAGAAAGTGTTTAGCTTGAGGTGGCACGGTAATACTCTAAAGATAGCTTGATACCTACTTGTTGTAACCCAATTTTTGCACCTAAGATTCCTCTATCATCTCATACTATCACAATACAACCAGATCACAAACTAGGGTTTGAGGTTTTTCCTCTACTGCATCCCGTCCTTAGGTTTGCCTATGGGAATCACCAAGCAATTTGAAGCACCTTGAAATATGTATCTTATACATGTATGCTTTTAACTAATCTTAAAATGTGTATATTTTGTCTCTTGGAATATCAAATTGTAGGTAATGGCACAATTGCCTTCATCTCACCATCTCTTAGCACCGAGGATCAAAACTAGGGTTTGGATTTTAATAAGGAAATCTTTGGATTTTTGGGCAATATTTGATCCCATACTTCTCTACATGATAATTATCATCTATAATGTGAAGTTTTATCATCAACTTTGGTTTGAAAAGGTTCAATTGATGAAAGGGGGGGTAAAATGGTCATTTTGTCAGAAGACAACCAAAATCAACTGTTGACTAAGTGGACTTTTGGTCAACTATCAATTTAATATCCCTATTCTCACATTTCATGGTCAATAGTGGCAAAAATATCAAGAGGAAGTGTGAATTGGAGATAACTTATCAAGGAAGTTATTTGAAGTTTTGGAATTTTTCTAAGTATTCATAGGGCTGAATTTTGATTGGCTATAACTTTCTCAATTTTTATTGAAAATGTGCAAACTTTATATGCCTAGAAAGAGAATGAAATTTTTTCCAACTTTGTTGGAGAGGCCACGAGTCAAAAAATGAAAGAAAAAAAGTTATTAATTTTGGATGTTTTTGACACTTAGTGAAATTTTGGATAAAAATGCAAAAATCTGACTTCTTCATGTTCAATTTTTAAGGACCATTTGGACTCAAATCAAAAAGTTGGCAACATGAAAGTTAAATATTGAAGTTTTCTCTTCATTTTTCATTCAAGAATCATATCAAATGGTTAAGTGTAGAGAAATATATGGTGATTATGATTTTGAGCTTCAAAATGTTGATTTTCCCATCACAAGGCAAGTCACGCGCGCTAGGCTTGGAATTTTATCAAACATGTTGTGGGAGCGCATTCATCATAAATTTTTTATGTCAAATATTCATTATTTTTGAAAATGTCCAACATCATATATCATGCCCTAAGTGTGAGGAATAAGTTTGCTTCAAAAAGTTTCTCAAAAATCTTCCTACATTTTAAGATATAATTGTGAGAAGAAGGCACCATGCAAGCTGAATTCTTGCCCAGCACAAGGCATCACGCGCGTGCAGCATGCCCAGTCAGGCCTGGCATTTCATCAAGCAATTTGTAAGCATGTGTTCATAGCCAATTATCTCATTGATTCAAGGTTCATTTTGAAAAATTTTGAACATGAAAGTTGGAGTATGAAATGTCCTCTCCATTTTGGTTCAAACCTTGTGACATTTCATGCACCATAGAGAGATATATAAGGAGGTAAATATTTGATCATGGAATAGTGAAACTTGCATGGACATGCATGAAAATCTTGTGCCAACCAAAGCCCCGGCTGCTAGCTCATGCCCCCAACATGCCTCACTTATCCAAAGTTCATAATTTGTACCCTCAAAACAACATAAAACGCAACACCTCAGTCTCACTTCTCATTTCTTTATTTATCTCACTCTCTCATTCTTCACTCTATATAAAGCATGTGCATTCAACAATCAAAGGATTGGAAGAAGAAAATCAGAAAGCAAGCTCTTATCTCTCTCTCTCTCTCTCTCTCTCTCTCACACACACACACACACACATGAAGCCACTCATCCTTGCAAGCTCAAAACCGATCCTCTTTCTCTTTGAATTTCAAGACCAATTCCTCCATTTACAAGCAAGCTTTCTTTGCATATCTCTTCATCTATCATCTCTGAACATTCAGGCTATTGATCTCACAAGTTGCTTGCTCTTTATTTGAGTTCAAGCACCAACAAATCCATTTCAAGGTAGATGGTCCATTTTCTACCTCTTACTGTAACTTTGCATTTTCCATAATCCATGAGCTCTTTGAAAAAACCAACAGCATATTCATAATCCTTGCATTTTTATGATCAATTTTTGTTTTTGGATCATGTGATTTGGTGGAGAATTGAAGGAGATATGTGAGTTTGAAAAATGTTTGTTGAAATGTTCAAATCAAAACCGTGTTAATGCATCAATATTCGCGTGCGTTTTTCTCAATATTCAATGCATCATTTCATGAAATTTTTGATTCTATCATGTTCTACTAACTTCCATCTTGAACTTTGGTGTTTGAATTTTTGGATTTCATCAAGAGATGCGTGAGATATCGTGGCCTGAAAGTGTTGTTTCAAAACTGAAAATTAGAAATAATATGGTTGTTTGGTAGTGATGACTATGTGGCTTTTTTTGATTGAACATGGTCTTGATGCATTTTACAGCGCATTTGGTTAATAACATGTGTAATATAGCCTTTGCATTTTTTTTTGTTTCTTCTCATATTTTCTTTTAATATTTTCTTCACTTCGAAAATTATCATAAAAATATTTTAGACTCTTTATTCAATATGTTTTCATATTTTGATTTAGATTTAATTTTTTTCTTCATTTTTCTTGATTAAATAAATTCATGTAGATAATTATGGTTTTTAATATTCTTTTAAATCTTGAATTTTACTTTCCTATTTCTATTAAATAAAAAAAATCCATAAAAGGTATTTTTAGGCTCCTCTATGGGTTTATTACTTGAAAATATTTTTTTCCTATTTTATAAAACCTTTGGATTACAAATTAAATCATTTGTTGGACATATCATATTTTCTTTATTTTCTTGGGTAAATTGTGTAAATAATTTTCATTTAATTTTTTCTTTTAGGATAAAATTAAAGAAAAATATACTTTCTGATCTTTAGAAGTTTCTTGACATTTAGGTTATCTCACAGCAAATTTATTTGAAATTTGGATCTATTTGATTAATTTTGAACTTAATTTTTTCTTTTAGGGTTTTTCCTTGATTATTCACACTATTGGGTATAAATTTCTAAGTTCCCATGCCTATAAAATCAGAGATGAAGTTGTTTGTAATGCTTGAATAAGTTGAGGTAATAAAAAAAATTCTGGAATTTTACAATGTGATTTCATATTTTTCACAAATTACTTCCCAAAACAATCTAGTTTAAGCCTTTTGCTTGCTAGTTCCAAAGTTTGCATTTCTAAAGAGAATTTCCACCTCAATCCAGGGACTCTAAATTTCATTTCCGACTTTTGTAGAACTTTAGGAATTTAGGGTTTTAATTTCATAAATTTACAAGTTATTTTCATATTTTAAAACTAATTTTTTACTTAGGTGTGCATTTAGGGTTTTACTTTTGATCAATGCATGTAATTGAAAACTTTTGTACATGTTTCTTGTTTAATTCTTGAAATAGCAAGTGATACTGACTTGAGGCTTATTTGAGGACAAATTCTTCAACCTCATTGGGTCTTGGGTGTTGATAGGTTGATAAACCAAATCCACTAAAATGGACGAATGATGTTGATGATATTTGAAACTCTAATTGTATCCTTTCCCTCTTCATCTTATCCCTATTTCTTATTGTACTACATGTTAAGGGACAATGGTCTCTATATCATTTATCCAAACATGAAGTTCATAGATTGCTATTGACCGGCCTCAAAATAGGTGCGACTTCTACATAAGTCCACTTACGATTGCTTAACATAGCGCTAAATTTTGTCCCGATTTGAGAAAATGATCATTCATGGCCCAAACCTATGTTTGCAAGCCCAAGTATGTTAATTTTAAACCTTTGATCCAATAACCTTGAGATTCATTGTTAGGAGACTTTTGTTCTACCAATCCTCCAATGGATCTTCATCAATATTTATTCTTAAATGGATGATATACTTGACAAAAAGCAAATGCAACTTGTTGTTGAGATGCTTTGGTTCTACCAATCCTCTAATGATTTCCAAATGCAAGTTTCAAGATGGCCATCCAACTAACCATTAACTTATAACAATTGACTTTATTTTACGCTTTTATTTTTATGCTTTTACTTTATGTACCATTTACTTTAGCATTTACATTTCATTCTATTTTTTATCTTTGCTCACTTGAGCATTTACTTTTATGCCATTTTTATTTTGCTCACATGAGCTTTTCTTTTCTTTTTGAAGATACTTAATAATCAACATGGACCATAAAAACATTAATGTTACTTGGACTATTTGGTTACTATCCTTGGCATTATGGAGTATTGGACTTCTTGGACTTAGGAATAGAAACCTTGACCTATGTTGGAGACCTTGTGACCTTAATTGATATTTTGTATGGAGTTCTTGAGGTTTACCTCAAGACATTGGGTTGTTTGTTTATTTTGTGTACAGGTTATTGTAATTATGTACTTTGTTTGTAATCTGGAATTCATCTGTATACAACCGTTATTCTGCCTAGTTTTTGTGAAGACTTAATACATTTTAAGTTTGGTCTTATCAAGAGGTTTAATATCCTTGCTTGGTTATAATCAAAGAATGAGAACTCTATCTTGACTCATAATGTCAAGTGTTGGCTTCTTGTTGGTTAGATGGTTCTTTCCCTAGCTTTTACCTTATCCTTTAGGATAGTCCTTTCATCTCCTCCCATGTTCTTTAATTTCAAAAATATTCTCCTTTCTTTTGAAAACTCTTCTTGTTTCTAACTTGAACCACTTTCATAATAAACTTGGACTTAGGTCCATGCATTTTCAAAATATTTTCATAAATAAGCTTCAATCAACTTAATAATACCCTGACATTTTTGTGAGAAGACTAAAATTCAATCAATCTCATTCAATCCATTTTGCCACTTTGGCATTTTACTTTTAAAATTTTTTCTCAAAAATATCGGACTCTTGTCAATCCTTGTAGTGATGCAAACAACTATACTTCTATAACATGTAGTGAAGTGAGATATTTTCCACTTGGATTATGAGTGATGAATTGTTGATTTTAAAATCTAAGTAATATCCTCCACTTTGAGATGATGAAAATTCTCCTTTCTCATGATTGTGGGTAGTAAGTATGTTTCCCACACGGACAATGACGATGATGTCTTATTTCATAAAATTAACCAACACACTTGTTTTAAATTTTTTTAAGAGGAACTACGTGTACCCCGATCCCCTATTGCATGAAAGGCGGTACGTAGGCACTAAAGGTTCACAACCGCAGTGGGTGAAAAAATCATAAAAAATATTTCTTTTCTCACCTCCAACATCTATATTTATACAATATTTTATGGCCAAAATATACAAATTTTACAAATAGGTTCTTGCGGAGTACCGTAGATGTTTAGGGTGCTAATACCTTCCCTTTGCATAACCAACCCCCTTACCTAAAATATTTCCCCCCTCTTTTGGGTTATTCGCTCTTTTCCCATTCCTTTGTAAACAATAAAGCGCGGTGGCGATTTTTATTTTGATCTGTACAAGTCTAGTCAATTCAATGACTTAGTCTTAACATCTCTACCGCTACACTACTAAGATAAAAATATACAGATGAAGTTTTAATTTACTTGCGACACATGATTTTTTTATCTTGAAAGAACTTTTCCATCAAAATGAATAACTCACTTTATGGATTAAAACATTCATCTAACTTATTATTTAGTTAGATAGATATGAAAATGAATCCATTTGTACTTGTATTTTTATGAAAACATTTGAGAAATAATTTTTTATAATTTCTATCTATATTGATGACATAAATTTTATTGAACCTTCAGAAAAATTTTCAAAAACTATAAATTGCTTAAAGTAATAATTTGAGATTAAGGACTTGAAAAGACAATGTTTTCTCTATGATTACAAACTCATCATTTGCAGAATATAATTTTTTTACATCAAGTATATTTTGTTGAGATATTAAAAATAATATTAGATATAATCCAAGTTGTGTAATCCAAGCCCAAGCCCAATTAGATTTTGTTAGCCTACTTAGTGTACAAGTTAGTTGTATATAAATATACTAGTTTGTAAATTAATTTGTACTATTCAATTCAATAACATAATCCGTTTTCCTTATTCTCTCTCTCTCTCTCTCTCTCCTCTCTCTCTCTCTCTCTCTCTCTCTCTCTCCCCTCACTAAATGTCCCTCACGCACTAACAAATTGGTATTAGAGTCTGGTTAGATTCTTGATCATGTTTTCAAGAATCACATGCCAAAGATTGTGTTTTTGGGATCTTGATTTGTTGTCAATCAGTAGATGTGAAGATGAATGATACTAATAACATTCTGAATTCCCTTCTAACTCTTGATGGAAAGAATTTGATTCAATGGAGAAAATAGATGCAATCTCAGTTTGGCTTTCATGAAACCCTAGAAGTGGTTATTAACAGGGTTCCTGTGTTGACCGTGGATTCAACCGATGCATAGAGAACCACTCACAACAAAGTCAAGAAGAAGGATTGCATGGCTGCATATTGCATTCAAATGGTGGTAGATTCAGCAAACTGTGATAAATTTTCTCATGATAAATCGATGAAGGAGTGATGAGTGCTAAATTTTTGCGAATTTGAGTGTGAATAATTAGCACTCATTAGCTTAATTCATTTGCTTTTCGACAATAAACCTCAACTTCAATGTATATTCAATATAGTTTATGCTATAGTGTATATATTGTGTTACCATGTAAATATCATTGAGTTTAATTGTTTTTATTTAATTTTGTAGGTATTGAATCAATGATATTTAGGAGTTTTAAGATAGAGAATTGAATAAGCTTTCCAATACTTCAAACCATGTGCAAATCGGAGTTACGATTCTTAAGTCATGGTGAAAATAGTGCTGATTTTTCCAATTTACTGTCAGGCTCGCCCCGAGCTCGCTGGGCGAGCCAGAGGCGACCAAAAGCGTGAAAAATTGCAGTTTTGAGCATTGAGCGAGCCGTTTCGAGCGTCGGGCAAGACTTCTTGGGTAGAAACACATATTTAGGGGTAAAAACACATTTTTAGGTTATGGATTGGGTATTTTTGAGTCCCAACACCATCAAACCCACTTTTTGGTTGAGAGAAGTTAGAAAATAACATTGGAGCTTGCATTTAGATGATCCGAAGTCGGATTTCTCATTAATCATCGCTGATAACCCGTGAGATGTTTGAATTTTCTTCTTTTCTTCTTTTTGTATTTTTCTATTTGTTTGGTTTTGTTTGTAGATTTACTTTGAACATATGTATATGTATTGATCATGGTGTTGTATAAAGATTTATTTACAAATCCATGTTGATGTCTTCTTTGATCTTTTTGCTTTATGTTTGGATTTGGGTTGTTATAGACATATACATCACAAATCTTGATTAGGGATGGATATCTATTAGTTTCTATATTCTAGAGATAGATTTAGAGCTAATAATCACGTGGGTATGAAGCTTAATGCTCCTGTGTTGTTTGAGTCGGTTGAGAGATCATCAACGAGAGTAACACGTTTGTTCTCTCAGCTCAGTGTTGTAGACATGGACACTGTTATGAGCAATACATGATGATTTTGATGAGTATTATAAGTTGAGTGCGACTGATCGATAAGTTTAAGTCTGTTTTGAGTAGTGAAAATTCATTCATGATAGGTTTCTCTCTTTGAAGAATGAATTATTTCTTGTTCATATGTTTAATTCCCGCATTTACTTTAAACCCATTCACCAAACTCATAAACTAGAGAAATTGTCAAATGATAGTTTAGTAGCACTAATCCCTATGGAGACGATATGATAAAACTAAATAAGTACTTACTTTTGCTTTCTGCCTTACTTCTTCAGCAAGGAGGCAAGGAATATTCTTGTCAAGTACTATATGTTGCACCCCAAAATTTTCCATATGGATTTCACAATTGACTTATGCTTCACATTCATTTGCATTAGAATCACAATCATTCATATCATTGGTTCCTAAAAGCATGGGATCACAATATCATTGTAATTTGGGTTTTTAGAAGGAGAATCTCATATTTTATAGGATTGTATAATCATTATGACCATATCTATCAAAGCACAAGGATTATCATCTTCTTCAAGATTTCCTAAAGTGTATGGTTTTATCATCATTGTTTCATTAGTTGATTTAAAGTGAACTAGGGTTTTGGAATTCATCAGTGAAATCAGGAATTAGGGTTATAAGGATTATGCTTCAAGGGTACTTCATTCAAAGGATCATCAAAAATATCATCTTACAGTCTTCAAAGCATCTAAATTACATCCGAATCACATGATTTCATTGATTATAGAAGATTGAGATTCATCTGGTGAAAAGTCAACTTCAAAGTCAAAACTTTGACTTTTGGAATTTTTAGTCAAGTAGGGACTTCCCAGTTTTAAATTAATTAAAATAAGGTGATGAGTGAATTTGATCAAGAGAAATCAAGATATTTGAGATTACTTGCAAAAAGGGTTAAGGTTGAAGAAGTTGAAAAATTCACCAAGAGTCCAAAATTTGTGTTCAAAGTGCATGACTTGCCAAGTTTGTAACTTCCCCCTCAAGCCACCATTTTTCATGCCCAAAAGATCAAATTGAAGATAATATTTCATACTATAACTTTTCCATAGGAGATGAATTCCAAAAAATGCATGGATTGGAAGATATGAAGTGATCAGGTTGGCATCTCAAAGTTGATTAAAATGTCCAAAGACAAAAAAATTTCTAAGTGTTTTCAGCTTAAAACACCATTTTAGTAGGGCATTTTCACCATGATTTCAATTGATTCAAAGAAAGTGATCAATGCAAAAGTTGTAGAGGATGCTCTCATGTTTCCAAAATGTCTAAGAGCTAGGAGAATCAAAGAGATGAAATTAGGCATCCAAAATTGAATTAGAGGTCCATTTTTGTGCCAAGTTCATAATCAAATCTCAAGCCTTACAACAAGATCCTTATTTTCAGGCCTCCTTACCTCTAAATCTCTCCATGATCAGAGATATACACAAACCCTAAATTCATTACTCCAAGAATTGAGGCTTTATCCATTTCAATTTGCCATTTAAGGATGAAATTGCAAAAAAAGTTCCATTTCCATTCCCATAAAGATGTCTTTAATAAAATATTAATGCATTGAGTCCACACTTTTGATTAAACTACGTTCACAAGCTCAAAAGCAATCCCTACAAGCCTCTCTATTATCCAAAAAACCAGCAAACATTTCATTGGAACTATGGATCAACTTGAAACTTCATATTGCATTTCAACCAAATTTCAAAACTTCAAGTTGCAAATTAATCAATTTCAAACCCTCAACTTTCCCTATAAATAGATATCACTTCTCATTTCAAAAGACACCTTGATTACACTTGAACACACCTAAAAAGCTTCTCAAACTCAGAATCACACATAAACCCCTAAAAACTCCATTTTTGAGCTTTGAAGAACCTTATCTTAGAAACTCTCATCTCTTTCAATATATATGAAAACTAACTAATATTCACCATCAATACATCAAATATGAATGGCTGTATGCATTGAATCATCATTAAAATATCCCTATTTTTCTATTCAACCTGTGGCCATTCATGACTGCACATTGACTTGATTAGAAAGTTTGAGGAAGCTACAAAGTATTCTATCAATTGCAACACATTTAGGGAGGTCTAAGCAAGCTTACCATATCATTTTCTCTCACCTGGAATCACTAAAAAGGGAATTGGATTTTTCTCCAATAGGTAAGTTTTCTCAAACTTGGAACTCATCATTCATGCATTATTAAGGTCTGGTTTCTGAAGCAAAAAGTAGACTATGATGTGTTGAGACTAACCGTGTAATTATTTGTCATTCATCATGCCTCTATGTGAAGATTTGATTGATGGGATATTAGGGTTTGGTTTCTGTTTTTTATGGGTTTGTGTGTGTTAATCTTTGACTTTCAGTTTATATAATTAATATCATTGAATTCCTTGTTTAATTTTGAGTGATTTTAATCTTCACACTTTTTAAAATGATTGAGAAATTAAGAAGTTAGCATGTGCGCCATAAGTATTGTTTTTTAAAATCTCAAGGTTGAAGACGATGTTGAGGTGGCATGCTTTTGTTTGAATCACGGGACTTGTTTTATTATTTAATTAAATGGTTGTGTTTTAATGAATGGGTGTATCACCACCCTAGTGGTTAAAGCGCGCATGCTAAGCCTTTGTGTACCATAGGGTATGGGGTTCGAATCCCCCTTGCCCCTGACCTTTTGTGTTATTTTTTTAAAATGCATTAATTAATTAGTTTCATATTTATTTGACTGAATGCATGTTATTACTAAACACAACACGTGGTCCAATGGTATAAATTTTGAGTTGTGAACAGGAGGGCCTGAGTTCATGCCTTGGCAGCCACAAACCCTTTTGCTTTTACCACATGTTTTTGTTCTATTTTTTCCTCCACTTTCCATTTGGTTTTTCTAATTGCAAATCAACTCCTCTTTAGATGATTTTTTGTATACTTTACATTTATCACCTCTATTTTGTGAAAATGTGAAAAATTACCAATTTTTTGGTGTGACTATTTTAGTGTAGTTGAAAATCAAATCTTTAAGGTGTTCTTCTAAGACTTCTCCTTTGATTTCCTTGTTAATTTATTGACTAAATTCAAATTGAATACTCATAACATGATATGTATTAATAATTTCTTAATGACATGCTTCTTGTGATGCTTATACCATGATTAAATTGACTTTGGTTTAGGTTTTTAGCGTGACTTTGATGTATGTTTCTTCTTTTACTTCAAAATTGAATCATGATGTTTTGTTTTAACTTTTGATGCATGAAACCTCTGTCACTTGTTTTTTGTTTGATCTATGATGAGCACTTGACATATGTTTACCTTATGAACCATCTTTGACCGTATGGTAATGCATGCTCCTAAATTTTAAAACCACGATCTCTTTTAATCTTTATGCTTGCAATACTTGACTTCTTTGATGATTGAGTTAACCATGTATTATGAGTTGTTTTCCTCTTGGGATGTATTTCCTTCATAAACTCCTTTTAACCATAAACCATAACATGTTTGATTGATCTTTTCATCAAAATGTGCTTTCCTCTTCCATCCTTTTGTCACAACTTTTACTTGATAAACATGTTGATTTTCTTTTTTTTGAAATCATTCAATTGTTTATTAATTGCTTGTGTGACTCACATTCTGCCTTAGGCTCACTTGATTCATCTTAATCCTTGGATAAGATTTGAATCAAGATAGACATCAGGATTTTAATCCATGCATGACAATATTAGGATATAATTCTCCATTTTAATCAAAACTCTAAGTCCATCATGGCATGACAACATTAGGTTAGATTCCCTTCAATCTCAACCTTAGGACCACTTTGCATTACAACATTAAAATCTCAAGTCTCACTTTAGACTTTATTTTCTTTTGCATATAATTCTTTAAAACTAAAACATTTTCTCAACAAAAAATCCAAAAACACTTAACAAATGTTCAAAACCCTTTCCAAACTAAAGGTATGAAAGTGATGAGTGTCTCCTTGTATGAGGGTCCACTTATTATAGGATTCCATAAAATACACACAACAAACAAACATTTTTAAAAAGAACTACAATGTTCTGATTCCCTTGGGGGATATGTAGGCATGGGGTTGCATAGCTCAGGCGAACACACTAATAAATATTTTTCTCTCTTTTCCAATGAATTTATGCATACATTACCCTTAAGAAAGTAAGTTATATATATATATATATATATATATATATATATATATATATATATATATATATATATATATATATATATATATATATATATATATATATATATATATATATATATATATATATATATATATATATATATATATATATATATATATATACACACACCCATTGATTAGAATAACAAGAGTGGATCCCGTGGAGTACCACAGACGTAAGGGGTGCTAATACCTTCCCCTTGCGTAATTGACTCCCTTACTCGAGATTTGGTTGCGAGACCATTTTCTTTCCCATTTTGAGGTTTTCTCTATATTTTCCTTTCCCTATTTTTGGTATAAATAAAATTAGGTGGCGACTCTGTTTGTTTTAAGAAGCTCTGTGCATATTATTTTGTGTAGCTTAAGTTGGGGATCTTAGACCTAAGCAAGTCAGTCCTAGTTCTTGTTTGTTTCCTTTTATTTGGATTTTTATTTAGTTTCTTTTCTTGCTTTATTCCTTGCATTCATTCATATCACTTTGGATATTCTGGATATTGGTGTTTGTTTCTTTGTTGGGTGCGTGTTAATTAAGAGATAAGCCCATTACATAGGCTTGAGCAAACACATAAGTTTAGAGTGGATAGTCATGTCACCTAAGGGTTAGATTCCCTATTAGTGTGTCATGAGAGCCACACCTAAACTAGGTTCACTTGGGGGTACAATTATTATGACGTAGATACATTATGACACTGTACTTTTTACTTGGACCCATGACTATGGGGAAACCTTTAGGAACATATGTCCAATATTAGAACCCACATGGGAGAGGGGCATGGGTTTTGTTTTGTAGGAAACCTTGAACTTCATCCTACCTTGGCCTTTTGATATTTTCTACAAAGGAGAACTTCTAATGTTGTTACATTCACTTTACTCTGAGATTTAGTACAACGGTTATCCAAATTATCATACATGTTCTGTTCATTTCCAAGGAAGTATGTCTTTGAATTTTATGAGGCTTTTCCATATCTCATGTATTCTTGCTTAAAACCTCAATAAAAGTACATAATTCCTAGAAATGATTGAACATGGTAGCACATCCGTTCATGCATCTTCATGCATACATGCATTCATACTCATAGAAAGGATTCTTATTATGACTTTGTCTTCTTTAGAACTGCAAAATCTAAGTTCTCACCATAACGCAATAATTATAGATCAACTATGGAATAATTACGTGATGATTTGGATGAGATAAAGGTTGAAATGGGTCTTTTTATGGTAGACATGCAAGCTATGGTCCCTGGTCAGGAACTTCTCAAGGAGGAAGTTAATCAGTTGAAAGCTCAGATTGAGTCTGGTCATGGAAATTCTTAGGACAATGCTAAAGAGGGAAGGTAATCTTATACCTGCTACTGCACCAGAATTTTCTTTGGAATCACCTCAGATCAAAGACTATGTCGTGGATCTCTTTCACCACCTTGGGTTCCAGAACCTCCTCGTCAGTAGCCATTTCATGTTCCCTAAGTGGATCCAAAGGGAAAGATTTATCAACAAAGACAAAAAGGGCTTGAGAAGCTATTTCATCATATACCAATGACTTATGCTCAGTTGCTTCCTCAATTGTTGAAACTCCAGTTGATTAAGCTCCATACTTTGGATCCTCCCAAAAAGCTTCCTCTAGAGTATGATGTTAATGACAGGTGTGAGTTCCATTCTGGAGAAATTGGTCACAATGTTGAGAATTATTAGGCTTTTAAGTACAAAGTACAGGAGCTTATGGATTCAAAGGCAATCTTGTCCATGCTTGGCAAATTAAACATGCTAAACATGCCTACTACAACTGCTACAAGTGTAACAATTAATCCTTTCTTCTATCTAGGATCTACTTAAGACCATGGGTATCCTCCACAATGTTGGGTTCCAAAATATACATACTATCTACCTTTTCCTGTTCCTCGGCCAAATCATCAGGGACAACGAGGACCAAAGAGGCCACCAAGATGGTTTGAACCAGTCCATATACCTTATAGTCAGTTTCTATCTCAGCTACTCAGGAACTCTTTAGTTCAACTAAGGGAGCCTAAGGCTTCTCCGTCACCTATTCCTCATGAAAATGACTTGAATTCCTGATGTGACCACCACTCTGGGGCATCCGAACACTCGACTGAAAAATTGTATCATTCTAAAGCACAAGGTTCAAGACCTCATTGACTCCAAGGTAATATCTTTTTCATGTCATATGGTTTGCATATCAATTGAGTCCGTTGACCATATGAAAGTTAATACCACAAAGCATATTCTAAAGCATTAAGTCCAGACAGAGAGAGTCTCCTCCACATTATCAATCTAATAGATCATTGTCCATTTAATTTGTTCTCATTTGTAATCTTTCTTGTTTTTTTCAGCATTTGTCTGTACGCAAAAAATAATTCTTTTGAAGTAATGATAACATTTTGCATTAATTATGTCTTTCTTGAATCGTTCAATTTGTTTTCACTCATTAATTGTTTTACTTCACTTTGTGACATTCAAATCTTGTTAATCAAATAACTCTGGAAGGAGTATGATAACACGTAATACCTAGAATCTCAAATTGTATGCTTTTTAATAAAACCCTACTGCTGATGATGTAAGGAATTATTTCAAATCCCCAAACACATGGAATATAAGGGAGATAAACCCTTGTTATCCCCTTTGAGCATTGGAGTAGGAGTTTCCTTCTGTACAGAAAAAACATTTAATCTGACCAGGGGAAGGGTAGTCCTCAGTTTAACTTCATCGAGGGTTCAGATTTCAAAGAGAGAGTGAACATCCTAGGATTCACCATACCTAATCTCTCCCACATCAAGAGGTTTAGAAAAGTCATAACCATAATAGTTATCCCTCACCAACCTAGGAATGAGGCATTAACAATCCTTTTAGCAAGTCAAAACAACTTAGGATCACACGATTTGTTCAAAAAGAAAAAATAAAAGATAAAAAGAAAGCATGCTAAGTCAAAAATTTGAAAACAAGTGACTTAGAAAAAATAAGGGCATCCCGATGGACTTCAAAAGAAAACAAATATGTGCAGGAAAAAATTAGGAAAAAAAGTATTACAAAACAAAAATACTCAGCAAAGAACAAAGTTGTGTGATCCAACATCAAGAAAAAAAGAGTTGAGTGGTTGCCATGTGTGATAGGTGGGAGAACTGACTAGAGGTTTTTGCGTTTTGTCGCAAATGTCGCGGTTTAGCAAGAGTCGCCACCGACTTTTATTTTATCCAGCACGCTTTTCATCCATGGTTTTCCATGGGCTCTTAGTTACTTGCTTAGATCACTTACTTTGCTTTGAAATTGTTTGAAATGGGGTTTTGTGTTTGGTGTGATTTTGAAAGTGTTTTGAAAAGAGGCCATTTGTTTAGGCAATCTTTGTAATGATTCTCGTTCGTAAGAATGTATACAAATATGTTTGTCTTTTGAAAAATGTTTCAATGTTTTCAAATTTGTTTGGAAATGTTTTGAAAATGTGTGTGTGTTTTTGAAAATAGAAAGGATTGTTTTGAAATGGAGCAAGTAACTAGGAAGCTGTCTACCTACTCAAATGTCTTTCCTATGCATTTTTATTCCTTTGAAATTGTTGATTTACCATTGATTTGGTAAACAACCCTATCTTTGGATGTTGAACGGGACGGGCGTGGGTCATCGGATGACCATGATAGCAATGTTGCCAAGTATATTAGCATGTTTGAGGGACCAAGATCATTTTGTTTTAGGCAACCTTTGTATAACGTCATCGAGGGACTATGCTCTTATTTTGTTTTGATTTGCCAAGATACTTCGTGTGCGTAACATGGCCATTTTAAATTAGGCAACCAAGTGGGTGAAACCCTAAGGGTGCTTGTGTGCAATGTGTGTAATTTTACATGCATTTGATTTGTCTTGGATTAGGTTTTCTATTTGTTTTGTTTTGTCTTGTCATGCAAACCCTAGTTTACTAAACATGGTATATGAAAGCAATAAATTACGTAAATGTAAACTAAGCTATTACAACAATTATTATAGGAGGGGGGATACAAGTTTTTGAATGGGGATATTGCACAAAATAAACCCTAAAAATACTATTACAACCCAATTGAATATTGTGCGAAATAAATAAATATACAAATATTTAAATATGAAATGCAATAAATTTATGGAAAAAAAGTTTTGTATTTGTTTAAGGTATGAGAAAATAAAATTAATTAACCCTAGAAAATAAGGAAAAATAATATTATTATTTTTGAAAGGGGGAAACCCTAATTTTTGATTAAAAGAAATATATGTTTCCTATTATTTATTTTGTCCATTTTTGTACAAGAAAATAATAAATAATATTATATGTCAATATCAAAAATTAAATATGTATGAGAAAATAAAAATGTATAGTATTTTTAAATGTATTTACAATTTATTATAAGAAAATAAGTTCTATTTATTAAAACAAACTATTTTCCATGTGAAAAAAAATAAATAAAATAAAATTGCAAAAAAATATTTAATTATTTTTTGGGATTTTTACAGTTCAGAAAAAATGATTAAAAGCAATAAACATGAAAATATAAAGAAAAATGCAAAAAAATATAAAATAAGAATCAGGGGGTGCAAATAGTGGTCAGGGGGGTGTGAAAATCAAAACAGAAGGCCCAGGCGCGCCAAAGGCCCAAGACAAGTCATCCCTGTCCTCCAGCCATCTCTGCGCACGCGTTCTTCTTCAAATCTGTAACTTGCTATTGCTTGCATAAAAACAAAAACTTATAACACAAAACATGTAGCATTTTATCTCACGATTCCAATGATATAAAACTTGTAACCTAACTCTCAAAGATCAGGGAGAATTTTAATGGCCCTAAATTGTGACCTAAATATTTCAGCAACTTCAAGCTTCAAATTCTCTTAGATCAGTTAATATAAATGACAAGTATGCATATGTACAGCTTCACCATGTTATGAACTACATTTTTGCTTCACAAATCGTGGCTTGAGGATGCCTAAATACAGAGATAGAGTTTGAGAAAAATACCTCCTTCAGCTGGATTTGGTTATGACAATGTGGGGACTTTGAGGGAGGCCTGAGGATCGTGTGAGCTTCCTTGAACTTCCTTCAAATTATTCCAATACCTAGCTTGCTTTGTGGATGGCCAGAACTCTCTGTAGAAGTCAAGCTGCAACCTCCAAATTTGAAAATGGAAATGGATGAAACAAGGCTTACAGATGCAGGGCAAGGGCTTGGATAGCTTTGGTAGGATGTGTATGAATTGTTTCAAACGTCAATCCACAAAATGCACGAGCAAAAATGAAGTTGGCAATGATTTTGCAGAACTGCAATGTTTGGGCAGAAAAATGTTGTTTTTGTGTTTGGGAGAGTTTTGGATGCAATGCCTTCATGTTCTGAGTTGTGACAAGTTTGTATACTTGTATAGAATGGATACAAAGTCCACTCTTCATCTGAGGTGCAAGCTTTCTTCTTTTCACCAACTTTCTTGCTTTTGAAGCAAAGTGAAGTGACTTATGCAAAATGCTTGTACTGGCTAGTTTTAGGGCTGCAAAGGGCTTGTAAAAATTGCCTAAGATCTGTGGAAATTGCCTGCACCAAAGAGACAACTCCAAGGCTCAAGAATGATAAAGTTACAAAATCTCACTTTATGAAAATGGCATTGTAACCTTTATGCTTAAAATAGAATTATTTCTTGTACAATGCTCCAAAAGCCAAGATAAAGCCTTTACCTTATGAGTTTTCATTTAATTATGGAGTGTAGAAGGAGTTTAGGACCTGTAAAGCAAGGTACAAGCATCATGGATCTGATTTGCAACTTGATACTTTGTAAAAATTGCTTGATCAAAAGTGACAAAATGCCAATTTCTCCTCTTCGATTCTCCCTAACCACAAATGATATTGGAGAGTTCTTTGACATTTTGGAAATCTTTCAATGTGATATATAATCCATCTTTGAAATTCATTTTGATATACCTCTTGGAAATAGGTGAAAAATGTCCATGAAGTTGGGTCAAAAACTTGCCTAAATTAGGGCAAAAATTTCACTAAGTTATTTAGTTCATGCACCTATGTTCACAAATTCATAACTTGATATCCAAGCATGTTTTGGGAAAAGTTTGTGAATCAAAGTTGTATATTTCATGGAGGACTACAACTTTCATGTTGGAAGTTTTCTTTGAATCAAATTTCATCATGGTCAAAAAGTTGTGAAAAGTTGGGAAAAAATAAGGAAATTTCCATACTTAGAAAAATTCTAAGTTATGAAAATTTTCAAATTCAAAACCTTAATTTTCAAAATTGGTTTTCTTGGTTAAAAAGTTTCATATTTTGACATATCTTGATGAATTATGACCCTTGGCATTTGATTTTGACCAAAAAGTCAAAGTTTGACTTTTCAGTGTACAGTTGACTTTTGATCAGTTGACTGCAAAATTCATATGTCAATCCAATGCACTTGAGATATTTTGAATCATATAATTAGGTAAAGATGATGCCATTGAACCCTTGAAATCATGTTTGAACCCAATTGACCATTGTCTAGGTTAAAAAAATCAGAAATTGCCCTTTCTCAGTCAAAACCCTAATTTTGACCATTTTGCCCTTTTGATGATTTGATCAAATTTCTTGAGGAATTGTGATCCAAACTTGATCAAATGGTAAATATGAGCCTAAAATGTTGTTGTGGATCAAAAATTATGAAGTTTGACTTTAAATTGCCCATGGTTGACTTTTTCCCCAATACAGCTAATTTTTAGGTCAACTGTCCAATTGACTGATCAAAAATGTGATTCAAGGCTTGAAACTTAACATGAGAAATCTTAGGGGTCCAAGATGGTGTATGAAAGTCACATGAAGCATTGATGGTCCAAAAATCCTTATGAAAACTTAAACCCTAATTTCAGGTTATCAGTGCAAGGTGATGTCTTGAGCTGACCAAATCCTAATCTTGTCTTGAGTCTTGTGAGGAAAATCTTGATAAATGAGAGGGGAAATTTTGGGGTACAACAGCTGCCCCTGTTCAATCTTCTTGAACCTGGAGAGTTAGATTGGCGAGTTCTTCCGTTCGTGACTCGAAGGTAAAAGATGATTGGACACTAGAGTGCTTGTAAATTTGCACTCGATGAAGTGTAGTTGAGGGAATGGGCTTAAAGATGACATTTGGAGAGGTGACCGAATCTTGAAGGAGATGGGCTTGTAGATTCCATCCAAGAATGTTTGTTGAATTATTTGTAAGTCAAAAGAATAAGTATTAGAATGGTGTCCGTATCTGGAACGTATCTGAACTGTATCTGGAGACTGAATCTGAATGAGCAATAGAATAGCATCCGTGTCTGGAGCGTCTCTGAGCTGTACCTGTACTTGAATCTGAATGAGTAACAGAATGACTTCCGTGTCTGGAGTGTATCCGTACTGTATCTTGAAGTTGAAATCTGAATAAGCGACAGAATGACATCCGTATCTGGAGCGTATCTGGACTAGAATCTGAATAAGTAACAAAATGACTTCCGTGTCTAAAGTGTATCCGAACTTGAATCTAAAAGATGAATCTTGAATAAACAACAGAATGGCTACCGTGTCTGGAACGTATCCGTGTTGTATCTTTAAATATGAATCTGAATAAGTGACAAAATGGCATCCGTGTCTGGAGCGTATCCGTACTGTATCTGAAGTTGAGATCTGAATGAGAATGAGTATCAAAATGACTTCCGTGTCTATAGTGTATATGGACCGTATCTGAAATCTTTGAACATTATAAATGGTAGCTGTTAACCTTATCCTGAAAAGGGTAAAATGTTATCTGAAACACGAAGTTATGTTGCATGAAATGTATGATGCAATAAATGTGTGTTATCAATGTTTATGATATATGGATGTAATGTATGCGCATGTAAGCTGATTTGCTGTTTTGCTGAGGAAAATAAATCCTTGACTACTGCCGAGGATTAAAAATCCTTGATTGCTGAGGATCAGAAATCCTTGGCGGCTGTTAGGGATTAAAAATCCTTGATGACTTTCCTGGGGATATAGGGATCCTTCATGTCTTGAAGTTGGAGTATTGACAAAAATCTGTTGCAAGCAATGCCATATACTGCTTGAGTAATCCGCTTGGGGAATCCAAAGAATTTCGATGACTTCTACCTGGGATTACACAATGGGAATCCTTGTTCTGCTGGGGAATAGAGAAAACTCTGATGACTTCTGCGGGGAATTAAGAGTGAGAATCTTCATTCTGTTGGGAAGCAATAAAAACTCTGGGAAGAAGGCTTACTACTGGGGAGTAGGTCCAGGAGTTTGGATTGTCTGCCACTCTACTGGGGAATTAACCTAGGTTGGGGAGAGACAAAAGTTCACTTCTATCTGGTTGATTTTCAGGCTTCAATACAACTTGTTGGGGAATTTAGAGAAACTGGATGGTTTCCGCTGGGGATTGGTAGTTCAAAATTTTAGCTCTGCTGGGGATTGAGAGTTTGAAGTTTTAGCTCCGCTGGAGATCTTAATGACGTACTGTAGGGATTTCTAATGAATAGCCTAAAGACGTTTTCCCATTCTTTCAACCTGTCAGTAATTGTTCTTTTTCATTCTTGTTTATTTGTAAACAGAATTATGTTCAAATGCATATGTTTATTAATGAATCATTGGACGTTTTTGCAAATAAAACACAAGTGTAAAAGAAAAAGACAACTAGTTTTTCCTGTACTTTGAAGAGGTATCTTTGTATTAACTTTGAGTAAGTATTTGTACAAAGGAGACAAACATCGTAGTAAGAGGATAGTGTCATAAAAATAAGAATATTTTATACAAAGAAAGATAGCTATGTGTAAAAAATCCCATGGGGTTCCCATTCTGCTATACCCTTCGTATCTCTAAATATCTTGTCCATTTGTTGCTTCGTCTGAAGATGATTGGATTGATCAGAAGTTCCAGTTTTGTTAGTGAAGAGATTGTCCTTAAAGTGATCCGACGAGACATAGTCATACGCTTTAATTCCCTAACTTTTGCCTGGACTGCCCTTTCGGGTTTTCAGTCCACCGGGAAACCCTTTTTTCCCAAGTCGCCCTTTCGGGTTTTCAACTTGCCGGGTGTACATATTTTTTTCATTTTATCCGTAGTTTTTGCCCGAACCTTTTTGGTTCGCCGGGATGCCCTAGTTTTTCCTAGGTGTGTCAACCTAGCGGGTCTCTTATGCGTAGTATCTTTTGACTATGTCTGCGTTCGCAGGGTGTGGCAGGTCATCGCCGTCCATGGTGGTTAAAATCATTGCCCCACCAGAAAAGATGTTCTTGATTACAAATGGTCCTTCATAGGTAGGAGTCCATTTGCCCCTGGGATCAATTTGTGGCAAGATGATGCGCTTGATCACTAGATCTCCAACTTGATACACTTGGCATTTGACCTTCTTGTTTAAAGCCTTGATCATCCGTTTTTGGTACGTCTGACCATGGCAAACAACAGCAAGCCTCTTCTCGTTAATTAAGTTCAACTGATCAAGTCGGGTTTGTATCCAATCATCTTTACTCAAACCAGCATCCTTCATGATTCTCAAAGAGGGGATCTGAACCTCAATAGGTAAAATAGCCTCCATTCCATAAACCAAAGAATAGGGTGTTGCCCTAGTTGATGTGCGAACCGTGGTACGGTACCCGTGGAGAGCAAACGGTAACATCTCATGCCAGTCCTTGTAGGTGACTGTCATTTTCTGTATGATCTTTTTGATGTTTTTGTTCGCAGCTTCGACTGCACCATTCATCTTTGGCCGATATGGGGATGAATTATGGTGTTGAATCTTGAACTGTTTGCACAAGGCAGTGATCATAGTATTGTTAAGGTTCGTACCATTATCAGTGATGATCCTTTCTGGGATACCGTACCGGCAAATGAGATTCTGCTTGATGAAGCGGGCAACAACATTCTTAGTCACAGATGCAAAGGAAGCTGCTTCGACCCACTTTGTGAAATAATCAATGGCCACTAGAATGAAGCGGTGTCCATTGGAGGCTGTAGGCTTGATTTCCCCAATCATGTTGATTCCCCATATAGCGAAGGGCCAAGGAGCTGTTAAGACATTTAGAGGAACTGGAGGCACGTGCACCTTGTCTGCATAGATTTGACATTTATGGCAGGTCCATGAGTGTTGATAGCAGTCTGCTTCCATGGTAGACCAGTAATAGCCTGCCCGTAGAATCTTCTTTACCACCGTATGCCCGCTAGAGTGAGTGCCAAAGGTACCTTCATGCAATTCGGCCATGATCTTTTCAACTTCAATCTTGTCCACACAACGGAGCAGAATAGAATCATGATTGCGTTTGTACAGGATGCCATTACTTAGGAAGAACTTAGCTGAGAACCTCCTTAAGAACTTTTTGTCATTGACTGAAGCTCCTTCAGGGTATTCCTGAGCCTCGAGATACCTTTTGACTTCATGAAACCAAGGCTGGTCCACTACTTCTTCGGTATTAATCTAGTGATAGTGTGCTGGTTCGTCCATTTGTTCAATGGTGATCTGGGGAGCCTCATTATCCCAATTAAGTTTAAATATGGATGACATTGTAGCCAGAGCATCTACTAGATGATTTTCTTCTCGCGGGAAGTGCTCGAAGGTAATCTGCTCGAAATAAGGTAGCAATGCTAAGACATGTTCTTTGTAAGGGATGAGGTTTGGATGCTTAGTGTCCCATTCTCCTTTTATCTGACTGATGACCAAAGCTGAATCCCCAAACACAATCAAAGATTTGATTCCCAAGTCTATGGCAGCCTTGAGTCTAAAGATGCATGCTTCATACTCTGCCATGTTGTTCGTACAGTTGAAGCAAAAACTGGCGGTGAAAGGAGTATGGGAACCTTCCGGAGATATGAGCACGGCGCCGATACCGTTACCAAGTGCATTGGATTCCCCATCAAAGTACAGGGTCCATCGGCATCCTTGTTCAGGTCCGTCATATGGCCTAATTCTTTCACAGTTGTCCACTGTCATGATGTCTTTGTCAGGAAATTCAAACTTCATGGATTGATAATCTTCTACAGCTTGATGACCCAGATGATCAGCTAGCACACTGCCCTTTATAGCTTTTTGGGACGTGTACTGTATGTCATACTCTGTTAGAATCATCTTCCATCTAGCTATCCTTCCAGACAAAGCAGGCTCCTCGAAGATATATTTTATCGGATCCATCTTAGATATCAGCAAAGTGGTATAAGTCAACATATACTGTCTTAGCCGACGAGCAGCCCATACCAGAGCGCAACAAGTTTTCTTGAGCAGTGAATATCTGGTTTCACTGTCGGTAAACTTTTTGATCAGGTAATAAATGGCATGCTCTTTTCGGCCAGACTCGTCATGCTGCCGCAATACGCACCCCATTGAGTTCTCTAAAATGGTCAGATACATGATTAGCGGTGTTCCCTCGACTGGTGGCATCAAGACAGGAGGCTTTTGTAAATACTCCTTGATTTTATCGAAAGCAATTTGACAGTCATCATTCCATCTAACTACCTGATCTTTCTTCAACAACTTGAAGATTGGTTCACAAGTAGATGTTAGGTGAGAATTGAACCTAGCAATGTAGTTTAGGCGTCCCAAGAACCCTCTGACTTCCTTCTCAGTGCGAGGAGAATGCATTTCTTGTATAGATTTAACTTTGGAAGGATCAACCTTGATGCCTTTGTTGCTGACAATGAAACCCAAGAGTTTACCGGACCAGACTCCGAATGTGCACTTGTTTGGATTCAATCTTAGCTTGTACTCTTTAAACCTAACAAACAGCTTTTGAGAGTGATCAAGGTGTTCTTCTTCAATTTGTGATCGGGCTATCATATCATCTACGTAGACCTCTATCTCATGATGTATCATATCATGAAACAAAGCTACCATGGCGCGTTGATAGGTTGCCCCAACATTCTTCAGTCCGAATGGCATCACTTTGTAGCAGAACATACCCCACTATGTAACAAATGTAGTTTTCTCCATGTCCTCAGGTGCCATTTTGATCTGGTTATAGCCTGAGAATCCATCCATGAAAGAAAATACTTTGTGCTGAGTTGTATTGTCAACCAGAATGTCGATATGTGGAAGTGGAAAATCATCTTTAGGGCTGGCCCTGTTTAAATCTCTATAATCCACGCACATTCTCACTTTTCCGTCCTTTTTAGGCACGGGAACAATGTTAGCAACCCATTTTGGATAGGAAGTAACAGCAAGAAATCCAGCATTGAACTGTTTCATAACTTCTGCTTTGATCTTCTCTGACATGTCAGGTCTCATGCAGCGGACTTTTTGTTTCACTGGTGGACAGTATTCTCTTGTGGGTAGACAGTGTACCATAATGTCTGTATCAAGTCCCGACATGTCTTCGTAGGACCAGGAAAAGATCTCAACATAATCATGCAACAGCTGAATTAGGCGCTCCTTGACACTCAGCTCTAGATTGGCACCCACTCTGATTTCCTTTTTATCATCCTCAGTGCCCAAGTTGATTGTATCCAACAGCTCCTCATGAGGTAGAATAACTCTTTCCTCTTGTTGCAGTAATCTGGCCAATTCCCCTGGCATCTCACAGTCTTCCTCACCTTCGTATTCGGCTTGGTAGATCAGATCTTCAGAGTCACTGAAGGCTATAGCAGTATCATTACCCATGGGTTCCAGAATGGAAGGGTACCTGCATTTGTGAGTGTGGGTGTGTGTAAGGGTATAGCCATCTTAAAACAATAAAATGTAAAAGAAAGACAATGAGCACAAAAGGTTTAGATATGAAAAAGCGTCCATGATTCATTAAATGACATATGAAAATGAAATAAAGACCCTTACAAATGGACCGTTGTGCCTCGGGTAAGACACAAGGTTGAAAAAGTACGAATTGTTTGTGAATTATTACAGATCCAACAGAAATGGAAAAGATAAATTACTGAGATATGAAAGTAATTGGGATGAAGTCTTTGGCTTCCCAGTTGCACAGTCCTTCACCGACAGTAGGAAATATCCAATCTTCCAGGCTGCCATCTTCTTTACTGTCCTCTAGTGCATTAACCCCTTGGTGGCTGATCTTAATAGGTGGCCCTCCGACGCGGGCGCAACGCACAACCTTATGAGCAGTTGAGGTAAAACCCAAGCCAAACTTGTCTGATTTATAGGGAAAGTCTGGAAGCTGCCCCCAGATGGTGGATCCTCCTTCTTGCACTACTGGCTTTGCATCCTTTAGAGAAGACATCCGAGGTGGAGGTCTTGTGATCACAAGAGTTGAGGATATTGCTTTGGTTGTTGCTATTTCCTGAGAGACCTCTTCAAAATGTTGGAAAGGGGTTTCAATGAATTATCCATCCAACTCTACATATTGGAAAGAATTTAGATGACTAATCATGTATTCCTCTTCACCATGGACAATTATGATCTTCCCTTGGACGGGGTACTTCAGCATCTGATGCAAAGTCGAGGTGACCGCACCGGCGTTATGAATCCAGGGGCGTCCCAACAGACAAGAGTAAGAAGGACGGATGTCCATCACATAGAATGTTGAATTGAACGTCTGGGTTCCCACCTTGATCGGGATGTCCACCTCCCCATGGACCATCCTCTTAGAGCTGTCAAATGCTCTCACAATTATGTTGCTGGGTTTTAAAGTCAGCCCCTCACAATCCAGTCTATCCAGGGATTTCTTTGGCAAGACATTTAAAGATGATCCAGTCTCAACCAAGACATGGGCTAGGGTGGTTCCCCTACACTCCACTGAGACACGTAGTGCATCATTATGTTTTCTCCCTTTGGATGTCAAGTCAGCATCGGAGAAACCCAGGCCATTGTCAGCTATCAAATTGGCCACACACTCTTGGAATTGATCTGCAGACGTCTCTTGCGGCACATGAGCTGTCTTCAAAAACTTTACTAAAGCTTTAGCATATGCCTTAGAGCACAACAGTAATGCTAACATAGAGATTTTGGAGAGGGTCTTCCCCAGTTGTTCGACCACATCATAATCACTCTTCTTAATGATCCTCAGGATTTCTTCCATCTCTTTCTTGGATGTCTCAGGAATAGCTAATGATTGAGCCTTCATCAGGACAAGCTCCTCTTGAACATTCTTTCCTTTATTCTCAGCAGTGGAAGCAGGAATAGGAATTGTATTGTCTTCTTTGTTGGCAGGTACGCTTGCAGGTACAATCACTGGTACAAATATAATCTTCGGAACGGCCACGGGTCTAAAGACTGCCTTTGGATGGGAAATCTCTGGAGAGAAAATTCTTCCACTATGGGTAATTTTGCTTGTTCCGACAATGTTACTGATGTCGGAATTGTCCTCCTCGGAGCTTTCTTCTTCGACAGTCTGTTCAACCTGTTTGACACCGTGGTAGTAGATTTCTCAACCATAATTCCAGGGTACCATTTTATCTGATTTGTATGGGGCTGGCCCGGGCATTGTTATCTTCAACGGAGTAGTCATTGGAGCAGATGTAATCCTAATGGGTCTTTTAGGGACCCTGGAAGGATTGGCGTATATGGTTATTATTGAAACTTCTGGAACTGGAATGGGTGAAATAAGAGCTTTCTCAAACAAAATTTCTTGATTATCAATCAGTTGTTGGATACCTTTCTTCAACAGAGGACAATCAAATGATGAGGACAGGAAAATATGGCAATCTTCGTCACAACCTGGGAAAATACCAGCTTTCAAAAAATTCAACTTGATGGTCAGGAGCGGAGTTAACAGTTCATCCACAGTTGCAACAAATAAATCTTCCTCAACACCACTGGCATTGTGTCCATGCCTAGGCATTGGAGCGGATATTACATTCAGTTTCTCAGGAGCTTCAAATTCAACTTCCTTAGCATCGATCAGATCTTGGATCTTGTTCTTCAGAGCCCAATAGTTGTTGGTGTCGTGCCCTGGACTTTCAGAATGGTAAGCGCACCTGGCATTCAGATGGTAGTGGGGAGCTGCAGTATTAGGATTTTTAGGGGCCTCTTTTAACATTGCTAGATTCAACTTCAAGAGATGTGGTAGGACTTGAGCTGGAGTCATGTTTATCTTGGTGAATTTCCGTACAGGCCTTTCCACCATTTGCTGATTGTTTCTCGGCTGATTATTTCTTGGCTGGTCTGATGCAGGCTTTTGAATCATAACGGCCCCCACTGTTGGTCTTCGTTCAATTCTTCCCTGATTCCTTTACGCATAGACAGTAGACACTTCCTTCTTTCCAGTGAAGGGCTTTTTTACAGTTGTAAAGGCAGATGCGTCTTTCTGAATTTTCCCGCTTCTTATACCGGCTTCCACCCTCTCGCCAGTTAAAATCAATTCAGTGAATCCTGCAGAGGAGCTTCCAATCAGGTGATTAAAGAAAGGACCTGACAGAGTTCCCAAGAACATGTCTACTAACTCTCTTTCAGATAAAGGTGGTTGCACCCTTCCAGCTAAATCCCTCTGTTTTTGGGCGTAATCTTTGAAACCCTCATTGGACACCATGGCCATACTCTGGAGTTGAGTACGGGTTGGTGCCAAGTCGGCATTGTATTGACACTGTTTATAGAAGGCTGCTGCCAAGTATTCCTAATTATGCACATCAGCCCTTTCCAACTGGTAGAACTAATCAAGCTGCATTCCTGACAAACTGTCATGGAAAAAGTGAACCCACAAGTCTTTGTCTGCAGAGTGTGGCTGCATCTTCCTGACATATGAGCGGAGGTTCATCTTGGGACAAGACACCCCATCATACTTGGCAAATAGTGGCACTTTAAACTTCGGCGGGATTACTATTCCAGATACCAACCCTAACTCCTCAAAGTCCAGCCCCGGTACTCTCTGTATCTCCATAGTAGTTAGACGTTCTTCCAAGTGTTTGTATTTGTCATCGGTCGGAGAGTATTGCTGTTCAAAGTAGTCCTCTTCCTCTTCTTCTTCTTCTTCAGAATCTGATGGTACTGCCGTCTCCTTTCCTTTTCTCTCCCCTTCCTCAGAGGTTGTTGGAGATTCTAAGGTCCTTCTGGCATGTCCCTGGAACCTTCTGCCCATGATAACCACACCGGCTGGCTTCTTCTTCTTTTTATCTTTCTCTTTCTCTAGCAGAGTCTTGAGCTCCTCCTTCCCCTTGGCTAAGGTCAAGAGTAGCTGTTGAAATTGTGAATTCCGAGCTTACAAGTCTTTAACCGTTTGTTCAAGATCCATTTTGCTAAAATAAACAGCAGAGGGATGAGGAAACTTCTTGCAAAGACCTGTTTATGCTCATGATGAATGATATGTATTCATGCAATGTTTTCAAGGATTTGAAAATTCAAATTTGTGTTAAACAAAAAAGAAACACATGTTATATTAATAAAATAGAATTTGAGCACATCAATGCCCCTAGGGCAAAATAATACAAAAATTCTAAGATAAAAAGACGTTGCGCATCCTCTTTGGTGCAATGTAGGTGTTGAGAGTCTTCTCTTCATGAAGTAACCGAGTGAGTTCCAAAACCTTCTTCTCGCTTGCGTAGAATTGGGCTTCAAATGTATCGCGTTCTCCCTTGAGCTGTATCCAACTCCTTTGTAGATCTTCGAGTGATGTTGGCATGTTAGGATGTAGGAGGGTGTATAGAACCTCTCCTTCCTTAACAGGATCTATAATCACTGGGAGAACAGAGGGGTAAGGCATCATAAGACTTTGGGCGCGGGTTCGTACCCACTTAAGGTAAGGCTCAAGAGGGATGGAATTCTTGTGTACCAAGGTCTTACTATCTACCTTGTTTGGCATCATCCAAGCTCGGATGAACCCTTGTCGAAGTCCTTGATTATCATTGTCGAAGTCGAAAACCAAACCTTGAATCAGCATGTCATGTGGGCCATCAATTCGGGCATAACCAAACTTTCTTAGAGCCAAGCACGGGTTTTAGGTGATGCCTCCCCTAATGCCAAGTAGAGGGACATTAGGGAATTCCCCACAACGGTCGACAATGATAACATTCTCTTTGGATCGAGAACACTAATGAATGTCTGAATATGTAAGAGTCATCAACCTTTGTGACCACCTCAAACCTTGCTCATTCTTCAAGACTGATTAGGGAAGATGAGAAATAAACCATCTTTCCAGGAGAGGAGTGCAACACATGAGAACAACTCTTTTCCTCATTGTACGAGTGTGAAAAGAGTGTAAGATATCTCCAAGCAAAGTAGGCACCAGATTGCGTGACATGAAGATTTTGACAACATTCACATCTATGAGTTGGTCAGTGTTAGGGAACAAGACTATCCCATAGATTAGAAGAGCTACAATCTCCTCAAAAGCTTACAAGTCTTAGGAATTTCGACAACTTTGGGCCTTCTCAAACAAGAACTTTACCAAGAAGCCTTTGACACCACTTCTAGTTTCCCAATTGGTTGCGACATCAGATGAGTGCAAGTGCAGGGCTTAAGCAATCTCTTCTGGCTTTGGATCTCTTTCCATACCGTTGAAAGGTAGTTGATTGTGAATGGGAATCCTGAAGAGTTAAGAGAATTCCTCCAAAGTGGGCACAAGCTGGTAGTCAGGAAATGTGAAGCAGTGATGCAAAGGGTCAAACAACTGGAAGAGAACCTTCATCATGTCCTCCTCTGTGTTGGAAGTGACCAAGTTGAGTAGACGACCATGCCTCTCGGTGAATGAAGAATTCTCAGGAATCCTTGAAGCTAGCTCCTTGAGTTGTGGAGGAATTCTTACAAGGTTGACTTGGATAGTTTTCCTACGAAGTGACTCCATATCCTACAAAACAAGAACAAAGATGAATTTACAAAATCCTTGAAATGGTTAGTGGATGCATATGATGCTTATGATGTCCATGATGTTATGCACAAGTATATATGTACAAGCAAATCACACAAGTTCCTAGTTCAGGCTTGCATGGGGTTTCATAGGTAAGTACCCTCTTGAAGTTTAGTTGGCTCAACCTGTCCTAGAAATAGTAACCGGGTTCTAAGGAGCTCAATATCACAGAATTGTTTCCTTGTTCATTGTTTCAGTTTAAGCCTCTTACTGGCGACCGAAATATTCCAAGAAACCAACCCTCAATGAGTGTAGTATCGAGTACCTACCAACTTCGGAATGCACCAAAGTCGGTCATCTCACTACATCCTAAAAGGCCAAGTTGGTCAAGTAAAGGTTCTAGAAGTTCGTTAGTGCTTCATGACATCACTCAGCGGCCCCGTATTCTCTTTGATTAACTCAAAGGCTACCGGTACCCAGAAATATGTCACACTAACATAGCTATTGCTTAGACCATGTCGGTATACCCCACACGGTTTCCACAATGTATTTCTATTTACCTATAATGTTTCCCAAATCCGGGTGGAGGATTCAAACCCAAACAATAGAACTAAAGTGTAAAGCAAATAAGTCAAACAAATGTAAGCAAATAAAGATGATCTAAACCCTAAGGTAACCCCACTTTTATGATAATTACCCAACAAAGTCGCCAGTTCTATGATACGGTGGGAGAACTGACTAGAGGTTTTTGCGTTTTGTCGCAAATGTCGCGGTTTAGCAAGAGTCGCCACTGACTTTTATTTTATCCAAAAGGAAAGGTAAAAAAGCACAGGAAAGACCTTTGAGATTTTTTCTTGAGTTCGGGGGGTAGATTATGAAAAGGGAAGGTGCTAGCACCCTTTTCATCCATAGTTTTCCATGGGCTCTTAGTTACTTGCTTAGATCACTTACTTTGCTTTGAAATTGTTTGAAATGGTGCTTTGTGTTTGGTGTGATTTTGAAAGTATTTTGAAAAGAGGCCATTCGTTTAGGCAATCTTTGTAATGATTCTCGTTCGTAAGAATGTATACAAAGATGTTTGTCTTTTGAAAAATGTTTCAATGTTTTGAAATTTGTTTGGAAATGTTTTGAAAATGTGTGTGTGTTTTTGAAAATAGCAAGGATTGTTTTGAAATGGAGCAAGTAACTAGGAAGCTATCTACCTACTCAAATGTCTTTCCTATTCATTTTTATTCCTTTGACATTGTTGATTTACCATTGATTTGGTAAACAACCCTATCTTTGGATGTTGAACGGGACGGGCGTGGGTCATCGTATGACCATGATAGAAATGTTGCCAAGTATCTTAGCATGTTTGAGGGACCAAGATCATTTTGTTTTAGGCAAACTTTGTATAGTGTCATCGAGGGACTATGATCTTATTTTGTTTTGTTTTGCCAAGATACTTCGCGTGCGTAACATGGCCATTTTAAATTAGGCAACCAAGTGGGTGAAACCCTAAGGGTGCTTGTGTGCAATGTGTTCCATTTTACATGCATATGATTTGTCTTGGATTAGGTTTTCTATTTGTTTTGTTTTGTCTTGTCATGCAAACCCTAGTTTACTAAACATGGTATATGAAAACAATAAATTGCGTAAATGTAAACTAAGCTATTACAACAATTATTATGGAAGGGGGGATACAAGTTTTTGAATGGGGATATAGCACAAAATAAACCTTAAAAATACTATTACAACCCAATTGAATGTTGTGCGAAATAAATAAATATACAAATATTTAAATATGCAATGCAATGTATTTATGGAAAAAAAGTTTTGTATTTGTTTAAGGTATGAGAAAATAAAATTAATTAACCCTAGAAAAAAAGGAAAAATAATATTATTATTTTTGAAAGGGGGAAACCCTAATTTTTGATTAAAAGAAATATATGTTTCCTATTATTTATTTTGTCCATTTTTGTACAAGAAAATAATAAATAATATTATATGTCAATATCAAAAGTTAAATATGTATGAGAAAATGAATATTTTATGTGTAAAATAATAAAATAAAAATGTATAGTATTTTTAAATGTATTTACAATTTATTATAAGAAAATAAGTTCTATTTATTAAACCAAACTATTTTCCATGTGAAAAAAATAATAAAAATAAAATAAAATTGCAAAAAAAATTTAATTATTTTTCATGATTTTTAAAGTTCAGAAAAAATGATTAAAAGCAATAAACATGAAAATATAAAGAAAAATGCAAAAAAATATAAAATAAGAATCAGGGGGTGCAAATAGTGGTCAGGGGGGTGTGAAAATCGAAACAGAAGGCCCAGGCGCGCCAAAGGCCCAAGGCAAGTCATCCCTGTCCTCCAACCATCTCTGTGCGCGCGTTCTTCTTCAAATCTGTAACTTGCTATTGCTTGCATAAAAACAAAAACTTATAACACAAAACATGTAGCATTTTATCTCACGATTCCAATGATATAAAATTTGTAACCTAACCCTCAAAGATCAGGGAGAATTTTAATGGCCCTAAATCGTGACCTAAATATTTCAGAAACTTCAAGCTTCAAATTCTCTTAGCTCAGTTAATATAAATGACAAGTATGCATATGTACAGCTTCACCATGTTATGGACTACATTTTTGCTTCACAAATCGTGGCTTCAGGATGCCTAAATACAGAGATAGAGTTTGAGAAAAATACCTCCTTCAGCTGGATATGGATATGACAATGTGGGGACTTTGAGGGAGGCCTAAGGATCATGTGAGCTTCCTTGAACTTCCTTCAACCTATTCCAATACCTAGCTTGCTTTGTGAATGGCCAGAACTCTCTGTAGAAGTCAAGCTGCAACCTCCAAATTTGAAAATGGAAATGGTTGAAACAAGGCTTACAGATGCATGGCAAGGGCTTGGATAGATTTGGTAGGATGTGTGTGAAGTGTTTCAAATGTCAATCATCAAAACGCACGAGAAAAAATGAAGTTAGAAATGATTTTGCAGAACTGCAATGTTTGGGCAGAAAAATGTTGTTTTTGTGTTTGGGAGAGTTTTGGATGCAATGCATTCATGTTTGGAGTTATGACAAGTTTGTATAATTGTATAGAATGGATACAAAGTCCACTCTTCATCTGATGTGCAAGCTTTCTTCTTTTCACCAACTTTCTTGCTTTTGAACCAAAGTGGAGTGACTTATGCAAAATGCTTGTACTGGCTAGTTTTAGGGCCGCAAAGGGCTTGTACAAATTGCCTAAGATCTGTGGAAATTGCCTACACCAAAGAGACATCTCCAAGGCTCAAGAGTGATAAAGTTACAAAAGCTCACTTTATGAAAATGGCATTGTAACCTTTATGCTTAAAATGGAATTATTTCTTGTACAATGCTCCAAAAGCCAAGATAAAGCCTTTAACTTCTGAGTTTGCATTTAATTATGGAGTGTATAAGGAGTTTAGGACCTGTAAAGCAAGGTACAAGCATCATGGATCTGATTTGCAACTTGATACTTTGTAAAAATGGCTTGATCAAAAGTGACAAAATGCCAATTTCTCCTCTTCGATTCTCCCTAACCACAAATGATCTTGGAGAGTTATTGGACATTTTTGAAAGCTTGCAATGTGTGCTATAATCCATCTTTGAAATGCATTTTGAGATACCTCTTGGAACTAGGTGAAAAATGTCCATGAAGTTGGGTCAAAAACCTGCCTAAATTAGGGCAAAAATTTCACTAAGTTATTTAGTTCATGGACCTATGTTCACAAATTCATAACTTGAGATCCAAGCATATTTTGGGAAAAGTTTGTGAAGCAAAGTTGTAGATTTCATGGAGGACTAAAACGTTCATGTTGGAAGTTTTCTTTAAATCAAATTGCATCATGGTGAAAAAGTTGTGAAAATTTGGGAAAAAATAAGGAAATTTCCATACTTAGAAAAATTCTAAGTTATAAAAATTTTCAAATTCAAAACCCTAATTTTCAAAATTGGTTTTCTTGGTGAACAAGTTTCGTATTTTGACATATCTTGATGAATTATGACCCTTGGCATTTGATTTTGACCAAAAAGTCAAAGTTTGACTTTTCAATGTACAATTGACTTTTGATTAGTTAACTGCAAAATTCATCTGTCAATCCAATGCACTTGAGATCTTTTGAATCATGTAATTAGGTCAAGATGATGCCATTTAACCCTTGAAATCATGTTTGAACCCAATTGGCCATTGACTAGGTTAAAAAATCAAAAATTTCCCTTTCTCAGTCAAAACCCTAATTTTGACCATTTTGCCCTTTTGATGATTTGATCAAATTTCTTGAGGAATTGTGATCCAAACTTGATCAAATGGTACATATGAGCCTAAAATGTTGTTATGGATAAAAAATTATGAAGTTTGACTGTAAATTGGCCATGGTTGACTTTTTCCCTAATACAGCCGATTTTTAGGTCAATTGTCCAATTGACTGATCAAAAATGTGATTCAAGGCTTGAAACTTAACATGAGCAATCTTAGGGGTCCAAGATGGTGTATGAAAGTCACATGAATCATTGATGGTCCAAAAATCCTTATGCAAACTCAAACCCTAATTTCAGGTTATCAGTGCAAGGTGATGTCTTGAGCTGACCAAACCCTAGTCTTGTCTTGAGTCTTGTGAGAAAAATCTTGATAAATGAGAGGTCAAATTTTGGGGTACAATACCATGTCCATAAATAAATCATTGATTCCTCAAACATCTCGAACTCCTCTTAAGAGATGAGTGCTCGTATCAAGTTAAATGAACGTAGGACTAGAGAACATCAAAGAGAATGGGTGGGTACAAATAAATTTTGAGCCTTAAATCCTTTTTTCTGAAACTGTGAAGAAGGCCACATTACAACCCTTAAAAGTCCTAACTTAAGCATGAGTTATTTAAAAAACATATTGTAACAAGAGTATGTTAAACTGACTCCTATGAGACCTACTAAAACATTTGAGTTGGTATCGCACCACCGTTCATACAAAAAAATTAATGTTACGACATCATTTCAAAAAAAAGTATTTAAACTTCAAGACAAAATAAGCTTTGCATTAGAATCATCATTCTCATAATACATTTTTTTTGCTTATAAACAAGTGTTTGACATCAAGATAGTTTCCATAATGAGCATCATATGAAGAGTATCATCCTGAGGGTTAAGTTATCTTCTGAACTCTGTTGAGCAGGGGCAAGGGTATCTCACGTTGGATTACCCTAGAAGGTCGGGAATCATTTGAATAATCCATTGATTAAGAGTTAAGATGATCTCGGGTGGTCATGTTAAGATTCGAAGAATCTATCAAAGTGTCGAGTAATCAGGGGCAGCCACCCCAGCATGGTGGAGGCCACCTCCAACATTGATTAGCCCAAGGTAGTGTTCCAAAGATCATAATACTAGGGAAGATTATCTATGATGACACATATCATAATAGGTCTTTTCGAGGCCAATTTCTCCATAGGTCCTACGGGTTTGGGAAAAGAAGTATGCAGGGGCATTTCCTCCTCTTCAAGGGTTGATCAGGTTAAGTTCAAGCGCAAGCTAAGAAGCCTCTGTGTTCAAAGTGAGTGTCGAGAAGTCAAGATTGTTATCCTGAACAAAAGTCTGAGATTTAAGTCCGGATCAATGGCATTCTTCAGCAGAAGTCTGGACTCCATCCTTTAAGATCCCATCAGATATCTATCTTTGCTTCGACACTTTGCATAATCATCATCATTACACTGCATTTACCAAATTGTGTAACATTGTCATTTTTGGGGAACATTATGCCATAAAAAAATCAAACATGCATTTAAAGCATACGCCAGTTTATATTGGGTTCTAGAACCTCCTCGTTAGCTGCCAATTCCTGTCCCCTAAGTGGATCCAAAGGGAAAGATCTATCAATAAAGACAGAAAGGGCCTGATAAGATATTCCATCACATTCCAATGACTTATGTTCAAGTACTTCCTTAATTGCTGAAATTTCAATTGTTTAAGCTTCGTACTTTGGATCCTCCCACAAAGCTTCCTACGGAGTATGATGTTAATGACAGGTGCTAGTTCCATTCTGGGGAACTTGGTCACAATGTTTAGAATTGTAAGGCTTTGGAGTACAAAGTACAAGAGCTCATGAAATCAAAGGAAATCTCGTTCACGCCTTAAGGATTAAAAATTCTAAACATGCCTACTCCAACTGTTGCACGAGAAATAGTTAATCCTTTCTTCTATCTAGGATCCACTTCAGACCATGGGTATCCTCCACAATCTTGGATTCCAGAATCTCCATACTATCGACCTTTTCTTGTTCCTCAGCCATTCAGCAGGGACAACAAGGACAAAAGAAGCCACCAAGATGGTTTGACCCAGTCCATATGCCATATAGACAGTTTCTTTTTCAGGTACTCAGGGACTCTTTAGTTCAACTAAGGGAGCCTAAGCCTCCTCTGTCACCTATTCCCCATGGATATGACTTAAATGTTTGATGCGAGTACCACTCGGGGGCATCTGGACACTCGACTGAGAATTGCAACATTCTGAAGCCCAAGGTTCAAGACTTCATTGATTCTAAGGTAATATCTTTCATGCCAGATGGTTTACACATCAATTGACTCCGTTGACAAAGTGGAAGTCAATACCACAAAGCATCTTCTAAAGCATTAAGTCCAGACGAAGATAGTATCCTCAACATTAACAATCTTTTATATCACTGCATTTTATTTGTTCTCATTTGTAATATTTCTTGTTTTGTTTGGTATTTGTTTGTATGCAAAAAATATTTGTTTTGATGTAATGATAACATTTTGCATTAATTATGTATGTCTTGCAGCAATCCATTCGTTTTCACTCATTAATTGTTTTAATTCACTTTGTGATATTCAACTCTTGTTAATCAAATAACTCTGGAAGGAGTATGATGAACACGTGATACCCAAAATATCAAACCATATGCTTTTGAATAAAACCTTGCTGACGATGTAAGGCATTATTTCAAATCCCCAAACACATGAGATATAAGGGAGATAGACCCTTGTTAACCCCTTTGAGCCTTAGAGTAGGAGTTTCCTTCTGTACAGAAAAACCTTTTAATCTGACCAGGGGAAGGGTAGTCCTTAGTTTAACTTGATCGAAGGTTCATATTTTAAAGAGAGAGTGAACATCCAAGGATTCACCACACCTAATCCCTTCCACATCAAAAGGTATAGAAAAGTCAGAACCATAATGGTTATCCCTCGCCAATCTAGGAATAAGGCATTCACAATCCTTTTAGCAAGTCAAAACAAATTAGGATCATAAATTTGTTCAAAAAGAAAAAGTAAAAGATGAAAAGAAAGCATGCTAAGTCAAAACTTTAAAAACAAGTTACTTAGGAAAAAATTAGGGATCTCGATGGAATTCAAAAGAAAAAAAATCTGTGCAGGAAAAAATTAGGAAAAAAAGGATTACAAAACAAAAATCCTCAGTAAAAAAAAGTTATGTGATCAAACATCAAGAAAAAAGAGTTTAGTGGCTGCCATGTCCAAAAATAAATCATTGATTCCTAAAACATCTTGAACTCCTCTTGAGAGATGAGGGCTCGTATCATGTTAACTGAATGTAGGACTGGAGAACATTCAAGAGAATGGGTGGGTACAAATAAATTTTGAGCCTTAAATCCTTTTTTCTGAAACCGTGAACCAGACTACATTACAACCCTTAAAAGTCCTAACTGAAGCATGGGTTATTTCAGAATCATACTGTAATGAGAGTATGGTAAACTGACTCCTATGAGACCTGCTAAAACATTTGAGTTGGTATCACACCACCTTTCATACAAAAAAATTGATGTTACGACATCATTTCAATAAAAAGCATTTAAGCTTCAATACAAACATAAGCTTGGCATTAGAATTATTATTCTCATAATAAAAATTCTTTGTATAAAAACAAGTGCTTGACATAAAGGAAGTTTCCATAATGAGCATCAGATTAAGAGTATCATCCTGAGGGACAAGTTATCATCCTCAGGCGCAAGCTAAGAAGAATTTGAGTTCAAAGAGAATGTCAAGAACTCAGGATTGTTATCCTTAACATAAGTCAAAGATTTAAGTCCGAATCAGTGGCATTCCTCAGCAGACGTCGAGACTCTATCCTTTAAGATCCCAACAGATATCCAACTTTACTTTGACACTTTTCATAATCATCATCATTACATTGCATTAACCAAATTGTGTAGTATTGTCATTTTTGTGGAACATTACGCAATAAAAAATCAAACATGCATTTAAAGCATAAGCCAATTTGTAATGGGTTTCAGAACCTCCTCGTCAGCAGCCAATTCCTGTTTCTTAAGTGGATCCAAAGGGCAAGATTTATCAACAAAGACAAAAAGGGCCTGGGAAGCGATTTGATCACATCCCAATGACTTATGCTCACTTTCTTACTCAATTGCTGAAAATCCAATTGATTAAGCTCTGTACTTTGGATCCTCTCACAAAGCTTCCTCCAGAGTATGATGTTAATGACAAGTGTGAGTTTCATTTCGGGGCATTTGGTCATAATGATAAGAATTTTAAGGAGTTTGGTGTACAAAGTATATGAGCTCATGTATTTAAAGGCAATCTCAATTACTCTTGGTAGATTAAACATGCTAAACATGCCTACTCCAACTGCTGCAGGAGAAATAGTTTGCGGAACATTACGCCATAAAAAAATTAAACATTCATTTGAAGCATAAGCCAGTTTGTTCCTCCCCGTAGAACATAATCCAAAGATATCTACAAGAAGATTAAAACTTCCATTTTCCTAGCTAGTCTTCTTTGTTGATGTTGAATTTAGGATGTTTGTTTCACACTATTCGAGTACCAAACGACTCGTTATCCTCTTCAACAAAGTTCTTGAGGAAAGCCCTACTCACCCAGGAGAAGCTCGAGTATTTTTATTTTTACCCAACAATATGGTGGAGAAATCCTAGGATATTCCCCAGAAGCTCCATATTGATTCTTCCCCTAGTGGAGTCTATTTTGACTTATATCCCTAGTCAAGTCTTGTTATGTTTCTCTTTCCTTAAAGAGCCGTTAATTCTTATTGCCTTTTTCCTTTCGTAGTTAGAGTGCGAGTAAGAGTCGGTGTATAACCTTTCTTACTTCTAAATGATTTGAATATCCCTTACTTGGTGTTTGGGAAGTACATATAATTTCCACTCTTGAAGATATATGCCTAACATTTGGCCTGTGGAATAATGTAGTTCTTTTGCTTCTTACAAATATCCAAATCCTTCGCTTATCTTTTGTAAGTCAGTCCCCTTACTGCCATTTGCATAAAGGATGTCTCTTGCGTTTTGCAGGTGTTCTCGATTATTTTTACCCGTATTTACCTTTTACAGTTAGAGTGCAATCAAGAGTCGGTGTATAACCTTTCTTACTTTTCAACTATTTGAATATCCCTTACTTGGTGTTTTGAAGTTCATATGATTGTCACTCTTGAGAATTATACCCCGCCTTTGGCCTGTGAAATTAATATAGTTTTTTGCGCTACCTCCTAAAGCCAAACTTCTGTTGACAAACTTTCAAAATCCAATCTCGATTGATAACCCATTTAAAATCCACCTTAAGCTTGTTTATTTTCTCTATAGGTCCATACCAGATGGAATTTGATATATGTCCATTTTGTAAGTCCACATTAGTTGGCGTCTAGGATACCTCTTGCTCTGTAAGTCCATACAAGATAGAATTTGATATTTGTCCATTTTATAGGTCCACATTAGTTGGCGGCTAAGACACATTTTTATGTGTAAGTCCATATTAGTTGGAGTTTGATATTTTTCCCTTTTGTAAGTCCATATTAGTTGGTGTTTAGGATACCTATTACTCTGTAAGTCCATACCAAATGTCATTTGATATTTATCCATATTTTAAGACCACATCCATTGGCTTCTAGGATGCCTTTTTCTCTGTAAGTCCATACCAGATGGCATTTGATATTTGTTTGTTTTATAAGTCTAAATTAGTTGGCGTCTAGGACACCTTTTGCTCTGTAAGCCCATAACAGTTAGTATTTGATATTTGTCTATTTTTTAATTCTACATAAGTTGGCTTCTAGGATTCCTTTAGCTCTGTAAGTCCATATCAGTTGGTATTTGATACTTGTCCGTTTTGTAAGTCCATATCAGTTGGCATCTAGGACACATTTTGCTTTGTAAGTCCATATTAGTTGGAGTTTGATATCTGTTCACTTTGTAAGTCCATATTAATTGGCGTTTAGGATACCTTTTTCTCTGTAAGTTCATACCATATTGAAATTGATATTCGTCCGTGTTTTAAGACCACATTAGTTGGCGCCTAGGATGCCTTTTACTCTATAAGTCCATATCAGTTGGCGTTTGATATATGTCTGTTTTGTAAGTCCACATCAATTGGTGTCTAGGATACCATTGGCTTTATATGTCCATATTTGTTGGCGTTTGATACTTTTCCATTTTGTAAGTCCGTGTTAGTTAGCGTCTAGGATACCATTGGATCTGTAAGTCCATATCAGGTTGCATTTGATACCTATCCATTTTGTAAGTCCATATCAGTTTTCGTCTAGGATACCCTTTGGCTCTGTAAGTCCATATCAGTTGGCGTTTGATATTTATCTGTAATACGATGGGAGAACTGGCTTATTTTTTCCATTTATCCCAAATGTCACGAATTGCAAGAGTCGCCACCGGCTTTTCTTTTATCCAATAAAGGAAAGGGTTAAAAGAACAGGAAATACCTTTGAGAATTTTCTAAATTCTGGGGGGTAGGTTATGAAAAGGGAAGGTATTAGCATCCTTTTCATCTGTAGTTATCTAAGGGCTCTTAATCACTGGCTCAATTTTGAAAATGCTTTATGAATGTGTTTGAAAAATATTTTGAAAACACCTAAGTGTGGAAAACTTTGTAATGCATCCCATATCATTGAGAACGCATACAAAGTGGTTGTTTTGAAAATATTTCAGAAAAGAAGTGTTTTGTGTGAAAAACTCTTTTATTTGTGAGCAAGTGACTACGAGCTATCTACCTACTCAAAAGTCTTTCGCGTTATTTTCCTCTTCCTTTAGATAGTGTTATCCTACCATTGGTTAGTAGGAAGCTCTATCGTTGGATGTTTGAGGGACAGACGCGAGTCATCGTACAGTCATAAAGAAGACTCGTAGGGCGCTTTAGAAACTTGTCGTAAGGGACTAAGATCATTTACCAAGGCACGACATTTTGAATGAGGGTCTTTGCTAAAGTGTCCCACGTTCGAGGGACATGACTGCTTTCCGAAGGCTACAAGTGGGGTTACCCTAGATGTGCATGTGTAAAAAGTGATTTGTTTTAAGTTAATTTGTCTTGTATATTAGGGTTAGCTAGCGTTTTATTTCATCTTTCCATACACGCCTAATTACTATTTAGTAATAAGTAAAAGCAATAAAAAGAAAAGAGTCTACACTATTACAATGCTTTGGGGAAGGGGGTACAAAACCACAAAGTTGGGGAAAAGAAAGAAAGCGATAAAAAGCCTAATTAACTATTACAACCTTTAGTAGATACATAATTGTGAAAACTAATTCATAAATAAGAAGAGCGCGAAGATTATAGAAAGAAACAGAGAAATTGTTTAATGGAAAATAACTGATGATTTATCCTAATGGTTAATTGATTTTAGTTGAGAAAAGGGAATTTATTAAAACCTAAAATAAAACCCTAAAAAAAGGTTTAACAATAAAAAGCAGAAAGAAACTAAATTAATTAATTCAATTATTTAATTAAAAAAATTTAAGTTGATTTAATTTATTTAATCAAAGAAAAAAAACCTAAATCTAAATTAATTTTAAATTAATTAGAAAAAAAGTTAATTATATTAAAAAAGAAATTGGAACAAAATAAATAAAGAAGTGATGGGCCTGAAAGAGTAATTCTGGGGGTGTGAGGAACATGAATCACTAGGCCCATTAACACCAGCCCAATATTGCGTGAGATCCAGTGTGGCTGGCTCCAAGGGTTCCATGGCACGTTTGCGAATCAGGGGCGCTAGATCTGGCTTGGTGAATACCTGATGGTGATGACATGTGGCGCACGATATGCACGCTAGGCCTGCTTGCATTATACCTGTAAGAATCACAAAACATGAAAAAAATTGTCCCACGCCTGGATCAAACTCAGGTACAAGCATAGGAAAGTCTTAAGGGCAAGCGCGCTACCACTGGGGTGGCCATAAATCCGTTAGCTTCTATCAATCAAATCGTATATAATATAAAATGAGTGCTATTTTTAGACAAACAAAAAAACATATGCACATGAGTGGGTCCCTGTTGTTTGAATGGACCAATCAGAAGATCACATTGTGCCACACATAGTAACCCACCGATCAAACCACCCTGGACGGTGGTTCTGGTCACCATCTTCGGTTGCATAAAATCCCAAACCTGCAAAATTCAAAGAAAACAAAAAGGAAAACAACCCTTATTGACTAATTAAGGTCCTGTGAAATAAATGGACACATTAGTTTGGTCTAAAAACGATCGTAGCTATGGTTTCAAAGGAATCCGATCTCAATGCCCTAGCCATGGTGAATTTTTATTCCTGCATTATACCTTACAAGTAATACGTCAAAACACCTCTAAACATCAATATGAACATGAATATATGCAGCAAATACATTTAAATCACATGGTTTAAGAGTTTGAATTCACGAAATTTTACCCAACTAGTGTGTTTGAGAGAGGGAGTTATGGCACGCTTCAGGCTTCAAGAATGGTTGGAATAGATTCTTGGGAGTCTCAAGAGGATAATGGAAGGCTCGACGCTAATTGAAAATTGTTAGAGAATAGGGTTTTACTTTGCCCTAATCTTTGAAATTTTGGAGATCTTTGGGAGTGTGTTTGAGGTAGTTTTTTCGTGTCCTCTTGCATCCGATCTTATGTGTATATATAGAGAAAAGAATGCATCAAAAAAATTGGTATAATATCATGCAATCATGGCCAAACTTTAAACAAAATCAAACATGTTCTCAAACTTTATTTTTTAGATACCTCTTCCATATATGTGCTTATATTGTTTAGGCATGTTTATCATGTGTTCTTGGGCCTCCATGTGATTGAAATTAAAATCCCATGTGCTTTGGCCCAATGATTTTATATTTTATTTGATTTACCTGCATTTAAATGAAAAAATTCAAATAAAAGAAATAAAAATCATAAAAAATATGTGACTGGATTTAGAGGTCCTCTAACACATTATGAACATGTTTGAACATCAAAAGTTAGGCCCATTAGTCTAAAATTTTAAGTTTGCTCACGTTGCACTTCATGCATTTTACCAAACTTTCCTAACCTGCAATGGTCATAAATCTCTCAATTTTTATCTTTTGAAGGTTATATTGGACTCTTTGGAAAGCTCAAGATGTCCTTTTCAATTTCTCTATTTATTATGTTTGTATTTGGAGAATTTATCTTGATGTAAGTTGCCTTGACAAAAAGTGTCTTTTTGTTGACTTTTGAAATGACCTGTAATGTATTGGCTCATATATCTCAAATGAAGCATTTTTTTAACTTGAGTATACAAATACAAAGTTGTAGAGGATTGAATTTCCTTCAAAATGGGCTATAGTTGGGGAAAATTTGATGAAGCATGTGAAAGTTATGCTTGGTAAAAGTTTAGTTGACTTCTATTAAGGAAACCCTAATTTGACAAGTTTTGACTTTTGATGATTTGAGGGATTTCCTTGAGGAATCATGATCAACCCTTGATAAAATGATGAATATCACTTTAAAATGTTGATATTGACCAAAAATCTTGAAGTTTGACTGTATGTTGACCATAGTTGACTTTTTACCCAATACAGTTGATTTTCAATCATCCGAGCTATTGACTGAGCAAACTTGTGATGCAAGACTTGAAACTTGATATGAGAATCCTTGAAGACATATGAAGAAGTATGAAAAACCATTTGAGACCTTTGAAACCCAAACTTCTTTGAAAAACACAAAACCCTAGTTGTGGACCCATTGCTTAGGAGGAGAATTTGTCTGATCAACTGTTGAGCATCCTTGAGCATTTGAGAACCCTAGAGGAATATCTTGAAGTAAATGGGAAGGAAAATTTTGGGATACAACAGATTCCCCTATTCAATCTTCTTAAACTTGAAGAGTTAGATTGGCATGTCCTCCATTTGTTACTTGAAAGTAGGAGATGATTGAACACTTAAGTGCCTAGAAATTTGCGCTCGCCTGTGCACAAATTAACACTGTTGGTTGATTATACTAGGAATGAGCTTAAAGATTCCATTTGGAAAGGTGATAGAGAGTCGTTGGAGATGGGCTTATAGATTCCATCCAGGATAATTGTTGATAAGAAAATCAGACTAAGTATACGCCCGACTATAGCTTAAAAGATGTATTTGGAACGAGTCTACGCCCGACTTTGTCCAAAAGAAAAATAAGAATAAAGCTACGCTTGATTTTATCTGAACCAGAAGATGTCTACGCCCGACTTCAACTAGGAGAGATATTGGAAAGAGTCTACACCTAACTTTTCCAAAAAGAGCATCAGAAAGAAATCTACGCCTAAATTCATCCAAACTAGAAGATGTCTACTCCCGACTTAAACTAGGACAGGTACCGGAAAGAGTCTACGCCTGAATTTTCCAAAAAGAGCATCAGAAATAAATCTACGCTTGATTTCATCAAAACTAGAAGATGTCTACGCCTAACTTCAACTAGAAAAGGTACCGAAAAGAGTCCACGCCCGACTTTTCCAAAAAGAGCATCAGAAAGAAATCTACGCTCGATTTCATCCGAACTAGAAGATGTCTACACTCGACTTCAACTAGAAAAGGTACCCAAAAGAGTCTACACTTGATTTTTCCAAATGAGAAATGAATCGGGAAATGCAATTCAGTCGTCCTAAGAAACTTCTTACTTCCTTCTCAGTACAAGGAGCCTACGTTTCTTGAATGGATATAACTTTTGCGGGATAAACTTCAATACCTTTACCGCTGACAATGAACCCCAAGAGTTTAGCAAATCTCACCCTGAAGGTGCACTTGTTCGGATTTAACCTTAGCTTATACTTACTCAGTCTTCCAAACCGTTTATGTAGATGATCAAGATGCTCTTCTTCAGTCTGTGATCATGCTATAATGTCGTTGATGTATACCTCTATCTCGTGATGAACCATGTCATGGAATAAAGCTACCAAGGCACACTGATAAGTTACACCGACGTTCTTCAACCCAAAAGGCATAACTTTGTAGCAGAAAGTACCCCACTGTTTGACGAAGGTAGTTTTCTCCATATCTTCAGGTGCCATATTGATCTGATTATAACCCGATAACCTATCCATGAAATAGAATACCTTATGTTGAGCGATGTTGTCAACCAAAACATTAATATGCGGAAGTGGGAAATCATCTTTGGGGCTTGCCCTGTTTGGATCCCTGTAGTCTACACACATACACACTTTTCCGTCTTTCTTTGGTACCAGAACAATATTAGCAACCCATTAAGGATATGATATCACTGCTAAGAAGCCTGCGTTGAATTTCCTTATAACCTCAACTTTGATCTTCACAGAAATCTCGGGACGCATGTGACGAACCTTCTGCTTAATCGGAGAATAACCCTCTTTCATTGGAAGATGATGGACCACAATATCAATATCGAGCCCTGGCATGTCTTTGTACGACCAAGAAAAGATCTCAACATAATCATGCAACGTATGAATTAACCTGTTCTTGACACTGCACTCTAAATTGGCGCCTATCTTTACTTCTTTCTGGTCTGTCTCGGTACCGAAGTTTACAACTTCGACTGGTTCTTCATGTGGTTAGGTAGCCTTTTCTTCTTGTATTAAGAGTCTGGAATTTTCTCTAGGTATTTCCCAATCTTCCTCACCTTCGTCCTCGACTTGGTAGATCGGATTTCAAAGTCATGAGTGGTAGTAGCAGAATCATTATTGACGAGATCCAGAGTGGATGTGGATCTGCAATGTAGTGTGTAGGTGTGTGTAAGAAACATATAACTATATTTGAATGCAATAAAGTAATGAAAAGATATAGAGTGCAAAATTTGAATGCAAAAACGTCCAATGTTTTATTAGATGAGCATATATGGATGAAAGATAACAACCCTAACAAGTGGACCGTTGTGCCCCGGGTAAGGCACAAGGTTTAAAGTTACTGGTTTAAAATTACATATCCCAAAAACTTGAAAGCAATAAAACAGAAAATGGAAATTACTCCTGACTAAAGGAGATTGGTATAAAGTCTTTAGCCTTCCAATTTTTGAGTCCACCGTTAATAGTAGGGAATATCTAGTTATCCAAATCCCAATCACTATCAGTGTCTTCTATAACATTGACTTCATTATTGTTTATGCGGAAAGGTGGTCTCCCAGCACGAGCACGATGAACTACCTTCTGAGCCTCTAAGGTGAAACCCAAACCAAATTTGTTGGACTTGTAAGGAATGTCAGGAAGCTGACCCCAAATAGTGCAACCACCTTCTTCTACCACAATCCTAACACCTTTCAGAGAAGCCATTCTTGGTGGATCCTTGGTAATCCTAGGAGTAGCTTTAGGATCAGCAATTGTCAGAGGAATTTCTTCAAAGGTCTAGCAGGGAGTCTCAATGAATTCACCATCCATCTCAACATATTTGAATGAATTCAAATGGCTCACCATATACTGTTTTTCTCCATAAACCTTAACAATTTTCCTTTTCACATTGTACCTTAATTTTTGGTGCAAGGTAGAGGTAACAACACCTGCCCCATAAATGTAGGGGCGTCCAAGAAAACAGGAATAGGCCGGACGAATATTCATTATAAAGAAGGTGGAGTCAAAGACTTGAGATCCCACTTTGATCGGAAGATCGACCTCTCCGTGTACCATTCTCCTTGACCCATCAAAGGCTCTTACCATAATATCACTGGGTTTCAGCACAACCCCTTCATAGTCCAGTATATCTAGAGAACCTTTTGGTAATACATTTAACGAGGAACCTGTATCCACCAACACATGCACCAAGGTAGTGCCCCTATACTCAATAGAGACGTGCAGGGCCTTGTTATGATTCTTTCCTGTCGGTATTAAGTCAGCATCAGAAAAGCCTAATCCATTATCAACTGTTAGGCTTGTAACACAATTCTCAAACTGATCAGCCGAGGTCTCTTGTGGTACATGAGCAGTCTTAATTTTTTTTACCAAAGTCTGGGCATGGGCTTCGGAGCATAATAACAAGTGAAGGATTAGAAATCAACACTGCTCCCACAGATTGATGGTGATCATTCTTACTCCGACCCTTCTGGCCATAAAAAATATTGGTTTCCTTCTTATTATTGAACGCCTTCTTTACAACACTAGAAGACGCAGCCACTGGGATCTTCCCGCTCTTGATGCCGCTTTCTACCTGTTCCCTAGTCAGGATTAGCTCAGTAAAACCATATGAAGAACTCCCAATTAGCAGATTAAATAATGGACCCATCAGAGTGCCCATGAACATACAAGTTAGCTCCCGATCAGACAAGGGAGGTTACACCCTTCCAACTAAGTCTCTCCACTTCTGAGAATATTCTTTGAAACCCTCATTCGAGCCCATAGACATGTTTTGTAATTTCACTCGAGTTGGTGCAAGGTCAACATTATATTGATAATGCTTGTAAAAAAGCAGCAGCCAAGTCTTCCACTATGTGAATGTTGGTTCCTTCAGTTGATAGAACCATTCTAATTGCGTCCTCGACAAGCTTTCTTGAAAGAAATGCACCCATAATTTTCTATCAGCAGTATGGGGGTGGATTTTTCGGACATAAGACTGCAGATGAAGCTTAGGGAAAGACACATCATCATATTTCGCAAAGACGAGGGCCTTGAACTTGTGGGGGATAACAAACTCTGGGATAAGACCCAACTCTTCAAAATCCAACTCAGGAACTCTCTGGATCTTCATATCATTGAGAGGATCTTCCAACTGTTTTTATTTGTCGTCAGCCGGAGGATATTATTCATTTGAATAGCCCGCTTCTTCTTCATCAGAACCCTAGTTGTCAACCTTCATACTTTTATCAGCTTCCTCATCATCTTCTCCTTCAAACTCCAAAGCTCGTTTGATTGTACCTTTGAGTCTCCTACCCATGTTGTGGATTCCAACTGGTTTGTTGATTTTCTCTTCCCTCTCTTTAGTGATGAGGGCCTTCAGTTCTTCCTGCCCTTTGGCTAGGTTCAGGAACAATTGCTGGAACTAGGTGTTCTGAGCCTAGAGATCTTTAACTATTTGTTCAAGAGCCATTATTTCTACTGAAATAAACAGCAAAAAGATAGGAAACCTGTTTTAAAACACATGTCATGTAGTGATATGCATTGTATGTATATGCAAAGTTTTCAAGGACCTTATGAGATTTAAATTTGTTAACCAAAATGAAACAGCAATAATGTTTTTTATTAGTAAGTTTATGTGAAAACACAAGATTACAAAGGGATAAATTAAAAACTTCTAAAGTTTTAAGTTTCTCATGGAAGCCTCCTCTTTGCGTTGACATATGCATTAAGACTCTACTCCTCGTGAATTTGCTTCGTGAGCTCCAACACTTTCTTCTCACTTGAAAAGAACTGTGTCTCAAAGGTGTCACATTCTTCCTTGAGTTGAATCCATGACTTCTGCAATTCTTCAAGGTCAGTACGCATGTCTAGTTGAAGGATGGTGCGAGAAACTTCTCATTCGACAATAGGCTCCATGATTACTGGTAGGACAGCAGGATATAACATCATAAGGTTTTGACCACGAGCTCGTACCCATTTGAGATAGGGCTCCAGAGGGATGGAATTCTTATGTCCTAAAGTCTTTCTATCAATCTTGTTCACCATATCCCAAGCATGTATAAACCTTTGATGATAACCTTGAGGATCATTCTCATAATTGAATACAATACCCTAGATAAGCTTGTCATGGGGACCGGGAATACCTCCCCTAATGCCATGGAGCGGAAAATTCAGGAATTCCCCACAGCGGTCGATGATAATGATATCCTCGTGAGATCGGGAATACCAATAAATGCCAGTATGAGAGAGTGACATTATTCTTTGAGTCCACCTCAAACCTTATTCATTATTCATTACCGAGCGGGAAAGGTGTGAAATAAACTACATGGGTAACAGAGGTTTACAACACATGAGATTTCCCCGCTTCTTCATAGTACGAGTGTGAAGAGAATGCAAAATGTCTCCAAGTAAGGTAGGCACAGGATTACGAGCAAGAAATATTTTGATGGTGTTAACATCTATGAGTTGGTCTGGGTTAGGGAATAGTACCAATCCATAGATTAACAGAGCCAAGATCTCCATGAAAGCCTGAAAACTCATAGCAACCAGAAACGGTTGAGCCTTCTCTATCCGAAATTTAGCAAGAAATCCATTGACTCTACTTCTTATTTCTCAATTAGATACAATGTCGAACCGCTTCAGATGTAAGGTTGCTGCAATATCTTCTGGTTTTGGAACTTTCTCTAAATTGGTGAAGGGTGTCTGATCAAGAATGGGTACTCCTAGTAGTTTAGAGAACTCTTCAATTCTTAGCACCAACTGATAATCTGGAAAGGTGAAATAGTAATGTACAGGGTCAAAGAACTGTAATAGAACACTCATCGTGTCTTCTTCAAAACCTGAGGTAACTAGACTGAGTAGTCGACCATGCCTTCTAATGAACTAAGAACCTTCAGGAACCCTTGAGATTAACTCCTTAAGCTGAGAAGGTACGCTTACAAAGTTGATCTGAATAGTGTTTCTGTGAGCGGAGGCCATAACCTACAACAAAGAACAAAGATAAATCCCTTAGTACTTGAAATGGTTAGTGAAAATGATATGGTATGATGTCATAATGTTATGATTTCATGTTGAAACAATTAATCAAACATAAATAAAACATACAAGGCCTTAGGTTAAAGCTTGCATGGAGTTTGTAGGCAAATAACCTCTTGAGTTTTAGTTGGTGTCATATCCCAAATTTGTCTTAACTCAACAGTCCTTTTGTTAGAGTTATTTAATTAAAGATGGTACATCAATATCTGATGGTCTGTCTTTATTCAAGATCAAGGGGGTGTATTTTAAAACAGGAAGATTTAGTTGTTATTAAAAAAGGAGGGGTGAAAATTAAATCCAGGAGTATGCAAAAGAAAGGGAAAGAATTAATGCTAGGCCCAATTGAATTAAAGGAGAAATGCTAGGCTGTATGGATCAAGTGCTGACCAATCAGAACTTTTGAGACAAAAATCCTAGAAGTTCTTCTTTACACACAAGCTAGTGTTGATATAGAATTGGACCATCAAATCTTCTAGCAGGGCCAAATTGCAAGCGAGGGTAGAATCAGATTGTAAGCAAGGAAGAATCTTCCACAACCCAAGCTCAGAGTTTCAGAGGCTAAGAAACCCAAGCCCAAATCTGTTGGACATGCACTATATCAATTTCAATCAAATCTTCCACAGAGAATCAATTTCAGTCAAATCTTCCATAGAGGATCAATTCCAATCAAATATTTTTAATTTTATCCTCAATCTTTGCTCTAGCCATAGTCAAAGCCCAAACATTGAACACTATAAATAGAGGAAAAAATTACCAAACGAAAAAAGGGAAAAAGAGGAAAGAATACGAGGAGAGAGACGAATTTGAAGAGAAAAGCAATACAACAACACTTGAAGAAAAAGCAAGGAGCATAGAATTTATGGAAAAACTCAGAAGAAGAACACGCAAAAGAGTAACTGAGGTTCCAATATCTGGAGCCCTAGTTTCCACCGCCTCCGCTCCACCTTCCGTCACTACTGTCACCAGAATCTGTAAAAGAAGAAGGAAAGGACAACAAAACACGCACCAGAATCAAAAGTAAAAGCGCCAAAGGGGTAACAAATTTTAGCTTGTATCTTTACTGTTTTCATGTTGGGTTTAATATGAATAGGGTCAGAAGAACATAGGCAGGGTTGAAACCATAGAAAATAGATCTGTAGATAAATTTATATTCTAATGTTCACGCTAATTTCTTACGTTCAGATGTAGTGCCCCTTTTAGAAGTTCTGAGTGGGCTTAACCCAGGTTTCAGATTTTTTGTTCCCTGTCTAGAATCAACATTAGACTTATATACTTTCTTTCTGCCCTTTTCTAGAAATTCTGAGTAGTGGGCTTAGCCCAGAAGTTAACGTCCCTATTTTCGGACTTAGCTAACTAGCTTACAGCGTGCCTTTTCAGAAGTTCTATGAATGGGCCCAAAACCCAGTCAATTTCCCTACATCCCGTGCAGAACTTCTGCCCCCTTTCAGAACATCCGTTTTTCCAAAATTTTCGCTAGGGCTTAACAACCAGAAGATGCAACCCCTTGTTCATAAATTTTTTTTTCCTTTTACTTTTCTATTTTGTAATTAGTATGTATAGTTATTATACTATTATTAATTTTTATTGTGAATATTATTTATTATATCACTTAAATTATTTTTACATCAAAAATTGCATATTATTTTCTTATATTATTTGCATTAAATATTTTTTATGTCATGCATTAATAAGAACTTTTGCAATTAATATTTATAAAAAAAACTCAACAAATCTCAAACTTTTTTTCGCAATCAACTAATTTAAACAACTATTTTTACAAAAGGGTTTCAAGCATATTTTGACTTACTGCGCATTTAGCCAAAATCTCCGCAATCACAACTCTCGGCCAAAATGCGAGGTGATTCAAAGTGCGTTTGGAACCACTAAAAAAGACAAACCCATGCGAACTATGAATTGGGACTCTGATTCATTTTAAGAGGATACGTAGGCATACGATCAAAAATCATAGTGATTTCCCCTATAAAAAATTTAAACCCTTTCCCCTATAAAAAATTTAAACCCTTTCCCCTAATAAAATTTAAACCCTATTTTACCCGAACCTAAACCTAAAACCTAGTATCCTTGTGAACAAGGTAGATGAAAGGTGCCTAACACCTTCCTTTCGTCTAATGAAGTCCGAAACCTAGAATATTTGTCTGTGAATTAGGGTTCCCTATTAGATGCCCTCCCATAGGATAAAAACTGATAGTGGCGACTCTTGATTAAAAAACCAGTCGCAACAGCTGGCGACTCTGCTAGGGACTTCAACTTTAGGTATTAGGGTTTTATTTTTGGGGTTTTTTATTGCTTTATTTATTTATTGCTTTCATTTATTTATTGTATTTATTTAATTATTGGCTATTGTTTATCATCATATATACTGCATGGCGGGATTTTTTTTATTTCTCAAAATATTTTCAATAACCCTTAGAAAGAAGGTTCGTCTATTAGCTTAGGGGGTACATCATCCCTGCGAGTTTATGTGACGACTTCTCCTAGAGTCGGTGAACTTTCGAAAAAGGAATACTTATCGAGAGATATCCTCTTGACGTGTAGGACTTTGGAAGATCACCCATGACTCTTTGTAACGGCCATAACCTAAAATCTCATGACGAGACCTTTCACGACTTTGAGACGAAAGTTTCGGTCCGTAAAAAGGCTCCACCTAAGGGAGACCCTTGTGCCTTTTCTCTCTGGTGTTATTCATGACACCCTTAAGAAAGCCACCTTTTGGGGAGGGTAAATCAACCATAGGTCAAAATTAAGGAACCTACCTTCTAAGGGTACTTACCACAAAATCCAGCCACTAAACCATACATCCATGCATTCATATTTGTCATATATTCATCAGTTGCATCTGTTATCTATCTTATTCACAGGGTACCAAAACAAAAGATATTAAAATCAAGTTTTTGGGGACTGTCTAAACAAAAAATGGATACCAAAGGGAAATAACTTGTCCGCGTCAATGCCTTCCAGCCTGACCTTTCGGAAATCAAAACTATAAAGGGGAAGTTATTTGAGAGAGCTCTGAAGATGTACGCTCGCTGCTATAGGGATACCCTTGAATTGACCAGAGTAGATGTTCAAATAGATGTTGTATCTTCCCTCATTCAGTTCTACGACCCTCCACTAAGATGTTTTACTTTCCAAGACTTCCAGCTAGCGCTGGCTCTGGAAGAATTTGACAGAATTCTGAACTTTTCCAAAGAGAAGGCCTATGTAGGTATCTGACAAGCTGTTGAAGTCAAAATTTTGGAAAAAGGCTTAGGGATCCCTTACCTTGAGTTAGTGCAAAATTACTGACGGGAAGGTCCAATATAAGGAATCAAAAGGATATACTTGGAAGCTAATGCACTTGAATTCGCTAACTATAAAGAATGGTAGTCTTGTGTTGATTGTTTAGGGCTACTGGTATTTGGTGTAATTTTATTTCCTCGGACCACATACTATATTGACCCTGCAGCCATTAGCGTATTTTGGGGAACAAATGTTTTTAATACTGATCCAACTCTTGTGCTACTTGCTGACGTTTATTACACTTTGCATATGATGTATGAAAAGAGAAAGGACACTTTTAATTGTTGAATTCCACTCCTATATACTTGGTTCATGACCCATCAATACAAAGAAGATTATATGATTCTGATGCTGACCAAATGCGAATGGCCCCAAAAATTAAAGTCTCTCACTGCAAACATGATACTATGGTATGAAAGGAAGCTAGATATTGGGGACATCAATATTAGATATGGAGACTTTCCTAATATCCCGTTGATTGGATCACGAGGTTGTATTGACTACAACCATACTCTGGCCCTGCGACAGCTAGGGTATCCCTTGGAAGACAAACCTACGGACACACAACTCTGACCATTGATCATCCACGACATAGGTACAAAGGATCGAGAGTTTCTCGACAAGGTTATTCGGGCTTGGAATAAGGTCAATAAGAGGAGAGCTGGAAGAAAGAATGCCGTAGCAAGAGAGCCTTACACCATATAGGTCAGAGATAGGGTACAAATTATCAAACTGCCCTTTGGGATAGATCCAGGGTATAAGACAGAGGTCCCAGAGGTCACGCCTATATCCTTAGAATAAGTTGACAATTTGAAAAATTCCCTAAAGAAAGCTCAAAGGGAAAAGAAAGAGTTAGAACTCAACCTTCACAATCTAACCAAAGAGAAGAAGCAGATGCAACTCATACTTGAGTCCAGGGACCTACAAATTGAGAAAGATCAAAAAGAATTGGAGAAGTAGAGTCTCAAGCGAAAGCGTACAACCGAAGGGCTGCTAAGTGCAACCTTCAATCTGGATTCCCACAACCAAAGGTTAGAAGATGCTGTTGTTGAAATTGGAAAGTTAACCAGATGATATGAAAAGGGTACACATGACAAGAAGGTACTAGAGGAAGACCTAAAAGCCCAGATCCAAGGTTTAACACAAGTTTACTTAGACCAAGAAGAGAAAATAAAGGACCTCACCACTGGATTGCAAGTCAGCCATGAAGTAGGGAATAAGGAACGCCTCTAGAGGATGGAGGCACAAGGACTCTTGGTTCAGAAAACTGAAGAATACGAACAAGTATGCCTAGAATTATAGGGTCTCGAAAAAGACTTCCTTATTCAGCGGAGACTTTATATAGAAATGAGGGGTGAAAAGATGTATTGGGAAGAGCAGTATGTCAAGATCGCCCAAGCAGGGAGAGATAACCATAAGATAATTCCACATCTTTATCAAGAGTACCAGTATCACAAGGAAAGACATGAAAAGCTTGTCTTCTTAGCCAACAATCTTATTGAAGATATCCCTAGAAGTCTGAAAGATGCAGAAAGTGTGATGGTTCCTCTTCCAAAGGACGTTGAAGACTTTCTCCATCTTTGTCGAGAAATGGTTGATGGTTTCAGAGCATACATCCGCAGGCGCACCTAGAAGATTTCTTTCCCTTCATTTATGTTTATGTAAACAAGTTTTGTTTCAAAGTTGTAATATTTTTCAATATTTGGATTATGTTACTTTCAATAAAGGCATTTTGTTTCCGTATCTCATTTGCGTATCCATTTCAAAGACAATCACCAATTAAAATAATAATAAACAAAAGATAACTGTGTACCCAAGTGAATAATACATTTCATTTTCATACACATTCATCTTCCTGCATGAATTTATAAAACACCTACATATCATATCAAAACTCATCTCTCGCAAAATCTCTCCAGTAAACCATTGGTAGAAGAAGATCTCCACCTCCTTGGCCTCCATATCAAAAAAGGGCCTACCAGCAAAAAGCAATGGAACAAATTGAGGAGACTAGGGATGCGCTCAAGGAAGATCTCAACCAAGTAAAGGGTGATGTGAGTTCAATGAAGGGAGATATGAGCCAAGTTCTTCTAGCTCTGAAAAACATCATTGACAGGAAGGACCAGATTCCCAGGGTAGCTTTTGAAGAAGTAGCCCAAACCATTGGTGCATCAAGCGGTCACCAACTAAGGAAAGAATCAGAGGCAGGACTCTAAAAGTCCATCATGGCCCAATAAGAAGCTGAGACTGAAGGGTATGTCCCACCACCATCAAAAGCAGGGACCCTAAAAATCCCAGTCAACAACACGAACAACTACTTTGTCCTTCAATACAGAGACCATGACCCGAAGGACTCCAACCAGACACCCTTGAGGAAGACTGGTACCCATGTTGTTGACAATCCACTGATGGCATATAAGTACAAAGCTCTGGAGGAAAGATTAAAAGTTGTGGAAGGATTCGAGGCCTTCGAGGTAGACCCTCTCGAAATGGGCCTAGTTCCTGATGTGGTAATTCCACCAAAGTTCAAAGTACCTGACTTTGGAAAATACAAAGGGATCACCTGCCCAAGAAATCATCTACGCATGTATTGTAGGAAGATGCATGCCCATGCCTACAATTAGAAGTTGATGATTCACTATTTTTAGGATAGCCTAAGTAGGGCATCTTTAGACTAGTATATGCAATTGGAGCAAACACATATTCGAACCTGGGCAAATCTTGCTAATGCCTTCTTAAAGCATTAAAAATATAACCTGGACATGGCGCCTACCCGCATGCAACTCCAGAATTTGTCCCAGAAGAGAGAAGAATCCTTCAAGGAATATGCTCAAAGATGGAGGGAGATGGCATCCCGTGTGCAACCACCACTAATAGAGAAGGAATTAGTAAACATGTTCATGGGAACTTTGTAAGGGCTGTATTACGAGAAAATGGTTGGGAGTATATCTTCGGGATTCTCAGATCTAGTGACTATTGGAGAAAGAATCGATACTGGAATAAAAAGTGGGAAGATATCAGGAGGATCATCAAATGCTCCACATAATCCAAAAAGACCTGCTTCAAACAACCCAAAAAGAAAAAAGGGAGAAATTAACGTTGTAGCCTCACAATCAAGGGCATCACAATCATTAATGATCCTGCAAGGGCAATAACAAAATAGATTTAAAAGGCCGCAAAGAAGCTTTGATCCACTCCCTATTGTTAGAACAATGTTTGAATCTAGTACCCTATAATTAAGTTTTGATGATAACAAAGTGAAAAGATATAGTAGTTAAATATTTCATGATTGAATTATATGCTACTTAAAATTACTATGCTCTGACTTGCAGATATGCTGATTAAAATAAGCAAGATCACGTTCCCAGCATCAGAATATGAGTTTGTGCATCAGCATCAGAAGTTGCTGAATCAGAACGTCAAGATCAGAAGATCAACGCTTGCACATGCTGAAGCTTGATGAACAGAACTGCGCGTAAAATACTCTGATACAGAATCAAATCAGTTCATCAGCAGCAAAGCAGAATCAGAATGAGCCAAGCCAGATCGTGCATTGAAGAAGCAACGGTACTGTGCATTGAAAGCTAATCAATACCAACGGCATCATTCTAGACAAGATCTGCTCAGAAAGGAAAGCTTGTAAATAGCATTGAATCAAGAATATTTGCTTCAACGTTCATCTTCTCAAGTGCTATATAAACCAAGCTTTGAAGATTATCACGGCTAATGCTTCCAAACTCTCTACACGTACAAAGCTGATCAATAATCTTCACTCTACAAGTTTTGCTAAACCACCAAACTCTGATACTCTATTAGCGTTTAGCAACTTAGTATTCTAAGCTTCATTTGTGTAAACATCACAGTTGTGATATAGTTTTTGTAGAAACATTCACACACATTTGATTATTCCTTTGTAAGAAAGTGTTGCCTTGACAAACCGGATTGTGGTTTGAATCAAGAAGGTTTTAGCAGTTGCTAAAACAGATTTGTATTCAGTTGAATATAGTGAATTAAGACCTCGTTGGAGAGAGGCGAAATCACCTTGAACGGGTGGACTGGAGTAGTTTGAGATCAAACGAACCAGGATAAAAATACCTTGTCATTTGCTTTAAGTTTCCAGTTTTACAATTCAACCCCCCCCTTCTTGTGTTTTTCACCCCTTCAATTGGCATCAGAGCGCCTGGTTCTGAGCTAAAACACTTAACCGTGTCAGTAAAAGATCCAGCATCAGAAAAACACTATGGCAGGAAACAACTCTCATTTCAGCAATGACAACAATGAGGATAGAGACAGATTCAGCGGCAAACCTCCAGTCTTTGATGGAGAAAACTTTGACTACTGGAAAGACAGAATTGAAAGCTTCTTTCTAGCACATGATGCTGATCTGTGGGATATGGTGACAGATGGATACACGCACCCTGTTAATGCAACTGGTCAGAAGATTGATAGAAAGTCAATGACTGATCAACAAAAGCGTGATTTCAAGAATCACCATAAGGCCAGAACCATCCTTCTCAGTGCTATCTCCTATACTGAGTATGAGAAGATCTCCAACAGAGACACAGCTAAGAACATCTTTGATTCTCTCAGAATGACGCATGAGGGCAACGTTCAAGTCAAGGAAACAAAGGCTCTGGCGCTCATTCAGAAGTATGAGGCGTTTAGAATGGAAGAATCTGAATCCATTGAAACTATGTTCTCTAGATTCCAGATTCTGGTAGCTGGTCTCAAAGTTCTGGACAAGGGGTACTCTACTGCTGACCATGTCAAGAAGATAATCAGAAGTTTACCCAAGCAGTGGAGGCCTATGGTTACTGCTCTGAAGCTGGCGAAAGATCTCAACAAAATCACTCTGGAGGAACTTATAAGCTCCCTCAGAAGTCATGAGATAGAGCTGGAAGCTGACGAGCCTCAGAAGCAAGGTAAGCCTATAGCTTTGAAATCTAACAGAAAATCTGAATCTAAAGTTTTGCAGGCAGTTGAAGAAACATCTGATGGATCCTCATCAGAAGAAGACGAGCTCTCTCTTCTCTCCAGAAGAGTAAATCAACTGTGGAAGCAAAGACAAAAGAAGTTCAGGAATCCCAGAAGATCTGATCATAACGAGTCTTCTTCCAGACACAGAAGGACAGATTCTTCCTCTGGATACAGAAGATCTGAAGGCTCCTCAGGTAGCAAGAAGCCAAATACAAAAGACATCATCTGCTACGAGTGCAATGAGCAAGGTCACTACAAGAGTGACTGTCCAAAGCTTCAGAGGGAAAAGCCAAAAAGGAAGTTTGGAAGAGAGAAGAAGAAAAGTCTCATGGCCACATGGGATGACTCTGACTCGTCTGAAGCTGACTCAGAATCAGATGATGAAAGGGCGAACCTAGCGCTTATGGCTAACATTCAAGATGACAGTGAAGCTTCTGACTCAGACTCAGAATCAGACACAGAAGAGGTATTCCCTAACTTCGCTGTTAATTTTACAAAGGCTGAACTTGCTGAAAGCCTAAATGAAATTCTGGAACGTTATCAGCAGATTAGAGCTAAATTCAGAGACCTGAAAAGGACTCTTGAATCTGACTCTAATAAGTCTGAGAGTCTCAGATTGGAAAACTCTGAGCTGAGAGATAAAATTTTAAAATTAGAAAACTCTTTACAAAACTCTCAGAAGGAACCAATTGCTGAAACTCCCAGCAACGCTGATGAGATCATCAAGGAGTATGATCATAGTTTCCAGAAGTTCCTTGCTAAAAGCATAGATAGAAGCAAAATGGCTTCAATGATCTATGGAGTTAGCAGAAACGGCAGGAAAGGAATAGGATACCTAGGTAAGAATCCTACACCTAAAAATGTCATGGATTTAACAATTAAGTACACTCCTCTAAATTCACACTTTGTGTATGGTCACACACATGACATCAAATATACTAGTAGCAATCACTTTGTGAAACCAAAATTCAATCAGAGTTTTGGTAAAACTAACAAAACAGGACCCAAGAAGATCTGGGTACCTAAGGATAAAATAATACATGTTGCAGATATCTTTAGCAGCAAGTCAGAAACACCAGTCATGGTACCTGGACTCTGGCTGCTCACGTCACATGACGGGAAGAAGGCATATGTTCCAAAGCCTGGAACTTAAGCCTGGAGGCCACGTTGGCTTTGGAGGCAATCAGAGGGGAAAGATAATTGGCTCTGGAACTGTAGGTAACGGAAATCTTCCCTCTATTAATAATGTTCTGCTTGTTGATGGATTGATGCATAACTTGTTATCCATAAGTCAATTAAGTGATAACGGTTATGATATAATCTTTAATCAAAAATCATGTAAAGCTGTTAGTCAGAAAGATGGGACTATCCTATTTAATGGTAAGAGGAAAAACAACATTTACAAAATCAAACTTTCTGAACTTAAGAGTCAGAACGTAAAATGTCTTCTGTCTGTTAACAACGAGCAGTGGATCTGGCACAGAAGATTGGGGCATGTTAGTATGAGAAGAATATCTCAGATTAACAAACTCAATCTGGTCAGAGGACTTCCAAATTTGAAGTTCAATTCAGATGCTCTGTGTGAAGCATGTCAGAAAGGCAAATTTGCAAAACCATCTTTTAAATCCAAAAATGTTGTTTCTACCTCTAAGCCATTAGAACTTCTGCACATTGACTTATTTGGACCAGTTAAGACTGCTTCTGTCAGTGGCAAGAAGTATGGGTTAGTAATCGTAGATGACTATAGCAGATGGACATGGGTAAAGTTCTTAAGACACAAGGACGAGTCACACTCTGTGTTTGTTACCTTCTGTAACCAAGTTCAGAATGAAAAAGATCTTGGAATCGTTAAAGTCAGAAGTGATCATGGTGGAGAATTTGAAAATAAAGATTTTGAGTCATTCTTTAATGACAAAGGCATTCTGCATGACTTCTCTTGTCCTAGAACTCCCCAACAAAATGGAGTTGTAGAACGAAAGAACAGAACATTGCAAGAAATGGCCAGAACCATGATCAACGAGACAAACGTTGCTAAGACTTTCTGGGCAGAGGCAATAAACACAGCGTGCTACATTCAGAATAGAATCTCAATAAGACCTATTCTGGAAAAGACTCCATATGAATTGTGGAAGAACAGAAAGCCCAACATTTCGTATTTTCATCCATTTGGATGCACTTGCTATATGTTAAATACTAAGAATTATTTGAACAAGTTTGATTCTAAGGCACAGAAGTGTATTATGTTAGGATACTCTGAACGCTCAAGAGGGTACAGAGTATACAATACAGAAACACAGATTGTGGAAGAATCAATCAGTGTTCGTTTTGATGACAAGCTTGACTCTGAAAAGTCAAAGCAGAATGAAAATCTTGCAGGTATAGAAATTGAATTTGCAGGTTCTGAAGACAAGTCATCAGAAGCTCTCAACACAGACACTCCTTCAACGTCTGAAAGAAGCAATGCTAGAAATCCTACAACTGCTGCTGATCAACCTCAGAAGAGAGTACCCAGAAGCAGTTTGGATCACCCAGAAGAATCCATTCTAGGAAGAAAGGAAGATCCAATCAGAACAAGAGCAAGCCTCAGAAACTCTGAAGAAACTCTGATGGGACTTGTGTCTCTGATTGAACCTTCTTCCATTGATGAAGCACTTCTGGACAATGACTGGATTCTGGCAATGCAAGAAGAGCTGAATCAATTCACCAGAAACGACGTATGGGATCTCGTTCCAAGACCAAAAGGATTCAACGTCATTGGAACAAGATGGGTGTTCAGAAACAAGCTCAATGAACAAGGTGAAGTCGTCAGAAACAAGGCACGACTGGTTGCACAAGGTTATAGTCAGCAAGAGGGGATAGACTATACAGAAACCTTTGCTCCGGTCGCCAGGTTAGAATCTATCAGACTTTTAATCTCATTTGCTGTTAATAGAGGCATCACTCTGTATCAGATGGATGTCAAAAGTGCATTCTTAAATGGTTATATAGAAGAAGAAGTGTATGTTCACCAACCCCCAGGTTTTGAAAATACAAAACATCCAGAACATGTTTTCAAACTGAAAAAGTCACTGTATGGTCTGAAACAAGCTCCCAGAGCTTGGTATGAAAGGCTAAGTAACTTTCTGCTTGAAAATGAGTTCACCAGAGGGAAAGTGGACACCACTCTATTCTGTAAAACAGTTAAGAGTGACATTTTAGTCTGTCAGATTTATGTTGATGATATAATCTTTGGTTCTACTAATCCTTCTCTTGGAAGAAAATTTGCTAAGTGTATGCAGGCAGAATTTGAGATGAGCCTCATGGGGGAACTGAAGTTCTTTCTAGGAATTCAGATCAATCAAACTCCAGAGGGAACTTACATTCATCAGAGCAAATACATCAGAGATCTTCTGAAGAAATTTGACCTCTCAGAATGTAAGCCATCAAAGATTCCAATGCATCCCACGTGCATTCTGGAAAGAGAAGAGGTAAGCAAAAGCGTAGAACAGAAAGTCTACAGAGGTATGATTGGTTCTCTCCTTTATCTGACTGCTTCAAGACCTGATATTCTATTCAGTGTATGTATTTGTGCTAGATTCCAATCAGATCCTAGAGAATCTCACTTAACAGCTGTTAAGCGAATTTTCAAGTATCTGAAAGGTACTACTAATCTGGGTTTGTTTTATAGAAAATCTAGTGATTACAGTTTAGTAGGCTACTGCGACGCTGATTTTGCTGGAGACAGAGTGGAACGAAAAAGTACTTCTGGAAGCTGCCAGTTTCTGGGAGAAAATCTGATCTCGTGGTCCAGCAAAAGGCAATCAACTATTGCTCTGTCAACAGCAGAAGCTGAGTACATAGCAGCAGCTGGTTGCAGCACACATATGCTCTGGATGAAAAGTCAGCTTGAAGACTTCCAGATTTTTGAGAGTAACATTCCTATTCTTTGTGATAATACTTCTGCTATTTGCTTAAGTAAGAATCCTATTTTACATTCTAGAGCTAAGCATATAGAAATAAAACATCACTTCATTAGGGACTATATTCAGAAAGGCATTTTAAACTTAAAATTTATAGATACAGACCATCAATGGGCTGATATCTTTACAAAACCCCTTTCAGAAGATAGGTTTAATTTCATTCTGAAACATCTCAGCATGAAAGTATGCCCAGAATGAAAATGCTTTAATTCCATATTTTTATCTTTCAGAATGTAATTATATTACTGTGAACTTCTGATCAATCTTTGTTTCAGAAAGTTAGAACATGCAGATTGTATCAGAGGCAAGTCTGAAGATCTGAGAGTCTAATCTCAAAGACAGACGTGCTGATCACTATATCAAACAAGTGTCATCCAATCATCAGCAAATCCCTGAAGCAGAACGCGTGCACGTTTCTGAGAAAGGAAAACGCTGATTGGGTGCATTGAGACACATGTCTGGTAACCGTTTTTAAGTATCTTTCTCAAATCCCCTAAAATCAGCAAGCATTAAATGCAAAAGTAATCACGCTTGTTAATTGCAATCATTATTTTTTTCTCTCTCTTAAAAACGTTTTATTTTTCAAAATAATTTTTGAAAATCATTTTAGCACATCACCAGCACTTTTTGATTGCTGACAAAAAGGGGGAGAACAAGAATGATATTTAAATCAATAACGGATAACTAGACAGAAACTCTCAAACATTCTAACTATCTATTACTTGAAATGTTTTTCTGTTTTGTCTTTAAGTCTACAGGCACAAGGAAGCTCTTGAACACAATGAAGACTAGAAGACCATGTTGCTCTGATCAAATATGAAGTTCTGATATATGAAGCTCTGATCAACCTAACACTCTGATCTGAAGCAAAGCTCTGACAGGAAAAGCTCTGAAGCTCTGCTTTCTGATAAGTCAAAGACTTACAATCTGATGCTCAAAGACAGAAAAAGATCTGACTCTGAAGAACACGCATATCAAAGGGAAGTAACAAACTCAGGGGGAGTATTTCTTAAACTCTAACTTCTCCGTACTTCTTATTCTGATACATAGATCTGATAACCTTTTCACGTTATTTTTCATTTAAAATATCTAGTTTTTGTCATCATCAAAAAGGGGGAGATTGTTAGAACAATGTTTGAATCTAGTACCCTATAATTAAGTTTTGATGATAACAAAGTGAAAAGATATAGTAGTTAAATATTTCATGATTGAATTATATGCTACTTAAAATTACTATGCTCTGACTTGCAGATATGCTGATTAAAATAAGCAAGATCACGTTCCCAGCATCAGAATATGAGTTTGTGCATCAGCATCAGAAGTTGCTGAATCAGAACGTCAAGATCAGAAGATCAACGCTTGCACATGCTGAAGCTTGATGAACAGAACTGCGCGTAAAATACTCTGATACAGAATCAAATCAGTTCATCAGCAGCAAAGCAGAATCAGAATGAGCCAAGCCAGATCGTGCATTGAAGAAGCAACGGTACTGTGCATTGAAAGCTAATCAATACCAACGGCATCATTCTAGACAAGATCTGCTCAGAAAGGAAAGCTTGTAAATAGCATTGAATCAAGAATATTTGCTTCAACGTTCATCTTCTCAAGTGCTATATAAACCAAGCTTTGAAGATTATCACGACTAATGCTTCCAAACTCTCTACACGTACAAAGCTGATCAATAATCTTCACTCTACAAGTTTTGCTAAACCACCAAACTCTGATACTCTATTAGCGTTTAGCAACTTAGTATTCTAAGCTTCATTTGTGTAAACATCACAGTTGTGATATAGTTTTTGTAGAAACATTCACACACATTTGATTATTCCTTTGTAAGAAAGTGTTGCCTTGACAAACCGGATTGTGGTTTGAATCAAGAAGGTTTTAGCAGTTGCTAAAACAGATTTGTATTCAGTTGAATATAGTGAATTAAGACCTCGTTGGAGAGAGGCGAAATCACCTTGAACGGGTGGACTGGAGTAGTTTGAGATCAAACGAACCAGGATAAAAATACCATGTCATTTGCTTTAAGTTTCCAGTTTTACAATTCAACCCCCCCCTTCTTGTGTTTTTCACCCCTTCACCTATGCCACCCAACCAGTTATTACAACACTTGGTTAAAGCATCCTTGGTGGAAATCAAGCCTCTAGCTCCTCAATTCGGGCCACTCCCATAAAGGTATAATGCCGATGCCAAATGTGAATACCATGCTAATTCTCCGGGGCAAACCATAGAGCAATGCTGGGCATTCAAACACAAAGTGCAGGACTTGTTAAAATCTCAAGATATCACCTTTGAGAAACCTAACATCAAGACAAATCCCATGCCTCCGCATGGTGGGCCGATAATAAATGCAATTGAAGTAGTCACTGGCTTTGGGGAAATAAGACAAGCAAAAACCCCAATCAACTTATTGAAGGAATATCTGTTTGAATGTGGATTCTTGTTGGAACATAATAAATCCTTCGAAAGAACTTTGTAAAAGCTAATGGACTAGGGGATAGTCCAATTCGGACCATACCCTGAAGAAAAATATGTAGCCGCAATTGAAGGAAAGAAGCCATTGGTAATCCCTTGAAAAGGCCCAAATATTAACAAGAAAACTCTAGTGATCCCGTGGGAAGAATCAACGGAGATTACAGGAATGGCGCCCAAGAAGACTCTCCTAATACCAATTATTCCAAAGGCCACAATGGTGATTAAGGGACCCTCACCTATCCCTTATGAGAGTAACAAAGCAGTTCCATGGAGTTATGACTCGGCCGTATACATTAATGGAGTGAAACAAGAAAGTGAGCCCTCACCAAGTCAGGGACCTGCAATTTCTAATATAGCAGGGATAAGGGGTATGACCCGAAGCGATTAAATTTTAGATCTGAACCATCAAAGAAGAAAGATGAGACTCCAATAAAGGACAAAGGAAGAGCAGTGGTTGATACAAATAAAGAGACAGAACCTCCAAGAAAAAACTTTACTGATCAAGAGGCAGAAGAGTTTCTGAAAATAATCAAAAGAAGTGATTACAGAGTGGTGGATAAGCTTCACAAAAATCCATCGAAAATCTCCATACTCTCACTACTGATCAACTCTGAAGCGCACCGAGACTCCTTGATGAAGGTACTAAGTTCAGCTCACGTCGTAGAAGAAATTTCGGTAAATCAATTTGACAATGTCATAGCAAACCTAACGTCCAGATCATACCTAGGTTTCAACAATAATGAATTGCCGCCATAGGTCCAAGGTCATAACAAGGCACTCCATATTACTATGCATATAGGTACTACCCATTTATCTAGGGTTCTCACTGATACCGGTTCTGCCCTCAATGTGTTGCCAAAGTCCTGTCTGATAAAGTTAACAATAGATGACGTTGTGATGAGGCCAAGTTCTAGAATAGTGAAAGCATTTGACGGTTCTCAAAGCTCAGTGTTAGGAGAGGTGGATCTTTCAGTTAAAATTGGGCCACATATATTCAATATCACGTTCTAGGTCATGGATATAGAACCAACATACACTTGCTTACTGGGGAGACCTTGGATCCATGCAGCAGGGGCAGTCACATCGACCCTGCATCAGAAATTGAAGTTCCTAGTGGAAGGAAAATTAATCATTATCGATGGCGAGGAAGATATCTTCGTAATCTACATCGAATCATACAGATATATCAGTGCCAACGAACACTTTATAGCTCCCCCGTTCCAAGCCTTGGAAATTGCTTCAATGGTGACTTTACCAGTCGAGAAGGGTAATAAGCGTAAGGTGACATCATGGAGAGATATGCAAGCAACCATGGGATGTAATGCCTCAAAAGGCTGGGGAAAGCTCCCAGAAATCCCTGAGAAGAAGAATCACTTTAGATTGGGATATGAATCATCGAAAGCTACTACAAAAGGGAAATCACGCTTCCCTCCGATTCAAGAGGCCTTTGTCAACAAGGGAATAAAGCACGACACACACGTGGTAATGATATCAAACAAAGTTCGCACCAGAAAGGAAACAAACTTTATCAGGGAGTGTGCCCCAGGAGAAAAAATCAAAATCCAGACTACCATGGAGATTCCCGAGATCTTTTTCTTTCCTAAGTAATTTTTTTTGTTTTTGAAAGAACCTATGTCAAGCCCGAGGCACAGGGGTTTCTTGTAAGGGTTCTCTATTTCGTTTCAGACAATATTTACAATCAATAAAAGTTATATTTTGTTTTCAATCAAGATCCTTGTCTTTCTCTTGCATTTATTCCTTAAAAATAAAAATGGCAATACTTTCTCTGCATATGCATTTTGAAAAACTCATATACTAAAATATGTACCAAAACATGATAAATGTGTAGATCCATGCCCAAAACCACCGATAATGTTACTAGTGTGGCCTGATACAATTTTGAAGCTCCTATCAACCAAAGCGAAGAGGAAGATGATGAAGATCTGGAACTCTCTGAGGAAATGACGCGAGAAATAGAACGAAAGACTAACAACATACAACCATACCAAGAGGCTGGGAAACCATAAATATGGGCACAGAGGAAGAACCCAAAGAAATCAAGTTATGGGAAAGGTTAGAGCAGATCCTCAAGGAAGGGTTAATCAAACTACTGCACGAGTATGTGGACATATTCGCTTGGTCCTACAGAGACATGCCAGGGTTAGATACCAACATTGTGGTGCACAAACTACCTCTCAAAGAAGGGTGTTCTCCAATTAGGCCAAAACTCAGGAGAACTCGCCCAGATATGTCCAACAAAATTAGAGAAGAGGTTCTTAAACAATTTGACGCATGGTTCTTAGGAGTGGTAGATTATCCACCCTAGATAGCTAACATTATGCCAGTACCCAAGAAAGACGACAAGGTACGCATGTGTGTGGATTAACGAGATCTGAACAAAGCAAACCTCAAGGACGATTTCCCGTTATCCCACATAGATTTCCTGGTGGATAACATGGCTCAAGCCTCAATATTCTCATTCATGGACATCTTCTCGTGCTATAATCAAATCAAAATGGCGCCTGAAGACATGGAAAAGACTACTTTCTTGACACCTTGGGGAACTTTATGCTACAAAGTAATGCCATTCAGTCTCCAGAATGCAAGGGAAACCTATCAGAGAGAAATGGTCACATTATTCCATGATATGATCTACAAAGAGGTTGAAGTGTACGTAGATGATATGATCGCCAAATCCCATATGGAGGAGGAACACATCATACATTTACAAAAGCTATTAGAACGGCTACGCAAGTTCAGACTGAGGTTAAATCCGAACAAGTGTACATTTGGCGTCAGATCAGGATAATTGTTGGGTTTCATTGTAAGCCAGCGGGGTATCAAAGTGGACCCCGACAAAGTAAAAGCTATACAAGGGATGCCAACACCGAGGACGAAAAAGGAAGTGCATGGTTTCTTAGAGCGATTGAATTATATCTCAAGGTTCATATCACATCTAACAGCTACATGCGAGCCAATATTCAAGTTATTACAAAAAGATCAGACGGTAGTCTGGAATGGTGATTATCAAACAGCCTTTTAGACGATAAAACAGTATCTGCAAGAGCCACCAATCTTAATGCCGCCAGTCCCCGGAAGGCCACTCATCATGTATCTGACAGTGCTCGGAGGATCAATGTGTTGTGCTTTGGGACAACAGGTCAAAACAGGAAGAAAGGAGCATGCAATTTATTACCTTAAGAAGAAATTCACTGACTGTGAAACCAGGTACTCACTCCTCGAGAAAACTTGATGTGCATTGACTTGGGCTGCAAAGAGGTTGAGGAAATATATGTTAACCCACACTACTTGGTTAATAGCAAGAATGGATCCTCTAAAGTACGTGTTTGAAAAGCCAGCTCTTACTGGGAGAATCGCACGATGGCAAATGCTATTATCAGAATACAACATCCAATATGTCACTCAGAAGGCCATCAAGGGTAGTATACTAGCTGTACATGTAGCTCACCAATCGCTACCAGACTACCAACCTATGAAGTTCGACTTTCTATACAAAGACACCATGATTATATCCGACTATGAAATACTAGGACCCGACGAAGGACCCGAGTCGGGGGCACATTGGACACTCACGTTCGACGGGGCTTCAAATGCACTAGGGCATAACATAGGGGCAGTTTTGACTTCTCCAAAAAAATATCACAAGCCATATACCGCAAGATTGTGTTTGGACTGCACCAACAACATTGCCGAGTATGAAACTTACATGCTAGGACTGGACGCTGCCATTGATCTGAGAATAAAGAACCTCGAAGTATTTGGAGACTGCATTAGTCATATATCAGGTTAATGGTGAATGGGATAAAAAATACCAAAAACTGATTCCATATCGGGATCATGTTTTGAAATTGGCCGAGGAGTTCACCGAGATCGCTTTTAGCCACATCCCGCGAGAAGAGAATAAAATGGCATACGCTATGGCAACTCTATCAGCTATGTTCAATGTAACCTAGCCGAATCATGAACCATGCATCACAATTAGATATTTCGAAGAGCTCGCACACTGTCTTGATATTGAAGAAGGACCAGAAAACAAGCCTTGGTTCTACGATATCAAAAAGTACTTGGAAAAGCAGGAATATCTGGAAAATGCCTCTATCATTGAAGAGCGAACCTTACGAAGGTTAGCTTCAAAATTCTTTCTGAGTAATGGGGTGCTATACAAAAGAAACTACGACATGGTACTACTCAAGTGTGCGGAGAAGAAAGAAGCGGATACACCTATGAGAGAAATCCACGAGGGTACTTTCGGGACTCATACAAATGGGAATGTCATGGCTAGAAAGATTCTGCGAGCAGGGTATTATTGGTTAACAATGGAAGCCGACTGTTATCACTACATGAAGGCGTGTCATAAGTGTTAGATTTACACCGACAAGATAAATGGACACAAACTCCTCTGAACGTCACGAGCTCCCCTTGGCCATTCTCAATGTGGGGAATTGATATGATTGGCATGATCGAGCCGAAAGCATCCAACAGACACTGTTTTATACTGGTAGCCATCGACTACTTTACCAAATGGGTAGAAGCGGAATCCTATGCCAACGTAACAAGACAAGTGGTTACACGCTTCATCAAGCAGAATATCATATGCAGATACGGTGTCCCAAGCCGGATAATTACAAATAACGGGTCCAATTTAAACAACAAAAGGATGAAGGAATTGTGCGACGATTTCAAAATCAAGCATCATAATTCCTCACCATACAGACCAAAGATGAACGGGGCTGTCAAAGCAGCCAAGAAAATATCAAGAAAATCATCCAGAAGATGGTGAAGAAGTACAAATATTGGCACGAAATTCTTCCATTCTCTCTACATGGCTATCACACTTCGATACGCACATCAACAGGCACAAATCCTTTCTCGCTGGTATATGGCATGGAGGTAGTACTTCTAGTTGAAATTGAGATACCGTCACTTCGGGTTCTAATGGAAACAAAGTTGGAAGAAGCATAATGGGTGCATACACGGCTCAATCAACTTAACCTTATTGAAGAAAAACAATTGAGAGCTTTGTGCCACAGTCAGCTACATCAGAAGCGGATGAAGAGAGACTTCGACAAGAAAGTCCTCCCTCGAATATTCAAAGAAGGAGATCTAGTACTCAAAAATATTCTGCTACCTCGCCTCAATTCACGTGGTAAATGGACACCCAACTACGAAGGTCCATATGTGGTCAAAACAACATTCTCTGGGGGTGGTCTTATCCTCACAACAATGGATGGGGTAGAACTACCACATCTGACAAATTCAGATATAGTAAAAAAATACTATGTATAAGAAGCTCGCTAAGCTCGAACCTTAAACGAGCGACTTAGGAAAAAAGGAGCACCCCGGTGGATCGAAAACTCTAAAGGGCGATCCAGGCAAAAATTAGGGGCATATAAACAAAAAATTATCTCGGTGGATTGAATACCCGAAAGAGCAAGCCAGGCAAAAATTAGGGATCATTTAAAAAGAAATAAAGAACAAAAATACTGTGATCTAAGAACTACGACTACGAACTATAAAGGGAGAGATAGATCAGAATTATACAACTCAGAAGAAAAGGAGATAAGAGCTATTAAAAGGATATGAGGAAACAACAGTAGCAATTATCATTTTTCATTGCCATTTACAGTTTTAAAACTTTCTATAATTACCTCTTTCTAGGAATTGCATCTTGTATGTTCGCCTATTCAGAGGCATAATCAGTAAAATATTTTCTTTCTTTGCATCTTTCAAATTGCGTTTTTCTTTTCTCTGACTTGTTTACAAATACTACGATTATTATTTATGAATATTATCCTGAAATCATTCAGGGGAAATTAACAAATAAAAGCATTTGATAAAACATCGAAAAAGCATTTTGGTTATAAAAACATCAAAAGAAAATCCACGATCACGTCCATGCATATGTCTACATCTACTTCTGTGCATATGCTTGCACCTGCAACACAAAATCTATGCATCTTTCCATGCCTACGTCTATGCTCACAACTCAAAAAGTTTGTGCCTAATACATACGTTTACCCCGGCGCGTACAATACAGAAAATCAATGTTCAAAATTTTGCTAAAAGTGTTCACTGCGTTCAAATTCAACAAAGCTACGATGACACAACATACAACGCCAGTGGATTGATAACTCTAAGCCAATGGATTAAATGAGAGAATTCCAGAAATAGTCTTCATAGCATTTCAAGGCATACGCGCATCTTACACATATTTCACACATACATTTTGCATAACATACATACACAAGCATTCAATAGATATATGCCTAGGGTCCCATCTCAAATATCAGACAACATACACATGTATCATACATCAAACAAATGATCTCACCCTCAATTCAGCTATCTAAGGACAAACCAACAAAACACTTCTCCTGCAATTCAACCCGTCACCTAAGTCTCCATGCCATGACAAATTCATCCCATCACCTAAGTCTCCATGCAGTCATAAGTCCCTAATATAGTAGTCCACTACCTAAGTCTCAATGCAGTAATGAACGAAGTTCGGTACATTGCCTCTAAGCCTCAATGTACACTCTCACAACTCACTACCTTGCCTCCAAGTCTCAATGTATTCATAAAATTCCGTACATTGCCTCTAAGCCTCAATGTACTTTCCAAAAGTCACTATATTGCCTCTAAGCCTCAACGTATTCGCAGATATCCGTACATTGCTTCTAAGCCTCAATGTACTCTCACCGCTCACTACGTTACCTCTAAGCCCCAACGTATTGACAAATCCCCGTGCATTGCCTCTAAGCCTCAGTGTACTTTCAAAAAACTCACTATGTTGCCTCTAAGCCTTAACGTATTTGCAAATATCCGTACATTGCCTCTAAGCCTCAATGTACTCTCATCGCTCACTATGTTTCCTCTAAGCCTTAACTTATTCACAAATCTCCGTACATTGCCTCTAAGCCTCAATGTACTCTCACAACTCACTATGTTGCCTCTAAGCCTCAACGTATTCATAAATCAACGTACATTGCCTCTAAGCCTCAATGTACTCTCACGGATCGCTACGTTTCCTCTAACCCTCAATGTATTCGCAAATCTCCATACATTTCCTCTAAGCCTCAATGTACTATCACCGCTCACTACGTTTTCTATAAGCCTCAACGTATTCGCAAATTCCTGTGCATTGCCTCTAAGCCTCAGTGTACTTTCAAAAAACTCACTATGTTGCCTCTAAGCCTCAACGTATTCGCAAATCTCCGTACATTTCCTCTAAGCCTCAATGTACTCTCACCCTCACTACGTTGCCTCTAAGCCTCAACGTATTCACAAATCTCCGTACATTGCCTCTAAGCCTCAATGTACTCTCACAACTCACTACGTTACCTCTAAGCCTCAACGTATTCATAAATCTCCATACATTGCCTCTAAGCCTCAATGTACTCTCACGGCTCGCTATGTTTCCTCTAAGCCTCAACGTATTCGCAAATCTTCATACATTTCCTCTAAGCCTCAATGTAATCTCACCGCTCATTACGTTTCCTCTAAGCCTCAACGTATTCACAAATCCCCGTACATTGCCTCTAAGCCTTAGTGTAATTTCGAAAAACTCACTATGTTGCCTCTAAGCCTCAACGTATTCGCAAATCTCCGTACATTGCCTCTAAGTCTCAATGTACTCTCACCGCTCACTACATTACCTCTAAGACTCAACCTATTCGCAAATCTCCGTACATTGCCTCAAATCCTAAATGTACTCTCACAGATCGCTACATTTCCTATAAGCCTCAATGTATTCGCAAATCTCCGTACATTTCCTCTAAACCTCAATGTAGTTTCCTCATCCAACCCACTACTTCAAACCATGGTGAGCGATATACCATAGGATTCACTTATTTTCTCAAGACTCATGAGGGTGTGCTATATCAGCATAACCTTATGAGTGGGTCGGACAAATTTTGGATATTCCAAGTATTCAATAAACTCCTAATAAAAATGTGCTAGACCTGCGTTTTCTCGCGCTATTCGATTGGAAGATAATTGAATAGGGGCAGCTGTCATACCCCAAATTTCTCCTACCTCAACAATCCTTTTCTTAGAGTTATTTAAATAAAGATGGTACAACAATATCTGATGGACTATCTTTATTCAAGATCAAGGGGGGTGTATTTTAAAACAAGAATATTTAGTTGTTATTAAAAAAGGAGGGGTGAAAATTAAATCCGGGAGTATGCAAAAGAAAGGGGAAGAATTAACGCTAGGACCAATTAAATTAAAGGAGAAATGCTAGGCTGTATAGATCAAGCGCTGACCCATCAGAACTTCTGAGACAGAAATCCTAGAAGTTCTTCTTTACATAAATAAACGCAAAAAGCTGTGCAGATCAGAGCCAGAATCACACACAAGCTAGTGTTGATACATAATGGAACATCAAATCTTCTAGCAAGGTCAAATTGTAAGCGAGGGAAGAATCAGATTGTAAGCAAGGAAGAATCTTCCACAACCCAAGCTCAGAGTTATAAAGGCTAAGCAACCCAAGCCCAAATATGTCGGATGTGCACTGTATCAATTTCAATCAAATCTTCCACAGAGAATCAATTTCGTTCAAATCATCCACAGAGGATCAATTCCAATCAAATCTTTTTAATTTGATCCTTAATCTTTTATCTAGCCATAGTCCAAGCCCAAAAATTGAACACTATAATTAGAGGATCAAATTAGCAAACGAAAAAAGGGAAAAAGAGGAAAGAATACGAGGAGAGAGACAAATTTGCAGAGAAAAGCAATAAAACAACAATTGAAGAAAGAATAAGGAGAGTAGAATTTATGGAAAAACCCAAAAGAAGAACACGCAGAAGAGTAAATGAAGTTCCAATATCTGGAACCCTAGTTTCCACGACCGTCGCTCCACCTTCTGTCGATGCTGTCACCAGAGTCTGCAAAAGAAGAAGGAAAGGACAGCAAAACACGCACGCGAATCAGAAGTAAAAGCGCCAAAGGGGTAACAAATTTTAGCTTGTTTCTTTACTGTGTTCATGCTGGGTTTAAGATGAATAGGGTCAGAAGAACATAGGTAGGGTTGAAACCATAGAAAACAGATCTGTAAATAGTTTTATATTCAGATGTTCATGCTAATTTCTTACGTTCAGATGTAGTGCCCCTTTTAGAAGTTCTGTCTGGGCTTAACCCAAGTTTCATATTTTTTGTTCCCTATCCAGAATCAACATTAGGCTTATATACTTTTTGTCTGTCGTTTTCCAGAAATTATAAGTAGTGGGCTTATCCCGAAGTTAACGTCCCTATTTTCTGACTTTGCTAACTAGCTTAAAGTGTGTTTTTTCAGAAGTTCTGCGACTGGGGCCAAAACCCAGTCAATTTCCCTGCATCCCCTGCAGAACTTCTGCCCCCTTTCAGAACGTCCCTTTTTCCAAAATTTTTGCTAGGGCTTAACAACCAGAAGATGCAACCCCCATGTTCATAAATTGTTTTTTTTTCTTTTACTTTTCTATTTTGTAATTAGTATTTATAATTATTATAATATTATTAATTTTTATTGTGAATATTATTTATTATATCACTTAAATTATGTTTACATAAAAAATTGCATATTATTTTCTTATACTATTTGCATTAAATATTTTTTATGTCATGCATTAATAATGATTTTTGCAATTAATATCTATAAAAAACACTCAACAAATCTCAAACTTTTTTCGCTATCAACTAATCTAAACAACTATTTTTGCAAAAGACTTTCAAGCAGATTTTGACTTACTGTGCATTTAGCCAAAATCTCTGCAATCACTACTCTCAGCCAAAATGCGAGGTGATTCAAAGTGCATTTGCAACCCCTAAAAAACACAAACCTATGCGAACTACGAATTGGGACTCTGATTCCTCTTAAGAGGATACGTAGGCATACAATCAAAAATCATAGCGAGTTCCCCTATAAAAAAGTTAAACCCTTTCCCCTATAAAATATTTAAACCCTTTCCCCTAATAAAATTTAAACTCTATTTTACCCGAACCTAAACCTAAAACCTAGAATCCTTGTGAACAAGGTAGATGAAAGGTGCCTAACACCTTCCTTTCGTGTAATGAAGTCTGAAACATAGAATCTCTGTATGTGAATTAGGGTTTCCTATTAGATGCCCTTCCCTAGGATAAAAACTGATAGTGGCGACTCTTGATTAAAAAACTTATCCCAACAGTTGGCTCAACCTGTCCTAAAGAAGTAATAGGGTTCTAGGAGTCTCATTATCACCGATCTTTCTCTCAGGCATTGTTTCAGTACAACATCTAATTTGCAACCGAAATATCCTGAGAGTCTGATCTTAGTGAGTGTAGTATCGAGTATCAACCAACTTCAGTGTGCACCAAAGCCGGCCATCTCACTACTTTCTAATGGCTAAGTTGTGTCAACTAAGGTTCTAAGGCCGGTTAGTGCTTATGAAACCACGTGGAAGCCCATCATTCTCCTTGACTAACTCAAGGGACACCGACACCAACCAATGTGTTTCACTAACATATCCATCGCTTCAACCATATCGGTCTACACCATACAATTTTCATGATCTGCTGCTACTTACCTAAAATGCCCCCGGATCCGGGTATAGGATCTTTACAAAAATAAACCCGAGCAAACACCCAGAAATGTAAAGCATACAAATCAAACATATAAAGCATTTTAAATGTGATATAACTCTAAGGTAACCCCATTTTTAGTTCTCCCCAACATAGTCACTAGTTCTGTAATACAATGGGAGAACTGACTTATTTTTGCGCTTTATCGCAAATGTTGTAGATAGTAGGAGTCGCGACCGACTTTTCTTTTATCCAATAAAGGAAAGGGTGAAAAGAACAGAAAAGACCTTTGAGAATTTTTAAAAATCGAGGGGTAGGTTATGAAAAGGGAAGGTATTAGCAACCTTTTCATCCGTAGTTATCTACGGGCTCTTAATCGCTAGTTCACTTTTGAAAATTCTTTGTTAATGTGTTTGAAAATATTTTGAAAATGCCTAAGTGCGGAAAACTTTGTAATGATTCCCGTATCGTTGAGAATGCATACAAAGTGTTTCTTTTGAAAATATGTCAGAAAAGAAGTGTTTTGTGTGAAAAATGCTTTTGTTTGTGTGCAAGCGACTACGAGCTATCTACCTACTCAAATGTCTTTCACGTTATTTTCCTCTTCCTCTAGATAGTGCTATGCTAACATTAGTTAGTAAGAAGCCCTATCATTGGATGTTTGAGGGACGGGCACAGGTCATCGTACAATCATAAAGGTAACTCGTAGGGCGCTTTAGTAACTTGTCGTAAGGGACTAAGATCGTTTACCGAGGCAGCATCGAAGGGTTATCTAGGGACGACGATCTTTTACCCGAGGGTCTTTGCTAAAGTGTCCCATGTTCGAGGGACATGACTGTCTTCCGAAGGTAACAAGTGGAGTTATCCTAGAGGTACGTGTGTTAAAAGTGATTTGTTTTCAGTTAATTTGTCTTGTATATTACGGTTAGCTAGCGTTTGCTTTTATCTTGCCATACATGCCTAAGTAGTATATAGTAATAAGTAAAAGCAGTAAAAAGGGTAGATTCTATGCTATTACAATGCTTCGGGGAAGGGGGTACAAAACCACAAAGTTGGGGGAAAGAAAAAAGCGATAAAAAGCCTATTTAACTATTACAACCTTTAGCAGTTACATAATTGCAAAAACTAATGCAAAAATAAGAAGAGCGCAAAGATTATGGAAAGAAACGGAGAAATTGTTTAATGGAAAATAACTGATGATTTATCCTAATGGTTAATTGATTTTAGTTGAGAAAAGGGAATTAATTAAAACCTAAAATAAAACCCTAAAAAAAGTTTAATAATAAAAATCCTAAAGAAACTAAATTAATTAATTAAATTATTTAATTAAAAAAATTTAAGTTGATTTAATTTATTTAGTCAAAGAAAAAACCTAAATTTCAATTGACTTTAAATTAATTAGAAAAAAGGTTAATTATGTTAAAAAATAAATTAGGCCAAAATAAAAAAAGAAGTGATGGGCCTGAATTAGTAATTCTGGGGGTGTGAGGAACATGAATCATTAGGCCCATTAACACCAATGTGGCTGGCACATCTGCGAATATGGGGCACTAGATCTGGCTTGGTGAATATCTGATGATGATGACATGAGGCGCATGATACGCGCGCTAGGCCTGCTTGCATTGGACCTGTAAGAATCACAAAACATAAAAAAATGTCCCACACCTGGATCGAGCTTAGGTACAGGAATAGGAAAGTCTTAAGGGCAAGCACAATATCACTGGGGTGGCCATACATCCGTTAGCTTGTATCCATAAAAAACGTATATAATATAAAATGAGTGCTAATGTCAGACAAAGAAAAAAATGCACGCATATGAGTGGGTCCCTGTTGTTTGAATGGACCAATTAGAAGATTATATTGTGCCACACATAGTCACCCACCGGTCAAACCACCCTGGAAGGTGGTTCCGGTCACCATCTCTGGTTGCATAAAAGCCCAAACCTGCAAAATTCACAGAAAAAAGGAAAACAACCCTAATTGACTAACTCATATCCTGCGAATTTAATGGACATGTGAGTTTGGTCTAAAAACGATCGTAGATATGGTTTCAAAGGAATCCGATCTCAATGCCCTAGCCATGGTGAATTTTTATTTATGCATTATACCTATGTCAAATAAGCTCTAAACATCAATATGAACATGGATATATGCAACAAATTCATTTAAATCACATGTTTTAAGAGTTTGGTACGCTTCAGGCTTCAAGAATGGTTGGAATAGCTTCTTGGGAGTCTCAAGAGGATAATGTAAGGCTCGACACTGATTGAAACTAGTTGGAGAATAGGGTTTGTCTTAGCCCTAATATTTGAAAATTTTGAGATCTTTGGGAGTTTGTTTGAGGCAGTGTTTTTGTGTCCTCTTGTATCTGATCTTGTGTGTATATATAGAGAAAAGAATGGATCAACAAAATTGGTATAATATCATGCAATCATGGCCAAACTTTAAACAAAATCAAACATGTTATCCAACTTCCTTTTTTAAGATACTCTTGCCATATATGTGCTTATACGGTTTAGGCATGTTCATCATGTGTTCTTGGGCCTCCATGTGATTGAAATCAAAAGCCCACGCGCCTTGGCCAAATGATTTTATATTTTATTTGATTTACTTGCATTTAAATGAATAAAAATTCCAATAAAAGAAATAAAAATCATAAAAAATATTTGAATGGATTTAGAGGTCCTATAACACATTATGAACATGTTTTAACATCAAATGTTAGGCCCATTAGTCTAAAATTTCAAGTTTTCTCACTTTGCACTTCATGCACTTTACCAAAATTTCCCAACTTGCAATGGTCATAACTCTCTCAATTTTTATCTTTTGAAGGTGATCTTAGAGTTTTTGGAAAGCTCAAGATGTCCTCTTAAATTTCTATTTACTTATTTTTTAATTTGGAGATTTATCTTGATGTAAGTTGTCTTCACAAAAAGTGTCTTTTTGTTGTCTTTTGAAATGACCTATAATGTATTGGCTCATATCTCTCAAATGAAGCATTTTTTGGACTTGAGCATATAAATTCCAAGTTGTAGAGGATTGAATTTCCTTTGAAATGGTATTTAGTTGGGGAAATTTGATGAAGCATGTGAAAGTTATGCTTGGTCAAAGTTTAGTTACTTCTCCTAAGAAAACCCCAATTTGAGAACTTTTGACTTTTGATGATTTGAGGGCTTTCTTTTAGGAATCATGATCAACCCTTGATCAAATGACTAATATCACTTTAAAATGTTGATGTTGACCAAAACTATTGATGTTTGACTGTATGTTGACCATAATTGACTTTTTACCCAATATAGTTGATTTTTAATCATCTGAGCTATTGACTGAGCAAACTTGTGATGTAAGACTTGAAACTTGATATGAGCATCCTTGAAGACATATGAAGAATTATGAAAACCATTTGAGACCATTGAAACCCAAAATTCCTTGAAAAACACAAAACCTAGTTGTGGACCCATTGCTTAGGAGGAGAATTTGTTTGATCAACTCTTGAGCATCCTTGAGAATTTAAGAACCCTATAAGGAAATTGGAAGGCAAATTTTGGGGTACAACACTATCCATATCAGTTAGCATTTGATACCTACCCATTTTTTAAGTCTTTATCAGTTGGCGTCTAGGATACTTCTGGCTCTGTAAGTCCATATAAATTGGCATTTGATTTCTATCATCTTCATTTCCCTGATGGGTCCTATCATTGGAATCCAGCTTAGTAGGACATTGTCAAACATCATGCCCTGGAGTGCAAATTTTATGGTTCTTTTAGTATTTAATCTCCTTACACCTCAAACATTCAAAATGCGAGAGCCAATCTCACCTTCATGTTTAAGATGATTAAATAAGAGCAATTGTTACACCCCAAAATTTTCCATATGGATTTCACAATTGACTTATGCTTCACATTCATTTGCATTAGAATCACAATCATTCATATCATTGGTTCCTAAAAGAATGAGATCACAATCTCCTTGTAATTTAGATTTTGAGAAGGAGAAACTCATCTTTCAGAGGATTGGATCATCATCATGATCATCTCTATTAAAGCACAAGGATTATCATATTCTTTAAGATTTCCTTAAGTGTTAGGGTTTCATCATCATTGGTTCATCAGTTGATTTAAAGTGAACTAGGGTTTTCGCATTCATCAGTGAAATTAGGAATTATGGTTTTATGGATTGAGATTTAAGGGTACTTCATTCAAATGATCATCAACATTATCATCTTATAGTTTTTAAAGCATCGCAATTACATCATAATGACAAGATTTCATTGATTATAGAAGATTTGAATTCATCTGGTGAAAAGTCAACTACAAAGTCAAAACTTTGAATTTTAGAATTTTTAGTCAAGTATGGATTTGTCAGTTTGAATTTCATTAAAATAATGTTTATGAGTGAATTTGATCAAGATAAATAATGATATTTTATATTACTTGCAAAAAGGGTTAAGATTGAAGAAGTTGAAATATTCACTAAGAGTCCAAAATTTGTGTTCAAAGTACATGAGTTGCCAAGTTTGTAACTTCTTCCTCAAGCCACCATTTTTCATGCCCAAAAGATTAAATTTAAGAGAATATTTCATACTACAAGTTTGCCATAGGATATTGAAGCTACTTGAAAAAATATGAATAACTTCGGATGGAACAAACAGAGTCACCACCGAACTTTATTCACCCCAAAGAAAATATAGGGAAAGGAAAATATAGAGAAAACCTTTGGTATCAGGAAAAGAACATGGTCTCACAACCAAATCTCAGGTAAGGGAGTTGACTACATAAAGGGAAGGTATTAGCACCCCTCATGTCCGTGGTACTCCATGGAATCCACTCTTGTTATTCTATTCAATGGGTGTGTTTATCTAAAGTTTATCTTGCTAAAGGGAAATGTATGCATTCATTCATTGGGAAAAGGAAAAGGTTTTTATTAGTGCATTCACGTGAGCATTGAAACTCCATGCCTACGTATCCTCAAGGGAATCATAACTTCGCAGTTCTTCTTAAAAATGTTTTGTTTGTTGTTTGTTTTTTACAAATGATGTTAAATTTGCGTTCTAAAAGTTAACATTTCCACTTGACCGTTGGATACTATGCATCATTATTTTGTGTAGAACGGACTTAACATATCCTTTTTGAAAATGTTTTAAAGTGAAAAATCCTAAGGAAAAATGATTTGATTTGGTTTGTGTTTTTGTTAGGAAGAAGGTGTTAAGTGGATCCTCATCCAAGGATATTCCCATTAACTTCATACCTTTAGTTTTGAAAGGGTTTTGAATATTATTAAGTGTTTTTTTGTTTTTGATTAAGAAAATATTTTAGTCTTAATGATGCAATGCAAAAAGAAAAGTCAAGTCTGATGGGGAGACTTATTGATCCTAAAGTTGTCATGCTTGAATTGAAATCCTAATGTCTACCTTGGTTCAAATTTTTTCAAGGATTTAAGATGAACCAAGTATTCCTAAGGGGAACATCTTATTCAACAAGAAATGATCACACATGTGGTTGAGAATCCATGGGTTTATTTGGTTAAAGTTGTGACAAAAGAATCGAAGTTGAAAGCATGTTTTTGATGTTTTAAGATTTATGCTCATAAAGAAATTATGAAGGAAATATGTTCAAAATAAGGCAAGATTGTGAAAACAATGATGAATTATATGTTTGAAACAAGTATATGCGTCACAATCACATTTTAAAGTCATGGAGCATATCTTTTTATTTTTGAACATGTTTCATGATTTAATATGAATTTGGATGAGAAAAGCTCTAAAAAGGACTCAAGGTATCATGAAATCTTTACTAAAGTGTCAAGATATCTTATAAGAATCAAGAACTATCATGGTAAACTCAAGCTTTGTGAGCAAGGTTGAGAAATTGATCAAAGGATCAACAAAAGACCCTTTAAAAACCCTAAAAAGTGATGACTTTGATTTAATTGGAAAATAATGTAACAAAAATATTTTTTCTGATAATTTTTTACATTCATAAAATAGGATTGCTAAACAAGTTGTGTGCAAAAAATCAGCTTAAAAAGATTAAATTTGAGTGAAAAATGAATTGATTGAAAATAAGTAAAAAAATGAAGTTGAAAATAAAGCAAATAGGCAAAAGGGTAGCACTGTGGCTCGAACCCAGGTCCCTGAGGTCATAGGCGCGCATAGTTTACCACTGGGATGGTTGTTTCATCCAGTTATGAAACGCCCCCACTTAATATATTATAAAACAAATTTTGAAAATTTGAAATTGCCAGCTTCTTCTTCCTCGTGCGAACATACCCCCACATCTCCATTGTTTATTTTTGAAAACTCTTATTTCTCATCAATTTTGAATACTTCCAAAACTAAACTTGCTTGATTTTTGACAAGGAATCCAACCATATAATTTTTAAAAACTATAAATAAAATATTGGAACGAATTTTTCTTGTACGAAATAAACCGTAACGAAATTTAGTTTTAAAATTCTCTTCACATAGTCAATAAAAATGAAATTTAAAGACATGGTTGGCTTTGTAGATATGATATCTACATTTTCTCTTCAGAAAGTATATGCAAATGATGCTTAAATAGAGATTTCAAAGTTTGAAAATTATACCAAGTTGAAGAAAGTCCAACACTTCTTCAAGGACTTCCAGAAGCAATGTAATGATTGCTTTATCTTGATGGGACCTTAAGGAGTGTGTTGCAATCTTTACTATGCTTTGAGAGTGGCTGAAATGATCTACCCAAGTCAAGTTGCAAAGTTGGAATTTGAAAATGGTGGGTGATGATAATGGAATTATAGTTATGAAACAGGTGCTTGGATCACTTATATATGGTGTATATGAAGTGTATGGATGGTTGGTTTGAACAAAAGTTGCAAGGTTGAAGAGTTTCAAAGAAATGGACTTTTAAGCTCAATAATGGAGGTTTTGTCGCCAATTTTGGTTTTTGAGAGTAAGAGAGGTTTTTAGGGCTTGTGAATTGGTGTATTGGCTTGCAAATGGGCTCATATCTCTTAATCCAAGCACTTTTTGAGGATCATCCCAGAGTGACAAAGTTGTAGAATTTCTTATTCCCTACAAATTTTATGTTGAAGGTTTTCCTTGAATAAGCTTGAATCTTGAAGAAACTTTCTTGTGAAGTTAAGGTTTTTTAGGCAGAAAACACTTGAATTTTCTCCAAGTACTTGAAAATCTTCCAACTTTGACTTTTGTTGACTTTCTTGATATTTTTGGTTCTTGATGATCAATTTTTATGGTTTTGAATATGTTGATTATATTTTGACTTTGAACTTCAATGTTGACCAAAAAGGGTCAAAGTTTGACTTTTTGTGACAATTGACTTTCTTTAGATGAAATTAAATCCTCTATAACCAATGAGATCTTATGAGCATGAGACAAATTGAGATGATGTAATTACCATTAGATGGTGTTGTTGATGATACTTTGAAGCAATAAACCTTGAACTTCAAGCCACAAAACCCTAATTCCTGACTTTTTACTAAGGAGGGTCAAAACCCTAATTTTCCCAATCCAAAGTGATGAGACCAAATAAATGATGATGCTTTGAGAATGATGATCGTGATGACACCAACTCTTGAGAGATGAGCCTCTCTTCTTCAAAACCCTAGACTTGAGGAGGAATGTGATCCCATGCTTTGAGAACACGTGTTATGAATGATTGTGATGCAGATGAAGATATGCGTCAAGATGATTGAATATGAGATTTGAGTTAACTGTGGTTGAAACTCATAGGGAAAATTTCGGGGTTCAACAACTTCCCCTATTTAGTCATCTTAAACATGGAGGTGAGATTGACTTTCTCCTTTTAATAATTAAACGTATAAGGAGATTAAATACTAAAAATGAACCATAAAATTTGCATTCCAGGTTTTATAATGTATGATGACATTCTGGGCTCCAATGATAGGAATCAGCTGGGGGAATAGATTCATATATCGAGTTCCAAATGATATGGACTTGATAACAAGAAGGGGTCTTGGACGCCAAAGGATATGGACGAGCAAAAAATCAAATTCCAATGATATGGAAAAATGATGAAAAGGTATCCTAGATGACAAATAGTATCAACTTACAAAACTAATAGAAATCAAATGGCAAATGATATGGACAAATGATGAAAAGGTATCCTAGATGCCAAATGGAATGTACTTATAAAACTGATATAACTAAAATGCCAAATCATATGGAAAAATAATGAAAAGGTATCCTAGATGCCAAATGGTATGAAGATACAAAACTGATAGAAATCAAATTCCAAATGATATGGACAAATGATGAAAAGTTATCCTAGGCGCCAAATGGTATGGACTTAAAAAACTGATTGAAATAAAATGCCAAATGATATGGAAAAATGATAAAAAGGTATCCTAGGCGCCAAATGGTAAGGACTTACAAAACTGACAGCTATCAAATGCCAAATGATATGGACAAAGGAGCAAAGATAACATACACCAACCTAATGGTTTTACAGAATAGTGATTACCAATCGAGACTCAGATTTAAAGGGGGGATGAAACTCTACTAAGGATAGAAGTCACCACAAACTCTACTAGGGAAAGAAACTCGATACTGTTGGGGAATAATGATGATGATAAGCAAGTTTTTCGGACTGCAGGAAAAATCAAGCCAACTCACATTTCTGATGCATGTTTGATTTTTATGATGTAATGATACTTTTTATAGGATATGCTATTTAGTTTGGATGCCATTATGTGATTTTGTTATGCAATGTTGCTTATAGAATGAGGCCCTGTCGGGGAAGAGAAAGTCGATCTGATCTTTGCGATGAGCGGATTTTACTGTATGGTCAGCTCTGAGGAGGTAGTACATGTATGTTTTTTGAGTGGGCGATGATCTTGGTGAATATATGAATAATCACTTATGCCTCGGCATGGTGTATATGACTATGTACATTCCCTTAACATTTCTAAGCAATTTCCAATGTTTATTTTTTTCCAAAAGGTTTTCGTGACTCTCAATGTGATAGTCTTTTCATAAAAATATCAGACGTCTTAATATTCAAAGAAGTAAAAGATAAAACACAACTTGTTTTTAAATGAAGAGAAATTTTATTGAATTTATCCTGTAAATATGTGTCTTTACACGAGGAAACATTTCCTAAAAAGAGGTGATTATAAGGTGTAAGTGTTTGTTGGAAGAAACTTTGGTAAAACAATACGCTGTTAATGATTTGCTAAATGTCTTGACATTTGTAGAAAACAGTTTTGAATGATGTCAAAGCAGATGTCTTGACATCTGCCTCGAGAACTGAACTCAGCCAACATCAGTTTATGTTTTTCTGTTTTCTAATTTCCTGCGCTCCATAGTTCAAGATTTGTGACTCACAGGCTATGAAAAATATGGAGGAATATTTTTAAAATTGCATGGATTTTATCTTGGCCTGTTTTTATTGAAATATTCAAAAGAATCGAATATTTGGTTTTAAGCCCAAGCCCACAATTGCGCATATATAAGGACTTGCTTCCTTATTCAAACCACTACAACTTTTGAAGAAGAATACTTTCTTTCTGTTTTAAAAAGTCTAAGACTTTTAATTGTCAAACACTCTAGTATTGATTTAATACTTGTATTGTTATTTGGATTGTTAATTGTGTATAATTCATAAACTTTTAAGCATTGATTGATTGGAGTTTTTAAACTTAGTATTTATGTTATTTCTTCACTGTAAGTGATTGAAGGCATTTGAGGAGGGCCTCATACCTAGGTGAGTCTTAGGTAGAAGTATAACACATGTAGTGATTAAGTGATTAGATCATAAATTGGTTATTTATTGAGGGTCTATGAATTGATACTATTTAGTGGACTTGTCCTTGGCTTGGTAGCCCCCAGAGTAGGTGTTGTTGTACACTGAACTGGGTGAACAATCTCTTGTGTTTTTACTACTTTTGTTATTACTACTCTTTACTTGTAAACAGATATTTGTGTCGTGACATCTCATTCGACATCACATATCTGATACCAGAATTTCAATTGGTATCAGAGCAGGCATCCCGCTCTTTATCTGGGTGAGATCTAGGGAAGATACTTTTTGGTACTATGGACAAGGAAGGAGGATTTATGAACAGACCACCCATTATGGATGGAAGTAATTATGACTACTAGGAACCACTTATGGTGGCCTTTTTAAAGTCTTTGGACAACAGGGCTTGGAAAGATATTTTAAAAGGATGGAAACACCCTGTCAAATTGGGAGAAAATGGAGAACCTACTTCTGAGTTAAAACCAGAAGAAGATTGGTCTAAAGAAGAAGATGAAATTTCTCTTGGAAATTCTAAATCCTTGAATGCTACATTCAATGGAATTGACAAGAATATTTTCAGATTAGTGAACACATGTGAAGTAGCTAAGGATGCATGCGGAATTCTTCAATCTACTCAAGAAGGCACATCCAAAGTTAAGATGTCAAGACTTCAGTTTTCAACCACAAAATTTGAGAATTTGAGAATGAAGGATGATGAAAGCATTAATGACTTCCAGATGAACATTCTTGAAATTTCTAATGCATCTAGTGCATTAGGAGAGAAAAATACTAGAAGACAAATTAGTGAGAAAGATGCTTAGGTATCTTCCCAAGATATTTCATATGAAAGTGACTACTATAGAAGAAGCTCAAGATATTGACAAAATGAAAGTGGATGAACTTGTTGGATCCCTCTTGCCATTTGAATTAAGCATCAATGAAATATCTAAAAAGAAGAACAAAAGCATAGTCTTTGTATAAAATACTGAAGATGAAGAGGAAGAGGAAGACTATGATTTAGATACAGATGGAGGAATATCAAATGCCTTAACTATGCTTGGAAGAAAATTTAACAAAGTGATAAAAAGAATGGATAGGAACCAAAGATCAAATGTCAATAACATTTCAGATGACATCCATAAGTCAAAAGAGTTTGGAAGAAAAAAGGCTGAAGAAAAATCCACTCAATGGAAGGGAGTACAATGTCATGAATGTGAAGGCTTTGGTCACATTAGAGCTGAATGTCCTACATATCTTAAGAAAAAAATAAGAATATGTCAGTTACTTGGTCTGAAGAGGACTCAGAGAGTGATCTTGAAGAATCTGCCAAGTATGTTAAAGCATTGACAAGGAAATATGTATCTGATGAAGAGTCTAGTGATGGGAAACTAACCTGTGATGAGTTAGCTGCTTCATACAAAGAATTGTGTCTCAGAAGTGCAGAAGTGTGCCTTGAAGGGGGGAAACAGAAAGTCCTCATAACTCAGCTGAAGACAGAAAGGGAAGAGAATTTAAAAACTATTTCTAAACTGGAAAGTGAAGTTACCTCCTTGAATTCAAACCTTGATAGAATGGTCAAATCTCTCAAAATGTTGAATAATGGATATGACACTTTAGATGAAATTCTTCAAGCAAGAAGAGTGACAGGAGACAAGAGTGGTCTAGGGTTTAATGAGATAAAGGAACCAAATTCTATAGAACCATCCGTAGATTCCATTCATGCCAATCCTAAACCAAGGATGTCAAATCAAATGTCTAAACATCATGACAAGAAAGGACATCATGTAAAGAAAAAGTTTAATCACACTAAGGAAAATCCGCAGCCCTGGAGATGTCATTAGTGTGGAAGGCTTGGTCATATAAGGCCCTTATGTTTCAAGTTGTATGGGTATCCTAAGACTACTCCTCCTCCCAAGACTGATAAGATTCCACAAAATAGCAAAAAGACGAAATAGTGGATTCCCAAGTCTAATGTTGCTAGTTTTATAGCTCACACCTCCCTCATAGTATCAACCAAAGATGACTGGTATTTTGATAGTGTTTGTTCTAGACACATGACAAGTGTCAAGAATCTGTTGGTGGATGTCAAATCTCATTCCACCAGTTATGTGACTTTTGGTGATAGAGCAAAAGGTGAAATCAAAGGTGTTGGCAAGCTTGATTGTTCAGGACCCTAAGCTTGATGATGTGTTACTTGTTAAAGGGTTAACAACTAACTGATAAGTATAAGCCAATTGTGTGATCAAGGATTCAAAGTTAACTTCACCAAGGAAGAATGTCTTGTGTGTAATGAAAAGAATGAAGTTATTATGAAAGGAATCAGATCTAAAGACAATTGTTATCTATGGGTTCCTCAAGAGTTGAACCTCTACTTAACATGTGTTTTAGCAAAAGAGAATGAAGTTAAACTACGACATCAAAAATTGGTGCACTTGCATCTGAAAGGTATTAACAGAATTATATCTGAAGAAGTAGTGAGAGGGATTCCTAAGCTCAAGATAGAAGAAGGTAGAATATGTGGTGACTTCTAGATTAGAAAGCAAATTAAGATGTCATATCAGAAAATCCAACATCATACTACATCAAAAGTTTCGGAACTTCTTCACATGGACTTGATGAGACCTATGCAGGTTAAAAGTCTTGGTGGTAAGAAGCATGCCTATGTTGTTGTAGATGATTTTTCTAGATACACATGGATAAGTTTATTAGATAAAAATCAGAAAATTTTGAAGTGTTTAAAGATCTATGTTAAAAACTTCAAAGGGAAAATGAAAGTCATGTCATAAGAATCAGAAGTGATCATGGAAAGGAATTTGAGAACAATAAATTTGCTGACTTTTGCTCCTCTGAAGGAATCATCCATGAATTTTCTTCTCCCATTACTCCTCAACAAAATGGGATTGTGGAACACAATAATACAACTCTCGAAGAAGCTTCTAGAGCCATGATTCATGCTAAGAAGTTACCCTACCATTTTTGAGCCAAACCCATTAATACTGCATGTTATATCCATAACAGAGTCACTCTAAGGAAAGGCACTTCAGCCACCTTGTATGAAATATGGAAGGGAAGAAAACCAACTGTTAAATACTTTCATGTTTTTGGAAGTAAATGTTACATCTTATCTGATTGTGAACAAAATAGGAAGATGGATCCCAAGAGTGATAAAGGGATATTCATGGGTTACTGTAAAAATAGCAGAGCTTACAGAGTTTTTAACTCTAGAACCAAAGTTATGATTCAGTCAATAAATGTTATTATTGATGATAGAGGATGAAGTGCTGAAGAAGTTGTCTCAGAAGATGTTGGAACATTTGTGTCTGATATTCAAACAAAATAAATTGTCAAAAGTATTGATTCTAGTCAGCCTCAAGAAGATCCTGGGCCTAGTCATGTCAATAAAGGACCTTCAATTAGAACCCGGAGAGATCATCCTAAGGAGCTTATCATAGGAGATCTAAATAAAGGAGTTACTACCCGATCAAGAGATGGGATATCAAACTCTTGCTTTGTGTCAAAGATTAAGCCTAAGAATGTCAAAGAGGCCCTAATTGATGAGTTCTGGATTAATGCTATGTGATAAGAGCTAGAACAATTCAGTAGAAATGAAGTTTGGGATCTTGTTCCAAGACCTGAAGGGACAAATGTGATTGGTACAAAATGGGTGTACAAGAATAAATCCGATGAAACAAGGGTGGTCACTAGAAACAAGGCAAGGTTATTTGCATAAGGGTATACTCAAATTGAAGGAGTTGACTTTGATGAAACTTTTTCCCCTGTGGCCAGACTTGAATCAATCAGACTACTCTTGGGAGTTGCATGCATACTGACATTTAAATTGTTTCAAATCGATGTAAAAAGTGCATTCTTAAATGGCTATCTGAATGAAGAAGTTTATGTGGAACAACCAAAGGGATTTGTTGATTTATGTTTTCCTAAACATGTCTACAAACTGAAGAAAGCTCTGTATGGATTAAAGTAAGCTCCAAGAGCTTGGTATGAGAGATTGACATAATTTCTTATAGAGAATGGATACAAGAAAGGTGGCATAGACAAAACTCTTTTTTTCAAGGAAGAAGAAGGGAAGATCATGATTGCATAGATTTATGTTGATGATATTGTGTTTGGTGGGATGTCAAGTGAGATGGTTCAACATTTTGTCAAGCAAATGCAGTCAGAATTTGAGATGAGTCTTGTTGGTGAACTAAACTATTTTCTTGGTCTGCAAGTTAAACAATTGGAAGACTCCATATTTTTATCTCAGAGCAAGTATGCCAAGAAGATAGTGAAGAAATTTGGGATGGAAAATTCCAGTCACAAAAGAACCTCTGCTCCCACACATCTGAAGTTGACTAAAGATTGAAAAAGAGTAAGTTTAGATCAAAGTCTTTACAGAAGTATGATAGGCAACCTTCTATATCTCACAACTAGCAGAACAGACATTGCCATTGCTGTAGGAGTGTGCAAGATATCAAGTTGATCCTAAAGTTAGCCATGCCAACCATGTGAAGAGAATTCTTAAATATGTGAATAGGACAAGTGACTATGGTATGCTATACTCTCATGGATCTAATTCTGCCTTAACTGGTTATTGTGATGTTGATTTGGCAGGAAGTGCTGATGATAGAAAAAGTACATCATGAGGATGCTTCTTTCTAGGAAATAATCTCATATCTTGGTTCAGTAAGAAGCAAAATATTATGTCTTTGTCCACTGTAGAGGCTGAGTATATTGCTACAGGAAGCAATTGTTCTCAATTGGTTTGGATGAACCAAATGTTAACAAAATACAATGTCAAACAAGATGTCATGACATTATTCTGTGACAATTTAAGTGCCATTAACATATCAAAGAATCCTATTCAACACAATAGAACAAACGTATTAATATCGGTCATCACTTCATAAGAGAGCTTGTTGAAGAAAAGATTGTTGTCTTAGAACATGTAGCCACTGAATTGCAACTGGATGACATTTTCACAAAGGCTTTGAATGCTAATCAGTTTTAGAACTTAAGAGGAAAGTTAGTGATTTTCCTATATGAGGGTTTGTAGCAATTAAAGGCGTGTGGGAATATCATTATAATGATATTATATTATTTGTGTTTCCAACAAATAAAATTTCGAAAGCAATCATTGCAAGACTGCCTCAAAGTGTTTCCCATATGCTACGAAATAACATCCTTATGCTTTCACAACCTTTTCATTCTCCTCTACAGAAAAAGAACCCTAGTCATTCTTCATCCTTTTGCTCAAAAATCTTCAAAGTTGTCTCAACATCATACACCGTCTTCCTCAAAATCAGCCAATGAGAATCTCTCCCTTGATAGCGTAATTAATGCTAATCCTCTAACAACCATCCCACCTCTTGATAAGAAGGTCAAGAAACCTAGATCATTACCTGCTAAGAAATCCAAAGATAATAAAGGTAATTCTTCTACTGCTATTGACAATAGGACTAAAGAAGAAATTGTTAATGTTGATAGAAGCATTAGAAGGCTAGCAAACAAAGTGTTAAATGAAGGCTTTTTTATTCCTGGGATTTCTACCCCTCTTGCTCGTATGCCTCCTCCTGCTGACAAAAGAAATGATCCTAAAAGTGCTACTGCTGGATCATCCACCTTCAAGAAAGATGCCGCTGAAAGCAAACTATAGAAGCTTGCTACCTCTGCTCTAAAATAAGTGGAAGAAGAAAATGTTGAGCAAAACAATGAAGAAAATGTTGAACAAGATGCTACTGCCTCCAAGGACGCAGAAGGTCAAAATGCTGAAAATGTAGTCAATGTAGAAGAGTTGTCTGACAATGAGCTCATTACTAATATGGTGTCTGGTATTGCAAGAAGGCTAAAATCCAGGAAAGTAAAGGATGCAAGTGTCACACCCCCTTCCAAGACAACCAAAAAGAAAATCATGTATGGACCCCCAAAGTCAAGAAAGCAAAGTGGTTCCTCCTTCTAGCAAAAGAAAAGCTATACATGTTAGCTCCATAAATGATGATGATGAGGATGCTGTAAAAAGATCCAAGAGTAAGAAGAAAACTATTCAAGTTGAAGAGACTGACTGTGAGTATGATGTCGAGTAAGATGTCCAGGACATCTCTCCTATAAAAAAGTCTACAAGTAAGAAATTGTCTGTTAGGGTTCCTGATGCCCCACTTGACAACATCTCCTTCCATTCTGTTGGGAATGCTGAAAAGTGGAAGTATGTGTATCAAAGAAGGATTCCCCGGGAGAGAGAACTGGGAGCTGGTGCTTTGGAATGTAAAGAAATCTTGGAGCTGATATCTTATGCTGGATTGATGAAAACAATTACCAGGTTTGCCAATTTCTATGAAACTCTTGTTAAGGAGTTCATTGTTAATATTCCTATTGACTATGCTGATCATAAAAGTAAGGAGTATAGAAAGGTGCATGTTAGGGGTATATATGTAGAATTTCCCCCTGCTATCATAAATAGATTTCTAGATAGGACTGAAGTTGACTACTGTGAGCTGGAAGTAACATATAATCAAGTGTGTAGAGCCATCACTGCTAATCAAGTAAGTGAGTGGCCCGTGAAAAATAAACTTCCTGTCAGAAAGCTTAGTGTGAAATATGCTAGTTTGCACATAATTGGAGCTTCAAATTGGGTTCCCACTAATCACACTTCAACCATCTCCATTGGATTAGGAAATTTTATTTATGCTATTGGAAACCATAAACTTTTTGGTTATGGTACTTACATCTTAGATCAGACTATTAAGCATGCAGGAACTTGTGCCATTAAGATTCCAATTGATTTTCCTTCCCTCATCTATAGAATTATTCTTAATCAGCATCCCAGAATCCTAAGTGTAAATGATGTAGTGTGCAAGAGGGAGTCTTCCTTAACCCTTCATTTTAAGCTCTTTTCAAGAAAACAAGTCCCAAACATTGTTTTGACATCTGCTCATGCTGAAAAGACCTCCTCCAAGGATGGAATGATCAAAGAATTAAGAGAAGCCTACAAGGAATTGGATGATGTGATCAGAGTTAGCTCAGTAAGGAAGCTAACCTTTGAAAAGATGATCAAGGACCTACAAAAGGACAACAACCTTGATGATACAGTGAACTCTAAAGGTGAAGACTCTAGTGAGGAAGGAAGTTCTGGCTCAGCCAAGTCAACTAGTCCTAATGACAATTAGACTAATTGATGTTTCTTAATTTGACCCTTTTGTTTCATTTTAGCACTTGCATGTGCTTGACACTTGATGTCTATGGTCTGTACCTAAATTACTAGTACACTCTTAAATGCATCCTTTTATTTGGCATATTATTACTAAAAAGGGGGAGAGAAAGTTACTGATTGACCACTTACCACTGACTGAAATCTGATTGAGGGAGAGCTTAATAATTGAGGGGGAGCCTCATGTCTCAAGATATTTTGACATCTTCCCTGCTAAAAGCTAACTGCTAACTCAGTTGTTTTTGTTTTTCTTGCTTTGTTTATGCTGCTGCTCTGATAATGCTCTGATATTGCTATGATAATATGCTCTGATAATGTTTTAGCCAAAATTTTCCAAAGGGGGAGTTTGTAAGTGTTTGTTGGAAGCAATTTTGGTAAAACAATGTGGTGTTAATGATTTTCTAAATATATTTACATTTGTAGCAAACTATTTTGAATGATGTCAAAGCAGGTGACTTGACATCTGCTTCCTGAACTGAACACAACCAACATCAGTTTATGCTTTTCTGTTTCCTGATTTCCTGCTCTCCATAATTCAAGATTTGTGACTCATAGGCTACGAAAAATATGGAGGAATATTTTTAAAATTGCATGGATTTTATCTTGGCCTGTTTTATGGAAATATTCAAAAGAATTGACTATTTGGTTTTAAGCCCAGGCCGACACTTGCGCATATATAAGGACTTGCTTCGTTATTCAAACCACTACAACTTTTGAAGAAGAATACTTTATTTCTGTTTTAAAAATTCTATGTCTTTTAATTGTCAAACACTCTAGTATTGATTTAATACTTGTGTTGTTATTTGGATTGTTAATTGTGTATCATTCATAAGCTTTTAAGCATTGAATGATTAAAGTTTTTAAACTTAGTATTTCTGTTGTTTCTTCACTGTACGTGTTTGAAGGGATTTGAGGAGGGCCTCATACCTAGGTGAGTATTAGGTAGAAGTATAGAACGGATAGTGATTAATTGGTTCGATTGTAAACTGGTTGTTTACTGATGGTCTATGAATTGATACTATATAGTAGACTTTTCCCTGGCTTGGTAGCCCCAAGAGTAGGTGTTGTTGTACACTAAACTGGGTGAACAATCTCTTGTATTTTTACTGCATTTGTTATTACTGCTCTTTACTTGTAAACATATTATTTTGTCGTGACATCTCATTCGACATCACATATCTGATACCAGAATTTCATAAAGGTAAATATTTAAACTGACAATGTAAAATTCTGATTTGCACTGAGTTTTGATTCTGCTATAAGCATTATACCCTCAAAGCTCTCGTCACTTTTTCTTCAGAAGAAGATGACTTGATTAATACCTTCCCCTAAGGGTTGTCAATTCTTGTTTGTAGAGAAAAGTCATAACCCACAATCATTCACTTTTAAATCCCTAACTTTTTCCTGGACCACCCGTTTGGGGGTGTTCAGTCCATCAGAATACCTTTTTTTGCCTAAGTTTCCCATGCAGATTTTAAACTTAGCGGGTGTACTCTTTTTTTTTTGGTATTTTTATCCATAATTTTTTCCCGGATCTTTTCCTTTCATGATTAGTCAGGATGCCCATGTTTTTGCCTAAGTCGTCGTCTTAGCGGGTCTATTTATGCGAATTATTTTTTAACTGCATCTGCGTTCATTGTGAGAGGGAAATCTTCACCATCCATAGTAGTGAGTAGCAAAGATCCTCCTAAGAAAACATTCTACACAACATATGGCCCTTTGTAATTTGGTGCCCATTTCCCCCTAGTATTTGTACTATTGTGAAGCAGGATTTAATTTAACATGAAGTCTTTGATTTGGAAGTTTTGAGGCCGTACTTTCCTATCAAAAGCTTTCTTCATTCTCTTTTGATATATTTGGCCATGGAAAATGGCTGCCAATCATTTCTCATCAATAAGGTTCAACTGATCGAACCTTGTCCGTACCTATTCTGCTTCATTCAATTTGACATCCATTATAACCCTCAGGGTAGGTATCTCTACTTCTACGGGTAAAACAACCTACATCCCATAGACAAGGTAAAAACGAGTTGCCCTAGTTGAGGTACGGACCAAAGTTCGGTATCCATGAAGAGTAAAAGGAAACATCTCGTGCCAATATTTGAATGTCACGACCATCTTTTGCACAATTTTCTTGATATTTTTGTTGGTAGCTTTAACGGAGCCGTTCATTTTTGGCTGATAAGTGATCACAACTTTACATGTTGGTCGGATTACAACCATAAGTATACAACCTATTGCATAGTTTTGAATGATTGTCGAACCCACAAGAACTAATAATCAAACTAGAGTGTTCTATGGTTGCTATGCAAAGCTAAGGATTAAGGCTTACGGGAGAGAAAACTAAAATAAAAATTGAGTTCTAAAGGACTTTAAAGGCGATATTAGAACGAGCCCGAGGTATGATTTTCTCACATCTAAGGGACTTATAGATTATTGGTGCTAACTATGACAACAACTTGATTCCGTAGGAAATATTTATTTAAAGACTCCGTATCACACTCTTGTGCTATTGACAAGAACCACGCTAAATGACCCCAAGATATTGCTCTCGCTCGCTCGGTGATTAAAAAGTGTATTTTGGAAATCGATAAAGCCTAAAAGATGCCTAAAGTGCTCTCGCTGTTTTTAGGATTGATGCTTAGTTTCTACTATCCAGTGCGTACCTCAAACTCTCGCTCTGTCGATCTCACTTTGGTATATTCCTCACTCTCGTGACGAAATAATAAACTTGCAAAATTAGAAACTAAAACCAAAAATAAGGTAAGATCAAAATTTTGCACCTATGCTTTCTACACAGTCCCGTCGGTAACAACGGTCCTCATACAACGATCTTAGATGGAATCAATCCGACATTATAAATCCTAAGTCTAACATGTTAAGGATTATAAAATTTAATACAAGAATGTTGAGGATAATTATTGCTACAATAAAAATTTAGAAGTAACATTAACAATTTAAAAACAAATAGAAATAAAGAATTGTAAGAATAAAAACTTGTAAATGAAATATAAACGAACTGGAGCAGAATAAAATGGCAAGATTATATTGATGATCCTAGTGTACAACAACAAGTGTATAAGAGTAACAATTTCGACAATACCTCAGTGTGAGTAATTGTCACTATACAAACTTGATTTAGTTCCTAGGAAATCGAATGCAATTTCAACAGAGATTATGCATGGCATGGATAATTCGAAATTGACAACGAGGTCCTATATATAGAGAAAACTCATCTGATAACTGCATATGTTGGAAGGAAAAATCAAATTGAGAAACTGTTAAGAACTGCCAAATGAAACAAAAAACTGTTCCTACGACTGAATGTCGATCGCCATGGTGGAAATGGAAAATGCCATTTCCTTGATTCATTAAAATACGTGGCAGAAGGGAATGGATCTTGACTTCTTACTGCGCTTTTTTATCTCATTTTCGACTCATTGTTCGATTCAATTTCATATCAGGCACAATTGAAAAATCTTGACTTCTTACTGTGCTTTTTTATCTCATTTTCGACTCATTCTTCGATTCAATTCCGAATTCGTGACCAATGATCAAAGAAGCTGAAAAACAAAGGAAAAGAAAGTTAAATGCAATAAAAAGGTAAAACGCGGACAATTTACATGTGTAATGAGCTTGAGAACATGATACAATTTATCGTTATCAAACTCCCCCGTACTAAGACTTTTGCTCGTCCTCGAGCAATCGCCCAACACAAAATGTAAACATTGAAGCACAGTGTATGAAACATAGGCATGACGAAACTCCAAAAGGAAAATGAAATGTCATACTATTGCTAAGCAGATAGGAACTTGACTATGAAAACAAGGATACCGTGGTGACACGAATCCACATTTAGGAATAAATACTCCCCCCTATGCAATACAATTCTGAATCACATCATTATGACTCAACCTACAATCTTTTGTTCTTTTTCACCTCTTTATATTTCTAGCACAATCACATTAAGTCTGTTATTCTTTCACGCACATAGTAGAAAAACCTGTTAGTGATTATGATCATCTTAACACGGGGTTTTGGTAGCAAAATGCGGCTCACCCCTTTAGAACCTAATGCAATTGTAGGGGATCCGACCATAGTCCTCCCTACCAAGCCCAATACCAGAGATAAAATGACCAATTACAAGGGGTAAATTTCTCTTTTTTTATTTCTTTTACTCAGGGTTTTGGTAATTTTATGGTATAACCCTTTTATTCACCCAAGTTGCAGTCGCGGGGGACGAACCGTAGTCTACCCTACCAAGTCTAGTACCAGATACCTCTGGACCAACCAACAACAGGAATTTTCAATTAATTCATTTTAGGATCATTCACTTATTTTCATCATTTTCCTACGTATTTTTTGCTTAGATGGTGTTGACTACTAGTATAAACTACTCAATAGGCTACTTTAAAAACCTAGAAAGTTGCGTCTAGGCATAATGAATATTTAAATCGATACTACATATTTAGGGAGTCTAGGGTGTTAGGATGGTTCTGATATTAGCAATGCTTTCCCAAGTGTAACTAACAAATCCTAAAACAACATATGCAATCGCAGTGCCATGCCATTGAATCAGAGCGAATAAAAATTTGTTTTTCAATTGGGTGGAATCTAATGGGAGTTTTAAAACAAAAAGAAAAAGTAGCATGCAACAAGATTCAACTGTTCATATGACTTGAAAATGGAAATGAAATAACGAAAAACTGAAAGAAGAAAGAACAAAATAAAACTAAAGCGGTAAAGCTCCTCGCCCACACTTGAACCAAACATTGTCCACAATGTTTCATGCAAGGAGAAAGAAGGAGTAGATAGAACCTGGAAGGAGACTCAGTAATAGCGGCCACGACCTCTGTGTCGGCTATGATCACCTCCACCTCCACTTGGATTAGGAACATGACGCATAAGCTCTGCCATATCCGTTACATTCATATGAAATCCTTCCATCTGCTCAAGGAGATCACCTATGTTATGTTCATTTATGTTGGTATAGTACAATTGGTGACCTCTAATCTCATCAATGGTAACTTTCATCTCCATCTGCTAACTTTCTATACTCCTAAGCATCACATCAAGCTCTGCATCAATATCATTCCAATGCCTCAGCTTGATCAGGATATCATCAAGAGTTGTTTGCATAACGGTGTAGAAATACTCTGCTTGGGGATGCTGTTCGACCGAGGTACCTGTAAAAGAGTTAGTAAAAGCATGTGATGTGTGTGCATGGGTACTAGTATTAGGATTATCTTGCTCCATGGGATCAGATCTAACATTAATAGCAGGTGCAGGGGCGGTAACATCGTATAGCCAATTAGTTATATCATACACATTAGTGTGCTCAACAGAAGGAAACGTGATTTCAACCTGTCGACTATCAACCATAAGTAAGTATTTTCCATCAAGTTTGTTCTTATAAAGGTGCATGTTATAGCAATAGTTAAATCTGCAAATGGTGTCTCGAGTGGCCTAAGTGTGTTCAAATTAGAGCCTAAATTCAATGCAAGGGCTATGGTTCCGATTAGCCCACCAACACAAATAGAACCTCCTACTCTATCTTTAACAGACTGAAAGTGGGATAATAGAAACAATGTTGGGTTAATTTTTGTCCATAACAAGGAACACTGCATGAAGAAGAGTTCCTTGGAATTAACATTTGTGGTGTTTTCCAGACCAAAAATGGTGTTAGTTAAAATATGGTGCAAATACCTAATGGCCGAGTTATGGATAGTAGTGGCCCTAAGGCCTTCCCATGTGGTGGCAGTTTTACCGGTGATTTGGTGCCAGAAAGTAAAGGCTTCAGATTTCCAATCATGCTCAAGAGGGGCTTCTCAAGCATAACCATCTCCATGTGGAAACTCAAAAATATTTCCCATTTGATCTTGGTTATAAGTGTAGTTTCAACCAAACATTCTAAAGCAGACAGTGCCTCGGGTACGAGGACCTCCTAAACGATATACATACCTAAACAAAGAGAGGAATTCATAAGTGAGCCTAGGGTAAGTCGGACTGGTCATAGAGTTAAAGTGATACATACCAAGGTTCTTAATCATCCAATTTCCGTTTTCGAATAATCCTAGAGTGCGTAGGGCAGTGTTGTCACGATATCCAGTGGGTAGAATCTTTCTCTTGATAAGTTTGTGGAAACTAGCCTTTTGATTCTCCCCACCGATTCCATTGGGTAATTTGATACCCATGTAGTCAATCTCGCTTGGAGGCGTGATGAATTTGGGATGAAAAAGAGAAAATGGAAGAATATGCAAAATTGGGCGAAGAGGTGGTGAGAGATTAAGAGAAATGGTGGTGGAAAAGAGAGAAGTAGTATAATGATTTATAGAAAATAGGAGAATGTAAATGGTTTAGGGTTAGGATAGAACTTAATGGGAGTTAAGATATGTTTACGTGAGTGGATAAGAGAGAGACCAAAGGGTTTTTGAAAAATAAACTATTGGAAAACGTGCTAAAGGCAGTTCAAGAGGGCGCTACTATCTACCTGACTACTATGGCGAACACCATTAGGTAGATGACAAACACCATTTTCTTCAAACGTTCAAAATATTTAAAAACATGTCAATGGCGAACACCATTGACTTAATGGTGAACACCATTTATGTTAAAAACACAAAATCTATTTTTAAATAACCGTAAAAAATAAATAATGGAGTTTAATGTCCTAAGGTCACTATTTTCAATAATTCCCGTACAAATTTAAATATGGTGACAATAAAAACGCGATATTACAATAGTTTTTATACAAAAATTATTAAAACAAACGACATAATCTGAAATTATATTAATCAAACAAACTTAAACAAAAATATTGTTCAGGAAGAGATACAAATATAGATGGAAAACAAGTTGCAAAGGGAAAGTACAAGACACAAATATAAAAACAACTAGCTAATAGAAAAACAACAGTTTACAAACTAGAGCTAGTCATTATGGTATGTAACGTTAGCATCATCACCACGCCTAATGGAAAAGATATACTTGAAAATGGTATCAAAGTGCTCAGTAACAGTATCCATGAACCTGAGGAAGTCTACTCATAGAGAACTGGCTTCTCCTCTAAGATACTCAACTTCAGACTGAAGGGCAAGGATAGCAGTAGAAAAATTGATAGGAGGATTGAATTGGTCAACACCAGGGGCTTGAGAAATAGAGTTAGGGAGGTCATTCTCAAGGATTATGTAAGGATGATGACTATTAGGCGGTGTATGTGATTCACATTGATCTTCTAGGATGTAGAACAAGTTATCACGATTGTGAACATTTATTTTCTGATGATTTGGCAATGTGAAGTTCAGGACCACTTTGTTATCAATCAAGAATTCAAATTATGTCGGTCCTAGATTAGAAATAATGCCTCTATTAAAGAAAAATCGCAGGTTCATAGGTTGGATACCTCCAAAAGCATGGGTACAATTAAGTTGGTATCTCAAATTAATCGCATCAGTGATCATATTGACATGTCCTCCTATAGAAATAGTGCCATGGGTCTCTCGAGCAAGCCTATCAAGGTGGAAAACATAAAGGTAGAAAGATTCATTACCCTACCTTGGGAGGAAAAATACATAATAAATAGCTCATCTTTGGAAACATAGGTGATGCTCTCTTCCTTACCAAATAGTGCATATGCCAGAATCTTATGGAAATACCTCATAACGGGGTTGTGGATATTCTCAGAAAACATAGTGTGTGGATCAGGATGGTAGTTTCCAATGATGGTTCCCCAAAAGTAATCAAGGTCAAGCTGGGTGAAGGCATCAACAAGTGTCATGGTATAAGCATCATGACCATTAGGAAAACCTAAAAAGGTCGCCCACCTCATGGTGAGTGAAACGATGCTTTAGTCCAAACAATCTAAAGGTAGCTAAGCCTTGGCCAAATCCAAAACATTGGTTAGGATCATATCATAAGTGTGATACGGTGGGAGAACTGACTTGAGGGTTTTGCGTTTGATCGCAAATGTTGCGATTAGCAAGAGTCGCCACCGACTTTTCTTTTATCCAAAAATGAAAGGTGAAAAAGCACAGGAAAGACCTTTGAGATTATTTCTTGAGTTCGGGGGGTAGATTATGAAAAGGGAAGGTATTAGCACCCTTTTTATCCATGGTTTTCCATGGGCTCTTAGTTACTTGCTTGATCACTTGCTTTTTGTTTGAAATTGTGCTTGAGGTGGTTTTTGAAAGTATTTTGTAAAGAGACCATTTTTAGGCAATCTTTGTAATGATTCTTGTTTGTAAGAATGTATACAAAGGTGTTTGATCTTTTGAAAATGTTTTCAATTTTGTAAGATGTTTGAAAGTGTATGTGTTTGTTTTGAAAATAGAAAGGATGTTTTTTGAAATGGAGCAAGTAATTAGGCGAAATCTACCTACTCAAATTTCTTTCTTGTTCATTTTCTTTTCCTTTGACATTGTTGTCGTACCATTGATTTGGTAAGCAAACCTATCTTTGGATGTAAACGGGACGGGTGTGGGTCATCGTATAACCATGATTAGCAACGTTTCAAGGTATCTTAGCATTATTTTTGAGGGACTAAGATCATTTGTAAGTCAACTTAGATAGCGTCATCGAGGGGCTATGATCTTGTATTTGCTTGTTTTGGCTGAGATACCTTACATGCATAATATGGCCATTTTATATAAGGCAACCAAGTGGAATAACCATAGGGATGTTAGTGTAAAAATGTATTGTTTTCATGCTTTATTTAGTCTTGAATTAGGGTTTGCTATTTATTGGTTTTAAGTCTTTCCATACAAACCCTAACTACTAGCATGTTATATAAAAGCGATAAATTATGAAATTTAAAGTTACTATGCTATTACAACATTTGTGGGGAGGGGGGCATACAATTTGTGAATGGGGATTGCAAGAATTTATACCTAATTAGTCTATTACAACCATATTGAATTGGCATGAATATACAAGAAATTTAAATATAAAGTATAAAAATTAATAAATGTACAAGGATGTAAAATATGAAGAAAATGAATTTTGTTTGGTTTTCATGAAAAAAAAGGATTTTGTCTTAAACTAATTTAAATAAAGAAAATAGTTAATTAAGTTTGAATTTATTAAGGAAAAGATTTTAAAAGAAAACCCTAATTCTATTAATTAAATCAAAGAAAATAAGTTTAAGAAAAGTATATATTCTTTGGTATTTTTTATCTTGAAAATATTTGTAGTATTATAAAATATTTTTAGTCCTTTTTTATATTAAAATAATGTATTTTAAATGGTGTGAAGAAAAATAAATAAACAATATAATATTAATTAAGTTTATAAAATCTACTTAATAAAATGAATGAAGTATAAAAATATTTTTCTTTATGGAAAAAATAAAATAAAATATGTCAAAATGTAAATATATCATTTTTTGTATTTTTATGATTTTTTTAATATTAGAAAAATAATTTAAGAAAAGAAATAAAATGAAAATAAGAAAAGAAAATAAAATAAAGCCAGGGGTGTCAATGGGAAACAGGGAGGTCAACTAGAAAAAAATAAAATGAGCCAGGCCCAAAGGGCCCAGCGCTTTCCAAACAAAAAAAAGGGTCAGAATTGTGAAAATATGAAAAACAATGCAAAAGGGTACCACTGGGGCTCGAACCTAGGTCCTAAAGGTTACAGGCACGCGCTTCTACCACTGGGGTGGATATACATCCGTTAATACAAATGAAACAATAAATATGTAAGGCAAAACGTGTTCTGAAGACTTCATCTTCAACCTCCAGCCATACCAACTGTAACTTGCTCATTTCTCATCAAAAATGGAAACTGTAAACATGAAACTTGTAGCAAATTTTTCCACGATTCCAGAAATGTAAAGTATTAAAACTATAGATCAAAGATAAGCAAGAATTTTAATGGCCCTAATCTGAACCCTAAAAATTTCATAGATTTCAGTTTCAAAATTCTCTAAGCTCAAGTAAAATTAATGGAAACTATGGACATGGTTAGCTTCAGGGAAATGGTATCTACATGTTTTATTCACAAATAAACTATTGATGATGCCTGTATGAAGAGTTCCAAATTGAGAAAACTTACCTCAAAACTGGAAATTGTGTTTGGAGTTTGAGCTTGCTTCAAGTGATGGTGATGATCAGGTTAGCTTCTTTGAGGTCCTAGGAAGCTAATGCAATGGGTTGCTTGAGTTGAGAGTGGCTGAAATGACTTGGAGAAGTCCAACTGTAATGCTCTGTTTTTGGCTATGGAAGTTGAGGAAGGTGACGTTACAGTCGTGTAACAGGGACAGGGACAAGTTATATTTGATGTATAGGAACTTTAGGAACTAAAAGGCCAAAGAACACACGAGGGAAATAGAAGATAAAGGTTCAAGGTCAGAACCTGCACAAAAATGGAGTTTTCTGTGCAATTTCTGGCTAGAGGGATTTTGAGAGAGTTCCAGGCTTTCCAAAATCATGTGTTGTGTTGCAATTGACTTGTTAATAATTATGGAAAAGATTAGAGCACAAAATCACTCCAAGCTTCTGAGTTATAGGGTTATGGCTCTATAACTTAATTTTTAAGTAAAGTGAAGTGACAAATCTCAAGTATTATACAAGCATGTTCTGAGATTCTTTAGACCTTAGACACATTGGTTTTGGTTTATAGGGATTGTGTGTGCATAAATAACAAGTTAGAAGCTCAAGACAAGTTGACTTTGTGATTAAAGCAACTTTTCAAGAATGGAATGGTAACTTTCTTCCTAAAATGGCAAATTGGTTTGGACAATGCTTGGAACACTTGGATAATAGCTCAAAATCAAGTGTAATCCTATGATTATGGATAAATATTGAGGTTTAGAGGCCTGTAAAACAAGATTGTGCAGCATAGGTTTGAAATTGACTTCTTGTTCATCACAAAATGGCTTGTAAATTAAGTGATAAAACCCTAACTTCATCTCTTTGATTCTCCCTACTCAAGAATTATCTCAAGGAGTTCTTTGACATTCTGGAAAGCTTGTAACATTATCTACAACCCCTCTTTGATCTGCTTTTGAAGATTCCCCTTGGAACTATGTGAAAAAGTGTCATGAAGTTAAGTCAAAATCCTATATAAAATTGTAACTTGAGATCCAAGCATTTTTTGAAGAAGTTATGTGAAGCAAAGTTGTAGATTTCATGGATATATACAACTTGAATGTTGGATGTTTTTCTTGAATCATCTTTCATCATGGTGAAAATTTGGCTCAAAGTTATGAAAAAACATGAAATTTCCAACACTTAGAAAAATTTCTAAGTTTAGAAATTTTGACTTTTAAAAATGAAATCTTGACTTTTTAATTTCTTGATGAATAAGTTTCATATTTTGACATGTTTGGATGAATTATGATCATTGGTACTTGAAGTTGACCAAAAAGTTAAAGTTTGCCTTTTTAGTATACAGTTGACTTTTAATTAGTTGACTGAAAAATTCTTCTGTCAACCCAATGGACTTGAAATGTTTTGAACCATGTCATTAGGTCAAAATGATGCAATTGGACTCTTGAGATCATGCCTTAAACAAATTTACCATTTGCTAGGTAAAAAATCAAAAGGCCTTTCCCAGTAAAAACCCTAATTTTGACCATTTTGCCCTTTTGGAGATTTGATCAAATTTTTTGAGGAGTTGTGGTCCAAACTTGATCAAATGATACACATGAGTTTAAAATTTTGATGTGGACCAAAAATTATGAAGTTGACTATGAATTGGCCATTGTTGACTTTTTCCCCAATATAACTGATTTTTAGGTCAACTGCTTAATTGATTGATCAAAAGTGTGATCCAAGGCTTAAAACTTGACATGAGTAATCTTGGGAGTCCATAATGATCCATGAAAATCATATGTGGCATTGGAAGTTAAAAAATCCTTGTGCAATCTCAAACCCTAATTTTGGTCATCAGTGCATAAGGAGGTGTCTTGAGCTGATCAAACCATAATGCAGTCTTGAGCCCAAGGAGATCTTGTGAGAAAATTATTGATAAGTGAGAGGGAAAATTTTGGGGTACAATAGCTGCCCCTGTTCAATCTTCTTAAGCATGAAGAGTTAGATTGACATATTTTTCCATTCGTGACTCGAAGGCGGAAGATGATTGGACACTAGAGGGCCCAGAAATTTGCACTCGGCGATGTGATGGTTGAGGGGATGGGCTTAAAGATCCCATTTAGAGAGGTGATAGAAATTTGCAGGAGATGGGCTTGTAGATTCCATCCAAGAGTGATTGTTGAATTGTAATTTGTAAGCTGAAAAAATGAGTATCAAAATGGCGTTCGAGTCTGGAGCGTATCTGAACTGTATCTGAAAGCTGGACCTTGAATGAGTCATCAGAATGGCATCCGCGTTTGGAGCATATTTGTACTGCGTCTAATATTTGAATCTGAACGAGTATCAGAATGTCGTCCGTGTCTGGAGCGTATCTGTACTGTATCTGCAAGTTGAATTTGAATGAGTTATCAAAATGACATCCGCGTCTGGAGCGTATCTGTACTGCGTGTGAAAGTTGACTCTAAATGAGTTATCAGAATGGCATCCGCGTCTGGAGCGTATATGAAAGCTGACTTTGAATGAGTATCAGAATGGCGTCCGTGTCTGGAGCGTATCTGAACTGTATCTGAAAACTTTGATCATTGTTAAAGGTAGCTGTTAACCTTATCCTGAAAAGGGTAAAATGTTAGCTAAAATGCAAAGTCATGTTGTATGAAATGCTTGGTATGATGCATTTGTGTGACCAATATTTATGATATATGGGTGCGATGTATGCGCATGTGAGCTAATTCTGCTGTACTGCTATTGGAATGGGGAAAATAAATCCCTGTCTGTTGCTGAGGATTATAAGTCTTCATGTTGTGAAGTTTGAAGTGATGATGATTTTACCTTAGAGAAATAAACTATGTTGTAAGGGAAATGCCATGTACTGTTTGAAAAATTCTGGTTGGGGAATTCTGAGAAATTTGGATGACTTCTACTGGGGATTGATAATTGGAAGCTTTGTTCTATTGGGGATTAAACTGCTCACTGTGGGGAATTTTATGGAGATAAACTTAGAGAGATTTCCCTATCCCTTAAAGCCATCAATGATCGTCTTTTATTTTGTTTATTTGTAAACAGTAATTATGTTCAAATGCATATGTTCAACAATGAATCATTGGACGTTTTTGTAAACAAAACACAAGCGAAAAGAAAAAAAGAAGATAGTTTTTGCACTTTCAAAGGGATATCTTCGTATTGACTTTGAGTAAGTTTTTTTTGTATAATGAGACAAACATTCTACTAAGAGAATGTTGTCGTAAAAAATGAAAATTTTAATACAAAGAAAAGATAGCTATGTGCAATAGTCCCATGGGGTTCCCATTCAACTATAGCCTTTGTATCTCTGAGCATCTTGTCCATTTGTTGCCTTATCCGAAGATGATTGAATTGGTCAGAAATGTTGAGTTTGCAAGTTGTCCGTATGGTGATCCAACGGGACATAGTCATACGCTTTAATTCCCTAACTTTTGCCTGGACCTCCCTTTCGGGTTTTTAGTCCACCGGGATACCCTTTTTTGCCCAAGTCGCCCTTTCGGGTTTTTAACTTGCCGGGTGTACAAATATTTTGTTTTTATCCCTAATTTTTGCCCGAACCTTTTTTGGTTCGCCGGGATGCCCTTGTTTTTCCTAGGTGTGTCAACCAAGCGAGTCTCTTATGCGTAGTATCTTTTGACTATGTCTGCGTTTGCAGGGTGTGGCAGGTCGTCGCCATCCATGGTGGTGAAGATCATTTCCCCATCAGAGAATATGTTTTTTATTACAAATGGTCCTTCGTATGTAGGAGTCCATTTTCCCCTAGGATCACCTTGTGGAAGTATGATACGTTTGATCACCATATCTCCAACTTGATACACTTGGCGTCTGACCTTTTTGTTGAAAGCCTTGATCTTCCGTTTTTGATACATTTGACCATGGCTAACAGCAGTAAGCCTTTTCTCATCAATCAAGTTTAGTTGATCAAGTCGAGTATGGATCCAATCTTCTTCATTCAGCCCTGCATCCTTCATAATATTTAAAGAGGGGATTTGGACCTCAATAGGCAAGACAGCCTTCATGCCGTATACCAGAGAATAGGGTGTTGCCCCGGTTGATGTGCAAGTTGTGGTACGATATCCATGGGGAGCGAATGGTAGCATCTCATGCCAGTCTTTGTATGTGACTGTAAGTTTTTGTATGATCTTTTTAATATTCTTATTCAGGGCTTCGACTTCACCATTCATCTTTGGCCGGTAAGGGGAAGAATTGTAATGCTGAATCTTGAATTGCTCCCACAAGGCGATGATCATAATATTGTATAGGTTTGTACCATTATCTGTAATGATCCTCTCCAGGATACCATACCGGCAAATGAGATTCTAATTGATGAACCGGGCGACAACATTCTTGGTGACGGAAGCGAAGGAAGCTGCCTCCACCCACTTTGTAAAATAATCAATGGCCACTAAGATGAAGTGGTGTCCATTAGAGACCGTTGGCTTGATTTCCCCAATCATGTCAATCCCCCACATAGTAAAGGGCCAAGGAGCTGTCAAGACATTCATAGGAACCAGAGGTGCGTGCACCTTGTCAGCATAGATCTGACACTTATGGCAAGTTCGAGAGTGTTGATAGAAATCTGCTTCTATGGTAGACAGGTAATAGTCTTCCCGTAGGATTTTCTTTGCCATCGTATGCCCACTGGAATGGGTGCCAAAAGTGCCTTCATATAATTCAGCCATGATCCTTTCAGCATCAACCTTGTCTATGTACCGAAGTAATACGGAGTCATGGTTGCGTTTGTAAATAATGCCATTACTAAGGAAGAATTTAGCAGAGAATCTCCTTAAGAACTTCTTATCATTGATTGAAGCTCCTTCTGGGTATTCTTGAGCGTCGAGATACCTCTTGACTTCGTGAAACGAAGGCTGGTCCACTACTTCTTCAGTATTAATCTTGTGACAGTATGCTGGTTCATCCATTCATTCAATGGTGATCTGGGGAGCCTCCTTATCCCATTTAAGTTTAAACATAGATGCCATTGTGGCTAGTGCGTCGGCTAGCTGATTTTCTTCTCGCGGGAAGTGCTCAAAGGTTATATTCTCAAAATGTGGGGGAAACGTCAAAATATGTTCTTTGTAAAGGATAAGGTTAGGGTGTTTGGTGTCCAATTCCCCTTTGATCTGGCTAATAACCAAAGCTGAATCTCCGAATACATTCAAAGATTTGATCCCTAAGTCTATGGCAGCTTTGAGACCAAAGATGCACGCTTCGTATTCCTCCATGTTATTTGTACAATTGAAGAAGAGTCTTGCTGTAAATGGAGTATGTCATCCTTCCGGAGATATGAGTACAACACCAATACCATTGTCGAGTGCGTTAGATGCCCCATCAAAAACCAGGGTCCATCGAGATCCTTGCTCAGGTCCGTTATATGGTCTGGATTCTTCATAGTCGTTTACCATCATGATGTCCTCATTTGGGAATTCGAACTTCATGGACTGGTAGTCTTTTACAGCTTGGTGAGAAAGGTGATCAGCTAGTACACTGCCCTTTATTGCTTTTTGGGTAGTATACTGTATGTCACATTCTGTTAGGATCATCTACCATCTCGCTATTCTCCCAGAGAGTGCAGGTTTCTCAAAGATGTATTTTATTGGATCCATTTTAGATATCAATAGGGTAGTATGAGTCAGCGTATATTGTCTTAGCCGGCGAGCAGCCCATGCCAGAGTGCAACAAGTTTTCTCGAGCAGTGAATATCTTGTTTCACAGTCGGTAAACTTTTTGCTTAGGTAATAAATAACATGCTCTTTTCGGCCAGACTTGTCATGTTTCCCCAGCACACACCCCATTGAATTTTCCAACATGATCAAATACATAATCAACGGTATTCCCTCGACTGGTGGCATCAAAACAGGAGGCTCTTACAAGTACTCTTTGATCTTGTTGAAAGCAGTTTGACATTCATCATTCCATTTGACTACTTGATCTTTCTTCAATAGTTTGAAGGTTGGTTCACAAGTAGCTATCAGGTGAGAAATGAATCTGGCAATGTAGTTCAAACGTCCCAAGAATCCTATGACTTCCTTTTCAGTACGAGGAGCAGGCATCTCTTGTATCGCTTTTACTTTGGCAGGATCTACTTCAATACCCTTATTGCTGATGACAAAGCCTAGGAGCTTACCAGACCTTACTCCAAACATGCATTTATTTGGGTTCAACCTCAGCTTGTACTTTTTTAATCTCTCGAACAGTTTTTGTAAATGATCAAAATGCTCTTCTTCTGTTTGAGATCTATCTATCATGTCGTCCATATAGACCTCTATTTCGTGACGTATCATGTCGTGAAATAGAGCTGCCATGGCACGCTGATAGGTTTCCCTAACATTCTTCAGTCTAAACGGCATCACCTTGTAGCAAAATGTGCCCCATTGTGTGACAAAGGTTGTCTTCTCCATGTCCTCAGGCGCCATTTTGATTTGGTTGTAACCTGAGAAACCGTCCATGAAGGAAAACACTTTGTGTTGTGCAGTATTGTCAACTAGCATGTCAATGTGGGGAAGTTGGAAATCATCCTTAGGGCTTGCCCAATTCAAATCTCTGTAGTACATGCACATTCGTACCTTGCCGTCCTTTGGGGGCACGAGAACAAAATTGGCAACCCATTGCGGATAGGAGGTGATGGCTAAGAATCCAGCATTGAATTTCTTCATGACTTAAGCTTTAATCTTTGTAGGTGTTTAGGTATTGGCTTGCATTTTTGGTAAATCCCAAGTGTATGTGTGAATGTCATGACTGATGTCATAACATTCTAGTTCAGTTTGTACTGACTCATTAGGTACCTTTGCAGAAAAATATTGTAATTCAAATATTGATGTTTATAAGTGTGTATCTGAGCATTTTGCAAAATGATCACATTTTGCTAAATCAGTAGACAGGTTTTCTCAGATGTCATAACAGATGTTATGACATCCTGTTCTGAACTAACAGGATTGCAGGATTGGATAAGTCTGAGTTTTTTCAGGAAATAACTCAGTCCTTCCTGAACAGAATCCTGCGTTTTCTGAGGGGTAACCTAGCTCAACCCTAACCTGGTTAATAAAGTCCTGTGACCTGGTCTTTAGGTCAAACGGAATTAACCCTAGGTTTTTGGAAACCCTAACTGAAGTTGCAGCTGCTATATATTCAATAGAGCTGCTGTTTTTCAAGGATCGCTCTTTATTGATTAGTAGATCATTTGTAATCTGTATAGATTTGATTATTGTACTCCAAGCAATTATCATTGTGATAAGTGCCTTGGAATAGGTTTCTAATTGTAAGGGTTGTGTAGCACTCAAAGCTTTGAAGCAAGAGTGTTTGAATGTTCCTTGACTAAAGCTGTGGAGCAGAGTCAAGTTAGTTGTGTGCATCACTCAAAGCTGTGAAGCACGAGTGATTGTGTTGCTTGATTAAAAACTGTGAAGCTTAATCAAGTGTTTGTTTTTGAAGAGTGTCTTCATCAATTCTTAAGTCAAATTGGTTTATGTATCACTGCTGTGATTGAGGGGGAGTGAGTAGGAACTCAGGTTTAAGTTGTACTTAGATTGGAATTGCATTGGGTAGGTCTTAAGTGAAGGAGATAAACTGGTTGGTTTATTCCTGAATTAACATCTCTTATAGTGGATTCTCTCCCTGGCTTGGTAGCCCCCAGAGTAGGTGTTGTTGCACACTGAACTGGGTAAACAATTGACTGTGTTCTTTATTGCTTTTGTATTTACTGTCATATAGTAAGTCAGATACGGTGTCATAACATTGAACGTGACATTGAGTATCTGCAGCCAGAATTTCAATTGGCATCAGAGCAGGCACCCTGCCTGTATTACTGGGTGAGATCTAGGGATATCACTTTCTGGCACTATGGACAAAGAAGGAGTTTTTGGAAATAGACCACCCATTCTGGACGGAACCAATTATGACTACTGGAAACCTCGTATGATTGCCTTCCTAAAATCTCTGGACAAAAAGGCTTGGAGAGCTGCTGACAAAGGATGGATTCATCCCACCATAACTGAGATAGATGGGACAATCAGTCTGAAGCCTGAGGAAGAGTGGAGTAAAGAAGAAGATGAGTTAGCTCTGGGAAATTCAAAAGCTTTAAATGCCTTGTTCAATGGAATTGATAGAAACATTTTCAGACTAGTACATCAATATGAACTGGCCAAGGAAGTTTGGGACACTCTCAAAACTACTCATGAGGGCACTTCCAAAGTAAAAATGTCAAGGCTTCAGATGTTGACTACCAAATTTGAGAATCTAAAAATGATGGAAGATGAAACCATTCATGAGTTTCACATGAACATCTTGGAGATTGCCAACACCTCAGGAGCACTGGGAGAAAAGATGTCAGAAGAAAAACTGGTGAGGAAGATTCTCAGATCCTTGCCTAAAAGATTTGCAATGAAGGTAACTGCCATAGAGGAAGCCCAGGACATTAGCAAGTTGAAAGTGGATGAACTGATTGGGTCTCTTCAGACTTTTGAGATGGGGATCACTGATAATGGTGACAAGAAGAACAAAAGCATAGCACTTGTATCCAACATTGATGTTGAATACAAGGAGGATGAAGAATAAAACATATCAGAAGCTATTGCCATGCTTGGAAGACAGTTCAACAGGCTCATCAAAAGAATGGACCCAAAGTCAAGGTCTAATGTTCATAACATTCCCTCTGACATTGACAGTTCCAGCAGAAGACCAAGGTCAAAAGATAAGGGAAACCAAGGCAGAGGTATTCAATCCCATGGATGTGAAGGATATGGACATATTCGAGCTGAATGTCCTACCTTTCTTAAGAAACAAAAGAAAGGAATGACTGTTACTTGGTCTGACTATGATTCAGAAATTAATTCTGAAGAAGAATCTGCCAAACTAGTTACTGCCCTAACTAGTGTTTGTACTTCTAAAAGTGACACTAGTGATGAAGAAGTGACATTTGAAGAACTGGCTGATACCTACAAGAAATTGTGTATCAGAAGTGCTGAAGTCTGTGTGCAGAATGAGAAACAATCAAAACTCATTATAAAGCTGGAGGCTGAAAAAAGGGCAAATCTTGAAACTATAAGTCATCTAGAAGGAGAAGTTCAATTGCTGAACTCACAACTGAATCAAATGACCAAATCTGTCAAGATGTTGACCAATGGAACAGACAAATTGGAAGAGATCCTTCAGGTTGGACAAAATTTGGGAAATAAATCTGGACTAGGATTTATGGAAGCAAAGAAATCTGGTACTGGTAAGCAAATGTCAAAACAGATGTCTCAACACAACTCTCAACATCAGGAACAGAGACATATGAAGAAAAGGTACCAAAGATGGAAATGTCATCATTGTGGGAGATATGGTCACATAAAGCCCTTCTGCTTCAGACTACATGGATATCCTAATCAGAACTCAGGTGTCAAACCTAAGTCTAAAAAGGTACCACATGCTCCTAAATGGAAGAAAAAGGCTATTGCACTGATAGCTCACACTTCCCTGAGGGTCTCTGCAAAGGAAGATTGGTACTTTGACAGTGGATGATCCAGACACATGACTGGATTTAAAAATCTCCTCAATAATGTTATGCCTCACACCACCAGTTTTGTGACCTTTGGAGATGCTGCTAAAGGTGAAGTCAAAGGAGTTGGTAATTTGGACTGCCCTGGAGTTCCAAGTCTGAATAAAGTACTGCTGGTAAAAGGGTTGACTGCTAATCTCATTAGTATCAGTCAATTATGTGATCTAAGATTCAAGGTCAACTTCTCAAGATCTGAATGTCTAGTAATTAATGAAAAACTAGAAGTTGTAATGAGAGGAATCAAATCCAAAGATAACTGTTACGTGTGGCAGCCTGAGAACACTGATATCGCCACTATGTGTCAAATCATCAAAGAAGAAAAAGAGATGAAACTGTGGCAGCATAGGCTTGGTCTCCTTCATCTAAGAAGAATGAAAAGAGCTATTTCTATGGAAGCTGTCAGAAGAACTCCAAAACTACAGGTTGATAATATTTGTGATGTGGCAAATAAACTTGAAGAAGGATGTGTTGTCAGAACCTTAAGTCATCTTGACAAGGATGTTGGAAATAACAAGTCTAATAAATTCTATTCTCAAAACATCTGGTCAAAACAGATGCTCCTTGAGTACAATGTTACACAAGATGTTGTGACATTGTGTTGTGACAATTTGAAAACAATCAACATTTCCTTGAACCCTATTGACTTTGAAGAGAAGAAGTCATTTAAACTGGAACATAGTTTCTCTAAGCTTCAGCTGACTGATTCTTCTGCCAAGGCTCTTGTTGGAAATAAACTTGAAAATTTGAGGGGCAGGTTGGGTATTCACCAACATGAGAAACTATAGCAATTAATTTTGCTTAAAACAAAGGTTGAAGGGATTAATTTTATTAAGTCTATATTTAGTGGGTTAATCATATTCTTTCACAATTCCTTCAAAATCTTTAAGAAGTTGAAGAGACTCCCTTTTACCCCCTACCTCTCTCATCCTTGCAACCTGTTTCCTCCTCCCAATCAAAGATTTTTCTCAAATTGCTACCATTACTCAAAGTCAATCAAAATGTCTCAGACATCGTCTTCAACTATGGCGACTTCGTCATCCTCATCATCGTCATCATCTGACCAAGATTCTAGGGCAATCACTACATGCATAGAATCTGAAGTTCTTGAGGTCACTCCTCTCAGGGAGATGGCAACTGACCCAGCCAGAGTCAAAAAGCTCAGAACCAGACATGCAGGAAGAGCTCAAGCTACAGCCTCTGGTAATTCTTCTCATCCTTCGTCTTCTGTACATAATAGAGAAGGATCAGTTCAAGTTCACCAAGCTATTGCTAGGCTGGTTACTAGTATACTGAGTGGAAACCAATCTGTACCAGGGATTTCTATCCCTTTAAATCAATCAGAAAGTCCAAATGTGGAAGTTTCTGAAAATGTAGATGTCACTGAGAATGTTGTGACACCAAAAGACAACATTCAGAACCCCTCTGAAAAGGCTGCTGATCCACCTATCATTGATGTGGATGAAGATTACTCAGATAATGAACTGATTGCTAATGTGAACCCTAGCATAGCTAGGAGATTGATGAAAAGAAAGAGTAGTCAGAATGATAAACCTGATACTAAGAAATCCAAGGCTGAAGGCATGGCTGAGAAAAGTATTCAGACAAAAGGGAAGAAGGCCCAGGTGCATACTACTAGACAACCAATCTCTAAGAAGAGTAAAGAACCTGAAACTTCTGATTCTGATGAGGAATCAGAATTTGAGATTGATATTGAAGAAACTCCCATCAGAAGGAAGCTCCCCTCCAGCAAGGTTGCTAGAGTGCCTGAAGTGCCAACAGACAACATCTCTTTTCATCATCCTGACAATGCAAACAGATGGAAGTATGTTTGCTTAAAGAGAATAGCCTTAGAGAGAGAACTCAACAATGATGCCTTGGAGTGCAAAGACATCATGGACCTAATCAAGAATGTTGGGCTAATGAAGACAGTGATAAAGTTTAACAAATGTTATGAAAATCTGGTCAAGGAGTTTGTAGTGAACTTGTCAAATGATTGTGCTGATGGAAGGTCAGCTGACTTTGAAAGTGTTTTTGTTAGAGTAAGAAGGGTCAAGTTCTCTCCATCAGAAATCAACAAGTTTCTTGGAAGAACAAATGAGGACTGTCCTGATCTGGAGGCAACTGACAATGAAGTTTGTCTAACCATCACAGCCAGGCAAGTAAAGTGCTGGCCCTTGAAAGGGAAGCTGAATGCTAGTAAACTCAGCATGAAATTTGCCATCTTGCATAAAATAGGTGCAGCCAACTGGGTGCCTACAAATCACAAATCAACTATCTCCACAGGATTGGGGAGATTTATCTATGCTGTGGGAACCAAGACTGCTTTTGACTATGGGAGGTACATCTTTGAACAAACTTTAAAGCATGCTGGCAGTTATGCTGTCAAAGGACCAATTGCCTTTCCCTCCCTCCTTTGTGGAATCATCCTTGCACAATACCCTGATATCCTTGTGGCAAGAGATATAGTCTGCAAAAGAGCTCCTGCCCTTGGCCTGCACTACAAACTGTTTCAGGGATCTCATGCTCTAGACATTGTCATAACATCAGCTGAGACATCGTCTGTAAAGACCCAGTCCAAGACATCAGATGTCATAGCTGTTTTAAAAGAAACTTGCAAAGAGCTGGATGCTAGAAAAAGGACCCTAGAAATTCTAATTGCCAGGCTAGAAAAGGAGGAAGCTGAAGAAAACAGAAGGGAAGAAGGTGTAGAAGCTGAAGGACATCTCAACATTGAAGAAACTAGCTCCTCTGAGTCTGATGACAGTGCTTGAAGGTTGATTGTTGTTTGGTGGTGTTGCTGGTTGTTGCTGATATCTGGTGGAGTTTGGAAGTGTATTCAGTTGTTTTCTGCTGCTGCTCTTATTATTTTGCTTTGGATAACTGTATAATTTTATGAACATGTATCTTTGGCCCATTTGTGGCTAAAGAGGGGGAGAATATTTTGGTACTTACTTAATTAGTACTTGACATTCTATTTTTCTGCTGTCACTTATTTCTGTTGTTATCTATCTCTGATTGTTTAGGGTCTTTAGCCAAAAATCTGCCAAAGGGGGAGTTTGTAGGTGTTTAGGTATTGGCTTGCATTTTTGGTAAATCCCAAGTGTATGTGTGAATGTCATGACTGATGTCATAACATTCTAGTTCAGTTTGTACTGACTCATTAGGTACCTTTGCAGAAAAATATTGTAATTCAAATACTGATGTTTATAAGTGTGTATCTGAGCATTTTGCAAAATGATCACATTTTGCTAAATCAGTAGACAGGTTTTCTCAGATGTCATAACATATGTTATGACATCCTATTCTGAACTAACAGGATTGCAGGATTGGATAAGTCTGAGTTTTTTCAGGAAATAACTCAGTCCTTCCTGAACAGAATCCTGCGTTTTCTGAGGGGTAACCTAGCTCAACCCTAACCTGGTTAATAAAGTCCTGTGACCTGGTCTTTAGGTCAAACGAAATTAACCCTAGGTTTTTGGAAACCCTAACTGAAGTTGCAGCTGCTATATATTCAACAGAGCTGCTGTTTTTCAAGGATCGCTCTTTATTGATTAGTAGATCATTTGTAATCTGTATAGATTTGATTATTGTACTCCAAGCAATTATCATTGTGATAAGTGCCTTGGAATAGGTTTCTAATTGTAAGGGTTGTGTAGCACTCAAAGCTTTGAAGCAAGAGTGTTTGAATGTTCCTTGACTAAAGCTGTGAAGCAGAGTCAAGTTAGTTGTGTGCATCACTCAAAGCTGTGAAGCACGAGTGATTGTGTTGCTTGATTAAAAACTGTGAAGCTTAATCAAGTGTTTGTTTTTGAAGAGTGTCTTCATCAATTCTTAAGTCAAATTGGTTTATGTATCACTGCTGTGATTGAGGGGGAGTGAGTAGGAACTCAGGTTTAAGTTGTACTTAGATTGGAATTGCATTGGGTAGGTCTTAAGTGAAGGAGATAAACTGGTTGGTTTATTCCTGAATTAACATCTCTTATAGTGGATTCTCTCCCTGGCTTGGTAGCCCCCAGAGTAGGTGTTGTTGCACACTGAACTGGGTAAACAATTGACTGTGTTCTTTATTGCTTTTGTATTTACTGTCATATAGTAAGTCAGATACGGTGTCATAACATTGAACATGACATTGAGTATCTGCAGCCAGAATTTCAATCTTCTCTGACATATCTGGTCGCATGCGACAGACCTTTTGTTTTACTGGTGGGCAATCATCTTTTGTAGGTAGATGATGCACCACAATATCTGCATCAAGTTCTGGAATGTCTTCATACGACAAGGAAAACACCTCAACTTACTCGTGTAGCAACTGAATCAGACGCTCCTTGACACTGGGTTACAGATTGGCACCCATCTTGACTTCTCTTTTATCTTCCTCGGTACCTAGGTCGATTGTATCCACGGGTTCCTCGCGAGGCTGAATGGTTTTATCTTCTTGTAGTAGTAATCTGGCAAGCTCCCCGGGTACTTCACAATCTTCCTCACCTTCGTCTTCGGCTTGGTAGATTATATTTTCAGAGTCGCAGAAGGCCATGGCAGAACCGTTACCCATGGGATCCCAAATGGATATAGACCTGCAGTGTGATTGTGTGTAAGGGTATAGCTATCTCTGAAAGAAATGAAAATGTAAAAAATAAAAACAATGAGCATAAAGTTTGTATGCAAAACGTCCATGATTCATTGATGTCATATGGAAATGAGATAATAACCCTTACAAATGGACCATTGCGCCTCGGGTAAGACACAAGGTTTTAAGAGTTTGAATTGTTTTAATATTACAGATCCAACAAAATGTAAAGACAAATTACTGTGGGATAAAAGTGATTGGGACAAAATCTCTAGCCTCCCAATTGCTGAGCCCTGCACTGACAGTTGGGAAGATCGAATCCTCCAGGTTGCAACCATCTTCATCATCCTCTACCGCGTTGACTTCACGGTTGCTAATCTTCAGGGGTGGTCCTCCTGCACGAGCGCGACGTACAACCTTCTGAGCACTTGAAGTGAAACCCAAGCCAAATTTGTCAGACTTGTATGGGATATCTGAAAGTTTCCCCTAGATAGTGCACCCACCTTCTTCTATCACTTCCTTTGCATCCTTCAAAGATGATATTTTGAGTGGAGGCCTTGTGATTTTGGGAACAACCCTGGTTACTGCCACATCTTGCAGGACTTCCTCAAAGTGTTGGAATGAAGTTTCAATAAATTCACCATCTAACTCCACATATCTGAAGGAATTGAGATGGTTGATCATATACTCTTCTTCTCCATGAACGGTGATAATCTTCCCTTGGATCATAAACTTCAGCATTTGGTGCAACGTAGAAGTAACAACGCCAACATTGTGAATCCATGGTCGTCCTAGCAAGCAGGAATATGAAGGACGGATATCCATTACATAAAAAGTTGAATCAAATGTTTGGGTTCCAACCTTTATGGGGATATCCACTTCCTCATGCACCACCCTTTTTGAGCCGTCAAAGTCCCTCACTACTTTGTTACTTGGTTTCAATGTCAATCCCTCACAGTCAAGCCTATCAAGAGCCTTTTTAGGCAATACATTCAGAGATGAGCCAGTGTCCACCAAAACATGAGCCAAGGTTGTGCCCCTACATTCAACTGAGACGTGCAATGCCTCATTATGATTCCTTCCTCTTGGCGTTAAATCAACATCTGAAAAACCTAGACCATTATCTGCAGTCAAGTTGGCTATGCAGTCTTGGAACTGATCGACAAATGTTTCTTGGGATACATGGGTAGTTTTCAGGAATTTTACCAAGGCTTTTGCTTGCGCCTCGGGACATAGTAGTAAATCTAGCATGGAGATTTTAGATGGAGTTTGCCCCAGTTTCTCAACTACATCATAGTCGCTTCTTTTTATGATCTTTAGAATTTCCTCCATCTCTTTCTGGGAGGTCTCAGGGATAGCCAATGATTGTGCCTTCGTCTGGACAGGCTCAAACAGAATACTTTTACCTCGAGTCTCAGTTAAATCGGCAACAGGAATGTCAGTAGGAGTGATAGCAGGGATTGTAACAGCTTTGTCAGTTGGATTATTGGTGGAGATGATTGTAGGACTGGAAATAGCCTTCGGAGGAGAAACAACAACATGAATGATTACGGGTCCAGAAACTACTTTTGGAGGAGCAATTTCTGGAGAGAATATCCTTTCGCTTCGGGTAATCTTGCTAGTCCATGCAATATTACTGATATCGGGGTCAACTTTTTTAGAACTTGAATCTTCAGTAGCTGGCCAGTCTTGTTTGATACCATGGTAGTAGACATCCCCTCCATAATTCCATGGTACGGTTTTGTCTAAAAAATATGGGACCGGCCCAGGTATTGTAATTATCAAAGGAGCTGCTTTTGGAACTGATGTAATTCTAACGGGTCTTTTGGTGGAGACTCTGGAAGAATCGGCAGAAATGGTAATGATAGAAATATCATTAAGAGGAACAGGTGGAATAGAAGTCTTTTCAAACAAAATTTCCTTGTTATCTATTATGCATTGAACGCCCACTTTCAACAAAGGACAGCTGGTTGGTGAGGACAAACATAAATGGCAGCTTTCATCACAGCCTGGGAATACACTGGCATTTAATAAGTTCTCTTTGATAGTCAGGAGTGGAGTCATAAGGTCATCAACTGAAGTAACAAACATATCTTCCTCAATGGCGTTGGTATTATGGCCATGTTTTGGCATAGGGGCAGAAATGACATTTGGATTTTCGGGCGCATCGAATTCAATCTCTTTGGCTTCAATTAGGTATTGTACTTTGTTCTTCAACGTCCAACAGTTGTTAGTGTCATGGCCGGGACTCTCAGACTGGTATGCACAACGGGCATTAGGATGATAGTGAGGAGATGTTGTGTTAGGATTCATAGGAGCTTCTTTAAAGGTCACTAGGTTGGATCTCAACAGATGTGGAAATACTTGAGATAGGGTCATATTAATTATGGTGAATTATCTGACTGGTCTATCCATCCTTGGTTGGTTGTTTCTTTGCTGATCAGGCGCATGTTTAAGAATCATAACAGCCCCCACCATTGGACGGTGTTCGGCCCTATCTTGATTTCTCTGAGGATAAATAACAACCACTTATTTCTTTCCGATAAATGGCTTCCTTATAGCAGCAGAGGATGTATCTTTTTGAATCTTTCCACTTTTTATACCGGCTTCTACCCTCTCTCCGGTTAATATCAATTCAGTAAAACCTGCCGATGAACTCCCAATTAGGTGATTGAAGAAGGGACCAGACAAGGTGCCCAAAAATATGTCTACTAATTCTCTTTCAGATAGGGGAGGTTGAACTCTTCCAGCCAAGTCTCTCCTTTTTGGCGCATAGTCTTTGAAGCCCTCACTTGAAACCATGGCCATACTCTAGAGTTGAGTACGAGTTGGCACAAGATCAACGTTGTATTGGTATTGTTTATAAAAGGCTGCAGCAAGATCTTCCTAGTTATGAACATTGGCTCTTTCTAACTGATAAAACCAATCAAGTTGAGTTCTAGACAGGCTGTCTTGGAATAAGTGTACCCATAAATCTTTGTCAGCGGTATGAGGCTGGGTTTTCCTTACATAAGACCGAAGATGCATTTTAGGACATGAAACTCCGTCATATTTGGCGAACATAGGTGCTTTGAATTTTGGAGGAATGAAAATTCCCGATACTAAGCCCAACTCCTCAAAGTCCAAGCCAGGCACTTTTTGGATTTCCATTGCAGTCAATCTCTCTTCGAGATGTTTATACTTGTCATCAGCTGGAGGATATTGTTCTTCGGAATAGTCTTCTTCTTCCTCTTCCTCTTCTTATTCCGACTGGACAATTGTTTCCTTGCCCTTCCCATCTTGGTTGTCTTTCTCACCGGATGTTGTTGCAAAGTCTAGGTCTCTTCTTGTCTGCCCTTGGAACCTTCTTCCAATGTTTAGAACTCCGGCTATCTTTTTTGTCTTCTTTTTCTTCTCCTCAGCCAACAAAGTCTTCAACTCTTCTTGTCCTCTGGCTAGGGTCAAGAACAACTGTTGAAACTGTGCATTCTAAGTTTGGAGGTCCTTCACAGTTTGCTCGAGATCCATCTTACTGAAATAAACAGTAGAGAGATCAGGATACTTGTTACAAGAAACATGCTTATGTTATGATGAATGATAAATGCATATGCAATATTTTCAAGGATTTTAAGATTCAAATTTGTTTTAGACAAAAAGGAAACACACGTCATATTAATAGATTAAAGCTTAAGTACATAAATGCCTTCTTGGGAAAAATTATACAAAAAACTCTAAGATAAAAAGGTGGTCCGCATCCTCTTTGGTGCATTGTAAGCATTCATAGTTTGGTCCTATGAAGTAGCCTAGTGTGTTCCAAAACCTTCTTCTCGCTTGCGTAGAATTGGGCTTCGGAGGTATCTCGCTCCCCCTTGAGTTGTATCTAATCCCTTTGTAGGTCTTCAAGAGAGCTAGGCATGTCAGGATGTAGGATAGTGTATGGAGCATCTCCTTCCATTACAGGCTCAATGATTACCAGGAGAATGGAGGGGGTAAGGCATCATAAGACTCTGAGCATGAGTTTGTACCCTTTTGAGGTAAGGCTCAAGATGGATGGAATTATTGTGCCCCAAAGTCTTGCTATCTACCTTGTTCAACATCCTCCAAGCTCAGATAAATCTCTGGAGAAGACCTTGATCGTCGTTGTCGTAGTCAAATACCAAGCCTTGAATCAGCATCTCGTGTGGACCATCCCTTTGGGCGTAACCAAACTGTCTTAAAGCTAAGAAGGGGTTGTAGGTGATACCTACCCTAATGCCAAGTAAAGGGACATTAGGAAATTCCCTACAACGGTCGAAAATAGTAACATTCTCTATGGATCGGGAGCACCAATGGATGTCTGGATGTTTGAGCATCATCAACCTTTGTGACTACCTTGAACCTTGCTCATTCTTTAATACAGATTGGGGAAGATGCTAAATAAACCATCTTTCCAAGAGAGGAGTGCAACACATAAGGACACCTCTTTTCCTCATTGTGCAAGTGTGAAAAGAGTGTAGGATATCTCCTAGCAATGTAGGCACTGAGTTGCGGGATAGGAAGATTTTGACGGTGTTCACATCTATGAGTTGGCCAGGATTTGGAAACAAAATCATCCCATAGATGAGGAGAGCCACAATTTCCTCAAAGGCTTACAAATCAAAGGAATCCCAACAGTTTTGGGCTTTCTCAAACAGGAACTTTGCTAGAAAACCCTTGACACCACTTCTTGTTTCCCAATGAGTTATGACATCAGATGAGTGCAAGTGTAGAGCTTGAGCAATCTCTTCTGGCTTTGGGTCTCTTTCCATACCGTTGAAAGATAGTTGATTGAGAATGTGAATCCTCAAGAGTCGAGAGAATTATTCCAAAGTAGGAACAAGTTGATAGTCGGGAAATGTGAAGCAATGGTGTAAAGGATCAAAGAACTGAAAGAGCATTTTCATCATGTCCTCATTTGTGTTTGAGGTGACCAAGTTGATTAGGCGACCATATCTCTCTGTGAATGGAGAGTTTTCTGGAATCCTTGAAGCTATCTCCTTAAGTTGTGACGGTATCCTCACAAGATTGACTTGAATAGTTTTTCTGTGAAGTGAATCCATATCCTGCAAAACAAGAACAAAGATGAATCCAAAAATCCATGAAACGGTTAGTGAATGTGTATGATGTTTATCATGTTCATGATGTTATTTACAAGTATGTATATACAAACAAAGCAAACAAATCCTTAGGTTTAGGCTTGCATGGGGTTTTATAGGTAAGTACCCTCTTGAAGTTTAGTTGGCTCAAACATGTCCTAGTGATAGTAACCGGGTTCTAAGGAGCTCAATATCACTGGTTTGTTTCCTTGGTTATTGTTTCAGCACAAGCCTCTTTAATGGCGACATAAATATCCTAAGAAACCAAACCTCAATGAGTGTAGTATCGAGTATCTACCAACTTCGGACTGCCCCAAAGCCGGTCATCTCACTACATCCTAAAGGCCAAGTTGGTCAAGTAAAGGTTCTAGAAGTTCATTAGTGCTTTATGACATCACTCAGCAGACTCGTATTCTCTTTGATTAACTTATAGGCTACCGGTACCCACAAATATGTTGCACTAACGTAGCTATTGCTTAGACCATGTCGGTATACCCCGTACAGTTTCCATAACGTATTGCTACTTACCTATAATGTATCCCAAATTCGGGTAGAGGATTCAAACCCAAATAAAGAACCATAATGTAAAACATACAAGTCAAACAATGTAAGCAATTAAATGTGATCTAACCCTAAGGTAACCCCACTTTTAAAATTTTCCCCAGCAGAGTTGCTAGTTCTGTGATACGGTGGGAGAACTGACTTGAGGGTTTTGCGTTTGATCGGAAATGTTGTGGTTAGCAAGAGTCGCAACTGACTTTTCTTTTATCCAAAAAGGAAAGGTGAAAAAGCACAGGAAAGACCTTTGAGATTATTTCTTGAGTTCGGGGGGTAGATCATGAAAAGGGAAGGTATTAGCACCCTTTTCATCTGTGGTTTTCCATGGGCTCTTAGTTACTTTTTAGATCACTTACTTTTTGTTTTAAAATGTGCATGAGGTGGTTTTTGAAAGCATTTTGTAAAGAGGCCATTATTTAGGCAATCTTTGTAATGATTCTTGTTTGTAAGAATGTATACAAAGATGTTTGATCTTTTGAAAATGATTTCAATTTTGTAAGATGTTTGAAAGTGTATGTGTTTTTTTTGAAAATATCAAGGATGTTTTTTGAAATGGAGCAAATAATTAGGAGAAATCTACCTACTCAAATGTCTTTCTTGTTAATTTTCTTTTCCTTTGACATTGTTGTCGTACCATTGATTTGGTAAGCAACCTTATCTTTGGATGTAAACAGGACAGGTGTGGGTTATCGTATAACCATGATTAGAAATGTTGCAAGGTATCTTAGCATTCTTTTTGAAGTACTAAGATCATTTTTAAGGCAACTTAGATAGCGTCATCGAGGGGCTATGATCTTGTATTTGCTTGTTTTGGCTAAGATACCTTACATGCGTAATATGGCCATTTTGTATAAGGCAACCAAGTTGAATAACCCTAGGGATGTTGGTGTGGAAATGTATTATTTTCATGCTTGATTTAGTCTTGAATTAGAGTTTGCTATTTATTGGTTTTAAGTCTTTCCGTACAAACCCTAATTACTAGCATGTTATATAAAAGCGATAAATTGCGAAATTTAAAGTTACTACGCTATTACAACATTTGTGGAGAGGGGGGTATACAATTTGTAAATAGGGATTGCAAGAATTTATACCTTATTAGTTTATTACAACCATATTGAATTGGCATGAATATACAAGGAATTTAAATACAAAGTATAAAAATGAATAAATGTACAAGGATGCAAAATATGAAGAAAATGAATTTTGGTTGGTTTTCATGAAAAAAAAGATTTTGTCTTAATCTAATTTAAATAAAGAAAATAGTTAATTAAGTTTGAATTTATTAAGGAAAAGATTTTAAAAGAAAACCCTAATTCTATTAATTAATCAAAACAAAATAAGTTTAAGAAAAGTATATATTCTTTGGTATTTTTTATCTTGAAAATATTTGTAGTATTATAAAATATTTTTAGTCCTTTTTTATATTAAAATAATGTATTTTAAATGGTGTGAAGAAAAATAAATAAACAATATAATATTAATTAAGTTTATAAAATCTACTTAATAAAATGAATGAAGTATAAAAATATTTTTATTTATGTAAAAAATAAAATAAAATATGTCAAAATATAAATATATCATTTTTCGTATTTTTATGGTTTTTTTAATATTAGAAAAATAATTTAAGAAAAATAAATAAAATGAAAATAAGAAAAGAAAATAAAATTGGACCAGGGGTGTCAATGGGAAACAGGGAGGTCAACTAGCAAAAAATAAAATGAGCCAGGCCCAAAGGGCCCAGCGCCTGCCAAACAAAAAAAAGGGTCAGAATTGTGAAAATATGAAAAAAATGCAAAAGGGTACTATTGGGGCTCGAACTCATGTCCCAAAGGTTACAGGCACGCGCTTGTACCACTGGGGTGGCTATACATCTGTTAATACAAATGAAACAATAAATATGTAAGGAAAAATGTATTCTGAAGACTTCATCTTCAACCTCCAGCCAGACCAACTGTAACTTGCTCATTTCTCATCAAAAATGGAAACTGTAAACATGAAACTTGTAGAAAATTTTTCCACGATTCCAGAAATGTAAAGTGTTAAAACTATAGATCAAAGATAAGCAAGAATTTTAATGGCCCTAATCTGAACCCTAAAAATTTCAGAGATTTCAGTTTCAAAATTCTCTAAACTCAAGCAAAATTAATGGAAACTATGGACATGGTTAGCTTCAGGGCAATGATATCTACATGTTTTATTCAAAAATAAACTATTGATGATGCCTGTATGAAGAGTTCCAAGTTGAGAAAACTTACCTCAAAACTGGAAATCGTGTTTGGATTTGAGCTTGCTTCAAGTGATGGTGATGATCAGGTTAGCTTCTTTGAGGTCTTAGGAAGCTAATGCAATGGTTTGCTTGAGTTGAGAGTGGCTGAAATGACTTGGAGAAGTCCAACTACAATGCTCTGTGTTTGGCTATAGAAGTTAAGGAAGATGATGTTACAGTCGTGTAATAGGGACATGGACAAGTTATATTTGATGTATAGGAAATTTGGGAACTAAAAGTCCAAAGAACGCACGAGGGAAATAAAAGACACAAGTTCAAGGTCAGAACCTGCACAAAAATGGAGTTTTCTATGCAATTTCTGGCTAGAGGGATTTTGAGAGAGTTTTAGGCTTTCCAAAATCATGTGTTGTGTTGCAATTAACTTGTTAATATGTATGGAAAAGATTAGAGCATAAAATCACTCCAAGTTTCTGAGTTATAGGGTTATGACTCTATAACTTGCTTTTTAAGAAAAGAGAAGTGACAAATCTCAAGTATTGTACAAGCATGTTCTGAGCTTCTTGAGATCTTAGACACATTTCTTTTAGTTTACAGGGGTTGTGTGTGCAGAAAGAACAAGTTAGAAGCTCGAGACAAGTTGACTTTGTGATTAAAGTAACTTTTCAAGAATGGAATGGTAACTTTCTTCCTAAAATGGAAAATTGGTTTGGATAATGCTTGGAACACTTGGATAATAGCTCAAAAGCAAGTGTAATCTTATGATTATGGATAGATCTTGAGGTTTAGAGACCTTCAAAACAAGATTGTGCAGCATAGGTTTGAAATTGACTTCTTGTTCATCACAAAATTGCTTGTAAATTAAGTGACAAAACCCTAACTTCATCTCTTCGATTCTTCCTACTCAAGAATGATATCAAGGAGTTCTTGGACATTTTGGAAAGTTGTAACATGCTCTACAACCCCTCTTTTAATTGCTTTTGAATATTCCCCTTGGAACTATGTGAAAAAGTGTCATGAAGTTAGGTCAAAATCCTGTCCAAATTAGGGCAAAATTTCACTAAGTGTTTTGTTTCATGACCCTATGTTCATAAAATTGTAACTTGAGATCCAAGAATTTTTGGAAGAAGTTGTGTGAATCAAAGTTGTAGATTTCATGGAGATATACAACTTTCGGTTGAAAGTTTTTCTTGAATCATCTTGCATCACGGTGAAAATTTGGTTCCAAGTTATGAAAAAACATGGAATTTCCAACACTTAGAAAACATTTCTAAGTTTAGAAAATTTGACTTTTCAAAATGAAATCTTGACTTTTTTATTTCTTGATGAATAAGTTTCATATTTTGACATGTTTGGATGAATTATGATTATTGGTACTTGAATTTGACCAAAAAGTTAAAGTTTGACTTTTTAGTATACAATTGACTTTTGATCAGTTGACTGAAAAATTTATCTCTCAATCCAATGGACTTGCAATGTTTTGAACCATGTCATTAGGTTAAATGATGCAATTGGACTCTTCAGATCATTCCTTAAACAAATTGACCATTTGCTAGGTAAAAAATCAAAAATTCCCCTTTCCCAGTCAAAACCCTAATTTTGACCATTTTGCCCTTTTGGAGATTTGATCAAATTTCTTGAGTTATGGTCCAAACTTGATCAAGTGATACACATGAGTTTAAAATGTTGATGTGGACCAAAAATTATAAAGTTGACTGTGAATTGGCCATAGTTGACTTTTCCCCAATATAGCTGATATTTAGGTCAATTGCTTAATTGACTGATCAAAAGTGTGATCTAAGGCTTGAAACTTGACATGAGTAATCTTGGAGGTCCATAATGATCCATGAAAATCATATGGGGCATTGGAAGTTCAAAAATACTTGTGCAATCTCAAACCCTAATTTTGGTCATCAGTGCATAAGGAAGAGTCTTGAGCTGATCAAACCCTAATGCAGTCTTGAGCCCGAGGAGATCTTGTGAGAAAATTCTTGATAAGTTAGAGGGAAAATTTTGGGGTACAACAATAAGGAACTCAAAAAATCCAGGGTGATACCATGGAGAGGGGTATACCTCTTCCTCACAGCAAAGTTATCACAACCAATCTGGTTAAGCAGGTACATCAAACTATCACGTAGTCCTAAGGTGGTCAAGGTGATTCCGTCACGGTAAATAGGTAGAGTCATCTTACTTTGAGCTAAAACATTGAAACATTTCCTCTGGGCTACGCTCCTAAAAACAATCTCCTTGTCATCAACTTGATCCATCGTCCTACAGAAATGGTAAGCTAGCCTAAAATTAGACAAGATTATGCTACGAGTCAGTTAACATCGCTTAAGGCAATTAGGATCAAATGATAATATTAATAGTTATAATAAAAATAAAATAAAATAGAAGAAATGAAATACAAAAGATAACATAATAATAGTAGTTTTAATAATTAAGTAAAATATTATAGGAGAAAAATATGAAAAATAAAAGATAGAAAATAACAATAGTAATAATAATAGTAATAAAAATATATTTAAAAATTGTGGGTAGCCTCTCATGCAATGCCTTATTTAATGTTAGGGCGTGACATAAGTTTGGAAAAGGGCTAGTCTGACGGAAGAGCATGCATCTCTTCTAATTTGTAACTCATGCAGAAATTTTTGATTTCTACACTATGGTAATGCTTAAGTCGCTTCCATTTCACAATAAAAGTCTCATTAGATTTCCCTTTTATTTCGATTGCTCCGCTTTGAAAAACTTTTACAAACTCAAAAGGACCAAACCATCTAGAATGAAGTTTTCCCAGAAATAGTTTAAGTCGAGAATTAAAGAGTAAGACTATCTCACCCTCATTAAAATTTTGCCTCGTTAGCCGTTTATCATGCCATGTCTTGGTTCTTTCCTTGTAGACTCGGGCATTTTCATAGGCATCAAGTCTGAGTTCTTCCAGTTCATGGATATCTAAAATTCTTTTCTCACATGCGATTGTGTAGTTCATGCTTAGGGTTTTAATCTCCCATTAGGATTTATGTTCCAGCTCTACAGGCAGGTGACATGATTTTCCATAAACTAGTTTGAATAGAGTGGTTCCTATTGGAGTTTTGTAAGCTGTCCTATAAGCCCAGAGAGCCTCATGAAGTTTTGTAGACCAGTCTTTCCTAGAAGTCGCAATAATTTTCTCCAAGATCTGCTTAACTTCTCTATTGGAAACCTCAACTTGTCCACTTATTTAAGGGTGATAATGAGTCATTACTCGATGACAAAATCGATATTTAAACAACAATTTCTGAAGGAGTTTAGAAATGAAATGTGATCCACCATTGCTAATGAAAATCCTTGGTACACGGAATTTGGGAAAGATTATATTCTTGAAGAGTTTGATGACTACTCGTGCATCATTAGTAGGAGAAGCTACTTCTTTGATCCACTTTGATACATAATCAACTGCAACGAGTATGTATTTATTGCTAAAAGGAGATGGGAATGACCCCATGAAATCTACACCACATACATCAAAGACTTTCACTTCTAATATACTTTTTAGTGGAATCTCGTCTCTTCTAGAGAAATTTCCAGTGCGTTGGCACCAGTCGCAATTTATAACTGCAGTGTGTACATCTTTCCATAGAGTGAGCCAAAAGAGGCCAAATTGCAATATTTTTGCACAAATCTTTGAAGTGCTCGCATGCCCTCCATAGGGTGCAGAATGATAATGAGATATGATATCATTTACTTCCAATTCAGGGACACATCTACGAAAAATACCAGTTGCGCCTCTTTTGAAAAGAAAGGGCTCATCCCAATAATAATGTTTAAGATCATGGAATAATTTCTTCTTTTCCTGGTATGTTAAGTCTAGTGGAAGCACCCTAGCTGCTAGGTAGTTAACAAAGTCAACATACCATGACATAGCAGTTTTGGTGCATATTGACTCCACAACTTCATTGGTTTTTGTGTCATGATAAATTAAAGATCATTGGCTTGTTTGACTCTCATTTTCTAATTGGGCTATAAGTCGATCGTAAGAAAAATCGTCATTGATGGAGACTTGTTCGGGATCTAGGTACTCGATTCTAGAGAGATGATCTGCTACTACATTTTCAGTACATTTCTTATCTTTGATTTATAAATCAAATTCTCGCAAAAACAAAATCCATATTAAAAGTCTGGGCTTACCATCCCTCTTATTCAACAGATACCTAATTGCAGCATGATCGCTATAGACAATTATTTTAGCTTCCACTAAATAAGAGCGAAGCTTATCTAAAGCAAACACAACAACTAAGTGTTCTTTCTCTGTGGTAGCATAATTCATTTGTGAACTGTCCAAAGGTCTACTTGCATAGTAAATGGCATGAAGCTTTTTATATTCTCTTTGTCCTAAAATAGCGCCTATAGCATAATCACTAGAATCACACATTATCTCAAATGGTTTACTCCAATCAGGTGGTTGCATAATGGGTTCAGTAATAAGAGTATTTTTCATATGTTAAAATGCTTACAAGCAATCCTCATCAAATATGAATTCAACATCTTTCATCAGTAAGCCAGTTAGTGGTTTTGTTATCTTAGAGAAATCTTTAATGAACCGCCGATAAAAACCAGCATGTCCTAGAAAACTACGAACTTCTCTAACCATTTTTGGAGGTTGAAGATTTTCTATGATTTCTATTTTTTCTTTATCCACTTCAATTCTTCTATCGGATACAATATGTCAAAGCACAATTCCTTCTTGGACCATGAAATGGCATTTTTCCCAATTCACACTAGATTAACTTTAACACATCGTTCTAGCACCATATCAAGGTTTGATAGACATCCTTTAAAAATTTCCCACAAACAAATAATTCATCCATAAATACTTCTATCATGTCATCTATAAAATTGAAAAATATGGCCATCATGCATCTCTAAAAAGCCGCAGGAGCGTTACACAGTCCGAACGACATTCATCGATAAGAAAATGTACCATAAGGGCATGTAAAGGTTGTCTTTTCTTGGCCATCAGAATGAATGGGAATTTGAAAAAATCTTGAGTATCCGTCTAAATAATATAAGTGAGAATGTTTATCCAATAGTTCGAGCATTTGATCAATGAAAGGTAGAGGGAAGTGATCTTTTCGAGTGACTTTATTTAGCTTTCTATAGTTTATACACATTCTCCATCCAATGTGAATTCTCTTTGCTACAGATTCACCTTTCTCATTACTAACGGTAACACCTCCCTTCTTTGGTACGGCATGTACTGAGCTAAACCATGTATTGTTAGATATCAGATATATAATTCATGCTTCTAATAACTTTTGCACCTCCTTTTTGACTGCACCACTTATAATGGTATTTATCCTTCGTTGGTGTTGTCTAGAGGTTTTAAACTCATCCTATAACATAATATAATGCATATATATATATATATATATATATATATATATATATATATATATATATATATATATATATATATATATATATATATATATATATATATATATATATATATATATATATATATATATAGGGCCTTATTCCTTTTAGATATGATATGTTATACCATAGAGTTGTAGGATACTTTCTCAAGACATTTAGTAACTTTTCAATTTTTATTTGTCCCAGGCCAGCATTGACTATTACTGGTCTTTCAAGATTTATATCTAGGAATTCGTACCTTAGGTTTTTAGGCAGTGTTTTATGTTCTACTAAAGGTTTCTTTGGGCTTGGCATATGATTAGGTGTTAGTTCTAGACATTCTCTCAGTCTGTCCTCTATGTATGGTTCACGCTGAATATCGTCTTCGAATATAAGAGGTGCTGAAATCTTTAGTACTTCAATGTACTTAGATGGTTCCATCTCCATTTCTTTCATGCAACTGTCAATGATGTCTAGAATGAAACATGTATCTTCTATTGCTGGAGGTTTTAGGAATTGAGCCAAAATAAATTCAACATTTTCTTCACTAACTTCAAAAGTTAACTTTCCTTTCTTGACATCAACAATAGCTCGGACTGTGGCTAAAAAGGGTCTTCCTGAAATAATAGGTATGTTGGAATCCTTTTTTATGTCCACTATCACAAAATCAAAAGGGATATAAAATTGACCTATACGCACAAGAATGTTCTCTAGCATACCCACATGATATTTGACAGAACGGTCTGCTAGTTGTAGAGACATTTTAGTTAGTCTAAGTATATTGCATGTGGATAAGGGCATTAAACTAACACTGTCTCCTAAGTCTCATAGAGAGCTGTCTATGATATATTTTCCAATTACACAAGGAATGGAGAAACTACCTGGATCTTTCAGTTTATGAGGCATGTTGTTTTGAATTATAGCGCTACACACAGCAGTGAGCATAAATGTTTCATTATCCTCAATTTTTTCTTGTTGGATAGGATTTTTTTGTACCCCAATTTTTCCCCCTAAGATCCCTTCATCATACCATATTGTTTCAATCATCACAAAATCACATTAGGGCTTTTGGTTCTTCTCCCTATCTTTAGCTTTGCTCTTTGAGGAGTTACCAAACACCTTGATTTGTTTTCTTCGGTGATCATGGATATTTTGCTTTGATTTTCTCTCTAAATTAACAAAATACAATATTGGTTTGTCTTACTTGTTAATAATGTAGGTAAATGCAATGAGGTTTAACAGGTTGCATCATGGGTTTATCAGTTTATTTCCATGCCCTAGTCAATGTCTTGAGAGATTCAAACCTCACTATTGAAGTTGTTTTGAAGTTGGTATGGAAGTAGTTTTTATGGCCATAAGTCCTCATCATCATCCTCAACAAATTCTATTCACAAAGGAAGAATATTGGCACAAAAAGTTTGTTCAAACTTGGCAAAGTTCCACCAAGCATTTCTCTTGATCTATAGGCTAGGGTTTTGGACTTCAGAGGGGCATATCTTGCTCATCTTTGGTATTTTTGAGTGATTCCAAAAACATTCTTCTGTTCAAAGAGTTACCAACAAATCACTTCAAAATCTCCAAGTAGTTCTCATGTGGAAGGAAGTTGGTGAAGAAGAAAGATTACAAGTCATCTAGATGAATCCCTCATTTTCCATATGTGACTTCAAATGGTCATAACTTGGTAAATTTTATCACCTTGAGCCCATTATTTTTTCATGATGACCCTAAGGATGTGTACTTCATGACTTCTTTTATGTGCAAAGTAAGAAAATGGATGGAAGTTGCCTTAAGAAAGCAAGAGATTATATGTCATTTCATGATTTTTGGCCAAATTCAACAAGTCATAACTTGCTCAATTTTTAGAGATTTTTAGTGGTTCAAATTGCAAAATGTCATTCAAGAGATCTACTTCATTCCATCTTCTTTGATTAAGAGAAAATTTTAAGTGGAAGGCCATGTTTGGATGCAAGAGATTATAGGTCATTTTTAAAGAATAATTTAAAATATTTCTAAGTATGGAAAGTCAACTATTTTCCTTCAAATTTGACTCCATGTAGTTTTCAGCTCAAGCATCCATTTGATTCCATTCTTTTTCCATTGCAAAGCTTGTTACCTCATCTTTCCAAGGCATCAAGAATTTTTCCCTAAGACCCCCTGAGGTGGAAATGCCATTGGATTGAACTTGGTAACTTGGAATTGAAGTTTCACCATAAGTCAGAATTTGAAATCCATGTTTTGGCCTTTAAACATAAAATTAACACGCGTTTGTGATCTAAAAATGTTTAACAAAGTTTCCAAAGTGGATTAGAGCCTTGAAACACAAGGATTTGATGAGTTTTGATGCAAATCAGATCACACTTTGCTCGTGCATCAGGTTCACTTGATTTCCCCCCCAATTTGCATCATTACACACGCTTGAACATTCCATTTGATTCCCTATAAATAGAAGGTCATCCCTCATTCAATTTCCCAAGCTTAGATAGCCAGAATCACCCTGCAAACTTGCTTCACAACTTAGAATTCAGCTACTTCGAATCCTATTCTCAAGCCTTTTTCAATCCATTTTTCATCAATTCACCATCCTTGATCTTTCCTAAAGCTAACCATATAATCACATTCAAGAATCGTGCCCTATACTGCTCCATAGAAGTCCAGTTTCAGAGCTCTGCAACTCAATTTCAATAGGTAGATTCCTTCATCAATTCTTCAAAACTTTGGTATCATTGTGTTGCTCTCATTTCCCTGGTTCTAGTCGCAACACTTACTTTTATCTTGAAGCACGTTTTGACCATGAATTTTCAAATCCCTTTTCAAAACTTTCTTTCCAAATTGCTTGAGTTACTGTTTATATAAATTTGGCGCGAGGGTGTGGTTGTCTTTGTCTTGAAGAGACGAAGCGAATGTCATAGGTCTGAGCTTTTGATTTTACAGTTTGAGAGACCTGAAATTCGTGCAGGCTAGAGGTTGAAGATGACCAACGTGTCATCTTCTAACCAATGAAAGCGTGACATTAGTTATTTTCAAATTCTGATTTTATTAATGATTCTGTACGTTATTCATTAAAGACCATGATATACACAACACGCCAGATCCCTTGGATTTGACTACTAACGCGTTTTGACTCTCTTCCAATGGTCCACGTCTTTTTATTTTATTTTCTTTTTCTGATTTTTATATTTTAATTGTTTTAAATTTCAAAAAATCATAGAAAATTCATTTTTAGTCCAAAAAATCTAAAACAAATATGAAAAATATTTTTGATTATTCTCTTTCTGATTTTTATTTTTTCACAATTTAATTTTGTGTTTTGATATTTTTTTATGAATTTTACACTTACTTGATTTGTTAAAAATGTTTAAAAATACTTTTACACATTTTTAAATTCTGAAAAATTTATGGAATGATCCAATGATATTGTGACAAATATTGGTGACCTTATTTTATTTTTGTTTCTGACTTTGCTATTTTTTACTATTTTTTTTATTTTACCCATTTATTTTAATTTTTAAAAATAGTTTCTGACTTTTAAAAATTCCCAAAAATTTTGTAAAAATTACTTGGCCTCTTTTCTGATTTTTCTATGATCTTATTTTTCATTTCTTGATTAATTTGAATATAATTGGCATTTTCTTCATTATTTTCCTTTTTTTAACCCTTTTATGAACATATTGATTATATTATTATTTTGTGAATATTTTCTGGCTGTCTTGGATTGATTTTTTGGTCATGGCTTTATTAACATCATTGGATCCATGGTGTTGAGTTTAACTCCACAAAAAATGGATGAATGATTTTAATAATAGTTTGATTAAATGTTAATTCAAATGTGGTTTTTTTCTTTTTACCCTAATTCCTCTTCATCTCATCCACTTCTTATTGCATTAAATGTTGTTAGAGCATGATCTCTATATCATGTCTCAAAACAAATGGTGAATAGATTGCTATTGACCGGCCTCAAAATAGGTGCGACTTCTATATAAGTCCACTTACGATTACTTAACATAACGCTAAATTTTGTCCCGATTCGAATAAATGATCATTCGTGGCCCAAACTTATGATTGCAAGCCCAAGTATGTTAATTTGATCTCTTTGATGCAATAACCTTGAGATTCATTGTGTGAAAGCTTTGGTTCTACCAATCCTCTAATGGATATACAACACCTTTGGTCAATGCGGATCATTTAAACATCGTTGATCATTAAATGGTACTTGTGAGAATTCCAAATGGATGATATACTTGACAAAAAGCAAATGCAACTTGTTGTGTGGAGGATTTGGTTCTACCAATCCTCTAATGAGTTCCAAATGCAAGTTTCAAGATGGTCATCCAACTAACCACTAATTATTGACTTGTTTTATTTTATGCTTTTATTCTTTTATGCTTTATGCACTATTTATTTTTTAGCATTTTACATTTCATGCCATTTTTATCTTTGCTCATTTGAGCATTTATTTTCTTGTCATTTTTACTTTGCTCACTCGAGCTTTTCTTTTTCCTTTTTCTAAGATACTTAATAACCAACTTAAACCCTAAAAAACTCTTAATGGTACTTGGACTCTTTGGTTACTATCCTTGGCATGATGGAGCAGTGGACTTTTTCTTGGACATAGGATTAGAAACCCTGGCCTATCTTGGATACCTTGTGATCTAATCTGATTATTTTGTCTGAAGCTCTTGAGGTTTACCTCAAGATATTGGGTTGCTTGTTTGTTTTTGTGTGCAGGTTTTTGTGATTACACTCTTTGTTTGTAATCTGGAATTCACCCGCATACAGTCGTTACTCTGCCCAATTTTTGTGAAGACTTAATACATTTGAAGAGGTCTAGTATCTTTGCTTGCTTGGTTTCACTCCAAAGAATGGGAATTCTATGTTGGATCAAAATGTGAAGTTTTGGCTTCTTGATGGTTAGATGTTCCTTATCCTTAGCTTTTACCTTATGCTTTAGGATAGCCTCTTCTTCTCCTCCCATCTTCTTTAATTTCAAAAATCTCCTCCCCCATTTGAAAACCCTTCTTGTTTTGAAACTTAAACACTTTAATAAGAAACTTGGGCTTATGTCCATGCATTTAAAAAAAAAACATTTTCATAAATAAACTCCAATCAGTTTAATAATACCTTGACATTTTTTTTATGATAAGACTAAAAGTCAATCAATCTCATTTCAAATCATTTTTCCACTTTGGCTTTTACCTTTAAACTTTTCTTAAAAGATTAGGATCTTGTCAATCCTTGTAGTGATGCAAACAACTATACCTCTACAATGTGTAGTAAAGTGAGATATTTTCAACTTGGGTGTTGAGTGAGGCATTGTTGATTTTAAAATCCAAGCCACATCCTCCATTTTGAGATGATGCAAATTCTCCTTTCTCATGATTGTGGGTAGTAAGTATATTTTCCACAAGGACAATGACGATGACGTCTTATCTCATCAAATTAACTAACACACTCGTGTTTCAAATTTTTAAAAGAGGAACTACGTGTACCCTGATCCCCTATTGGATAAAAGGTGGTACGTAGTCACTAAAGGTTCACAATCGCGGCGGGTGCAAAAATCATATAAAATACTTCTTTTCTCACCTCCACTATTCATTTTATATACAACAAATTTTTATAGCCAAAATATACAGATTTTACAAAGATGTTCTTGCGGAGTACCGTAGATGTTTAGGGTGCTAATACCTTTCCTTTTCATAACCAACCCCCTTACCTTGAATATTTCCCCCTCTTTTTGGGTTATTCGCTCTTTTCCCATTCCTTTGGAAACAATAAAGCGCGGTGGCGATTTTTATTTTGATTTGTATAAAGTCTAGTCAATCCAATGGCTTAGTCTTTAGCATTTCTACCGCTACAGATTTCTTTAAGAAACTTAGTATATAAAGGCATTTGTGTAATAACTTCTATGAATAGTATAGTGATATTTAGTTGTTTCAGAAGTTCTACAAATTTCTTGAATTGTCCTTCATTTTTGGTCTTAGATTATCTTTGAGGATAAGGCACATGTGGTTTATAAGGTGGAAGAGGCACATAGGGCGGTCCCTTTTGTACAACCTCTTTGATTTTGTCTTCTTTTCTATCGTCCTGTAGTGTGTTCACCTTTTGAGTTTCATTACCAGGATTTTTATACATGGACGAATTTTTAAGTCTCGGGTCTACTTGTCCATCTAGTTCAGTTCCACTTTACAATAGAATAGTATTAACATGACTTCTTAGGTTTGGTTGTGGTTGACTGGGGAATGTTCCAGTTGGGGGTGCTATTGTTGCTTGTTGTTGGGCTACTTGAAAAATTTGAGTTTCTAACATTTTGTTATGTGTAGCCATAACATCAAGCTTACTCGATAGTTTCTTCATCAATTCACTCATATGAGCATTCTGATTTGTGAAATCTTTGTTTTGTTGGGCCTAAGCATTCATAAAGTTTTCCATCATGATCTCCAGATTTGACTTTCTAGGTGCTTGTGGAGCAGATGGTGCTCCTTTCTGATAACCAGGTGGAATACTAGGTGCTGGGTTTAGTGGATATAATGTATTATTGCTCTTATATGAAAAATTCAGATGATTTCTCCAACCAGGATTATAAGTGTTTAAATATGGATTTCCTTGAGCGTAGTTTGCTTAGTAAGTGGAAATACCAGCCAATAACTGACAATCAACATTAGTGTTCCCAAGGGTTTCGCATAATTCATAGTTTGGTGTCATAGAAACTACAGTGGCTGCAGGCGGTGTTATGGCTAAGCTTTCAATCTTTTGAGTAAGTGCATACACTTTAGCATTGACACGGTCTATGCTACTGGCTTCGTGAATTCCGCCTTTTGGAGTTGGTATTTCTACAATAATTTGTTCACCTCCCCATTGAAAATGATTTTGAGCCATTTTCTCAATGAATTCATAGGCTTCATCATACGGTTTATCCATAAGAGCACCTCAGGCTACGACGTTCAGATTAATCTTAGTATTGTACAATATACGATTGTAGAAGGTATAGATTATCAAAAATTTCTCAAGTCCATGGTGCGGGAAAAGCCTCATCATGTCCTTGTATCTTTCCCAAGCGTTGAAAATAGATTCGTTCTTTTCAGCTTAAATCCATTGATTTGAGCTCTTAGCATAATTGTCTTACTTGGTGGAAAATATCCGCTAAGAAGACTTTCTTTAATTAGTCCCACGTTGTCACAAAATGATATGGGAGATATTGGAGCCAAGCTCTAGCAATATCTCTTAATGAAAATTGGAAAAGACAAATGTAAGTTTGGGTCATCCGTAGGATTTCCTGAATATTGTTTTTGTTGAACAACTGACAATAACGAAGGTTACAACTCGAAATTGTTTCTGTTGATAGCAGGGGCATCAATGTTGTTATGCGATTCTTATTGCGATGGAACAACATAATACTTTAAAGGACGGTTTTGTTGTCCTTCGGCCATGATTGGTTCTAGTTTTCGAACTGGAATGATAGGATTTAGAAGATTATATTTAATACGAAATTGGGTATTTCGGCGTCTTATATTGGCAAAATGCTTGATTTCATCAATTGGATGCTCTAACTTTTTGCTTTGTAGGCGAGTTCTTGGCATAAAATTAGTGATTTAAAAAGGAAAATAATTACCTTAGTTTATACTACACAACAATTGAATCACAATATTGACTAAATTAGTCCCCGACAACGGCCCCAAAAACATGATCGCGACTTTACGTGTTGGTAGGATTAAAACTGCAAGTATACAACCTATCGTGTAGTTTTTAAAGATTGTCGAACCCACAAGAACTAATAATAAAACTAGAGTGGTACGTAGGCACTAAAGGTTCGCAACCGCGGCAGGTGAAAAAATCATAAAAAATACTTCTTTTCTCACTTCCATTATTCATTTTATATACAACATATTTTTATAGCCAAAATATACAGATTTTACAAAGAGGTTCCTGCAGAGTACCATAGATGTTTATGGTGCTAATACCTTCCCTTTTCATAACCAACCCCCTTACCTTGAATCTTTCCCCCTCTTTTTGGGTTATTCGCTCTTTTACCATTCCTTTGGAAATAATAAAGCGCGGTGGCAATTTTTATTTTGATTTGTATAAAGTCTAGTCAATCCAATGGCTTAGTCTTGAACATTTCTACCGCTACAAAAAAATGGCGACTTCACTGGGGACAAATTGACCTCTTGCTGGTCCATCCCTAAGTGGGTTAAGCCTATCTTTGTTTATATCTATATATGTTCTATTGTTGTTTATGTGTTGTATTTTGTATATATGTTTGTCTGGATTTTCCTGCTTTTTCGGGTGCTTGGTGATTACTCATAAGTCATATACCCGGACTTGGGAAAACTTTAAGATAGGACGGGCGGTATAGTCATGTTAAATTTGAGGGAGTAATCCCCAAAAAGGAGGCATGAGATACCCTACTCAGTGGAGGCCCTTTTGACTGTAGTGTCGTTTACCGAGTAATCGGGAAGACGTACTGCTTTCGACCTGGGAGCCTGCTGAAATTGAGGACCGTAGAATACCAAACCCATCTTGGCCTTTTAGGTGTAGTGCGGAAGCTATGATGGAGTAATCTGGAAATAGTTGTCACATGATACTACACTCAGATGAGTTTTTCTTGATAATATTACTAATTACCGAGTTAATTGGGAAGTTGGTAATATCCGAAGGAAGGATGTAGACTTTGGGAACCTCTAGAACCTTGTTCGGAAGGTGATAACTTTTTAGACGAACACCTTATGGTTAGTACCTTCGACCTCATGCTCGTGACGTTGAACCTATAAACCCTATATGTGTGATCTTGTGTGTGATTGTTGCATCATGCATCCAGGCACTCATAAGCATCTTTTGAAGAAAACAATATTTCAAGGGATTTAAAAGTTGACTATTTGTGAATATCTCAGGTACTGTTAACCATGGATTCTGGAAAGAGAAAGACTGGGAAATACAGTTTCAAGGATCCCAAGATAGATGAGTTGGTCAGTCTAATTCCAGAGATTGATTGTCCTGCAGACTTTCGGAAGAAGTATGGATCCATTATTCCTCTCATGAAGCTGAAGATGAAGGAGGGTATTCTCTCGACCTTGGTCCAGTTCTATGATCTGATGTATCACTGTTTTACTTTTCCCGATTATCAGTAGATGCCTACATTGGAAGAGTATTCTTATCTATTGGATTTACCCGTTACCGATCGTGTTCCTTTTAATGGTTTGGAGGGCAAGCCAAAACCACATGAGATTGCTGCTTTGATTCATCTGGGGAACTCTGAGGTGGAAGCCTATATGACTACTAAAGGAGGGATTATAGGATTACCTGCTCAGTTCTTATTGGAGAAAGCTCATTACTTTTCCAGAATGAAGAGTACGATTGCTTTTGAGGCCATCTTTGCTTTACTTGCTTATGGATTATTCTTATTTCCTAATGTGGACAAGTTTGTCGACATTAACGCTATCAGGATTTTCATGATTGGAAACCCAGTTCCTACACTAATGGGTGATGCTTATTACTCTGTTCATCTTCGGAGTTCTTATCATGGTGGAATGATTATCTGTTTCACGCATTTGTTGTACCGGTGGTTCATATCTCATATGCCTCAATCTGATGCTTTTTGGGATGTCAAGAAGGAACCTCGTTGGGCTCCTAAGATCATGGCACTTACCCACTCGGATATTGATTGGTATCATCGAGCTTATCAGGATGTAGAGATTATTGACAGTTGTAGTAGTTTCCCCAATGTAACTCTTCTTGGTACTAAGGGAGGAATTAACTATAATCATGTTCTTGCACGACGACATCTTGATTATCCGATGAGAGATAAACCAAACAGTATTCATTTGAGTAGTTTCTTTTTGAAGGAAGGAGAAGACCACAGGGAAGCTAGGGAGCAGATTACGAAGGCCTGGTGTCACATTCATAAGAAAAGTAGGAAAGATTTGGGACCTAGGGGTGCTGTTTCTTTGGAGCCATATCTTCAGAGGGTCCGATCGAGAGCCATCCAGTTGAAGATGTCGTATACTCAGGAGACACCCATGCCTGATCTGTTTGTGAAGACCACTCCTCATTTATTAGATGACCTAGAAGAGCTACAACTTGCTTTGGTTAGGATGCAACAGGAAAGAGATGCTTGGAAGAACAAGTTCCCGACTTTAGAGAGTTCCTACAGAGCAAACCTGAAGGAGAAGGATGATTTGATCGAGATCCTTGAGAGTCGAGCGGTGGAGTCTATGGAGAGGCAAGGGGATTTATTTTCTCCTAAGCCTCAAACAGGTGCTGATTACTCACTTCCTGCTTCAGATGATTGGAAGGAAGTTGCCATCAGACATGTGGAAGAAAACCAGAGGTTGAGAGCTCAGATTGCCAGGCTCACAGGGAAGCGCCAACGTACAGATTGATCTCTATCAGTTTCTTTCTCTCAGGATTTTTAGATTGTATTTTCATCTTGTACTTGGGATCATTGAAACTTGTAACCCATTTTAAAGTTATTATAATAAAATTTATTAGTATTTCAAATGCATTATTATTTTGATGTTTACAATATGTCTATAAACGTTAAATCCCTTGAAATATTAAATGATAAAGTAAAAAATAATCATATGCATTTCACATCATGCATCATATTGCACATATTTCTTACATTTATTATGCATACCCAGGTGCCTTACCCAGCTTTTTGCTTCGTTAAGCAAACTGACTCATCACTACAACACTTGGGACAACTTCAAAAAGAAGATGGACAACTTGGAACAGGTGAATTGCGAGCTACGCAAAGAAGTTTCTGATTTGAAGGCTGGCTTGGCCAATTTGACTACTCTGATAGAAGCTCTGGTGGTTGCTCAGGATCAACCACCGAGTGTTCAACCTCAACCAACAAGGGCAAATGCTGAAGTTCCTGATGTTCCTGTATCTGCTTCTCCGACTGTTGTTCAAAACCGTATGCCTCAGGGTTATCCGTGGGGAATGCCGGAGAATTTTGCACCTGAAGGATTCAATTTGGCCCCCCAAGATGCTCCAGTGGTTCCAAATGTTGTTACTCCAGCACCTCCTATGGTGCATGCTGTTCCTGCTGCACCTCCTTCTGTGAATTTGGTTCTGTTTGTTAATGAAGATGTATGTTGTCCTTTCCCTCCGCCGAGTGAAGACTTGGGTCTTTATGAAAAAATGGATGATTTCCAAGAAAAATTTGATAGAATGCAAAGAGAGATGAAGGCTCTTAGGGGAAAAGAGTTATTTGGGCAAAATGTGAATGAGTTGTGTTTGGTCCCGAATGTCAAAGTGCCTTCTAAGTTCAAGGTCCCAGAGTTTGAGAAGTACAAAGGCAACACTTGCCATCGTGCTCACTTGGTGATGTATGTGAGGAGAATGTCTACCCACACCGATGACCAGCTTCTGCTGATTCACTTTTTTCCAGGATAGTCTGACCGGTGCAGCGTTGAAATGGTACATGAGTTTAGACAGTGCCAACATCCGTACCTTTAATGATCTGGGAGAAGAATTCATTAAACAATACAAGTACAATGTGGACATGGCGCCTGACTGTGACCAGCTTAGGGCCATGGTTCATAAAGACAGAGAATCGTTCAAAGAGTACACGCAGAGATGGCGCGAAGTGGCTGCACAAGTGAGTCCTCCCATGGAGGATAAGGAAATGACTAAAATTTTTCTAAAGATGCTAGGCGCTTTCTACTACGAAAGAATGGTAGCAAGTGCCACAAGTGATTTTACATAGATGGTAGGAATGGGTGTCCGCCTAGTAGAGGCAGTAAGAGAAGGCCGTTTGGCAAAGGGTGAAGGATATGGAGGTGTTAAAAAGCCATCTTATGGGTTCACAAAGAAGAAAGAGTGGGATACAAATGTTGTAATACAAGAGAGAAGGATAAATGCTCCTAGAAGGAATTATCAGCGTCACCAGCAAGTTGCTTCAGTGACTCCCATTATGAATGTCGCTCCAACTACCGTTGCTTATCAAAGACAGTCCCAGTAGGGCAACCAAGGAAATAATCAGAGAAGGGAGAACTATGACCCTATCCCCATGAGTTATGCAGAGCTACTACCAGAATTGATTCATAAGAAGTTGGTCTAGACACGACCACTTCCAGCTGTACCATCACCATTGCCTTGGTATTAGAAAGCAGACCAAACGTGTGCCTTTCATGAAGGAGCACCGGGGCATAGTGTTGAAAATTGTTATCCTTTAAAGACTGAAGTGCAAAGGTTGGTGAAGTCCATAATTTTATCTTTCAAAGACATGGGACCTAATGTAAAAGAAAATGCTCTACCCAAGCATGGGGGAGTGAACGCTGTAAATATGGTGGCCGGTTGTCTAGGTGACTTCCATATTTTTAACATTAATTTGGTTAGAGGGGATTTGGTAAAGATGTACGTAGACCTCTGTGAATTTAGTTATTATACGCATGACCATGCCGGTTGTGCTATTTGCAGTACAAACATACATGGTTGCGAGAAGATAAAGGCTGATTTATAGGAGATGATGGATGAAGGTCTAATTCATATAATCAGGCCTAGGGCAGAATATGAAGAGGAAGTTAATATGGTTTCTGGATGTCTGGGTGAATTCAGAATTTTTGAAGTAGAGCATTTGAATGAAGATCTCGTGCAGTTGCATGCTACCTTTTGCCGTACTACTGGTTAGGTGGAACACCAATATGGATCATGAGTAGTTTGTTGTCAAGACCCTCGAGGATGTTCTATTGTGAGAGAGGGTGTTCAATTGCTGTTAGACAATGGAACTATCAAGATCACAGGTCAGAGAGATGATTATCACGAGATTGATATGGTTGAAGTTTGTTTGATGGGAGAAGAGGCAGAAGAAGAATATGCCTCCGCGGATGAGTATTTCTCTTTAGACGAGGATTTGTTTGCCAGAAATGGTATTTTGAGGGCTGATTGTGTCGAGGGAGGTGTAAACGTCATTGTACCTTGTTTTGGTGCACCCGCTCATCTTGACGTGGAGTACCATAGCAAACCAGCTGTTACCCCATTGGTAATTAGTTTGCCAGGACCTGTTCCCTATAAATCAGATAAGGCTGTGCCTTACAAATACAATGCTATAATATTAGAAGATGGGGTGGAAGTTCCCATCCAGCCAATGCCAAATGTTGGAAATATAACTGATAATAGCAGGGTGACCCGTAATGGTCGTGTGTTTGTGCCGGTTATTCGAAGAGATGTTGTTGCTGGGAAAAAAATTACTGAGAACGATGAGCCTAAGAAATTTGCAGGAGAGACTAGTGGAGCTACATTGGAGAAAGAAGTGGATGATATCTTGAATATAATTAAAATGAGCGACTACAAAATTGTGGACCAGCTATTGCAGACTCCTTCAAAGATATTCATCCTAGCTTTATTGATGAATTCCTCTGCTCATAGAGAATCACTGATTAGAGTACTATACCAAGCTTTTGTAGAGAATGACATGCCGTTAGATCAATTCAACAACGTAATTGGAAACATTACGTCATGTAAGAACTTAAGTTTCTGCAATGATGAGTTACCGAATGAAATAAGAATCACAACCTGGCCCTCCACATATCTATGAACTGCAAGAATGGTTCGCTATCCAATGTGCTAATTGATAATGGATACACATTGAATGTTATACCGAGGAGTACTCTCATGAAGTTAAAGTATCAGGGAACACCTATGCACCCAAGTGGCATCATTGTGAAGGCTTTTGATGGGTCGAGGAAATCTGTCATCGGTGAGGTGGACTTACCCATCCATATAGGACCACACTTGTTCTTGATAACTTTCCAGGTAATGGACATTATTCCCGCATATAGTTGTTTGCTAGGACTACAATGGATACACGAAGCATGGGTTGTCACTTCAACTCTGCATCAAAAGATAAAATTTGTGCGTGAAGGGAAGGTAGTGATCATAAATAGGGAGCATGCGTTGTTGATATCCCATCTATCCTCTTTCAGTATTGTAGAAGCGAATGAGGCTGCTGTTGGAACCCAGTTCCAAGCCTTATCCATTGACAACATAAGGAAGAATGAGAATTCTATGGTTTCCCTGAAGGATGTGCAACAGGTTGTGCACAATGGTCATAATGCAGTTTGGGGACGACTTGTGGATCCACCTGTGAACAAGAACATAACTGGTTTGGATTTCTCTTCGAGGAATGGCAAAGGTGAAAATTTGAAATCAAAGTCTTCTGTGAACAGTTATCATGATGTTTTCTGCAGCGGAGGCTACCTCCATCCAATTGGTTCTGGAATTAATGTTGTTGAAGAAGATAAAGCAGAGCAGGAAGCACCGAATTATGTGACGCATGGAGTCCGAGGTCAAAACTGGGTCACCATTGATGTTCCTTCTTGCATACATGTTTCAAAGTAATTTGTTTTGTTAATCTGTTTCTTTCTTTTGAAAAGAATTCACTCTGCCCAAGGTGGAAGTATTAATGTTGTAGGGCTTATCTGTTTGCTATAATTGTTAAGATCATTAATAAAAGTTGTCTTTGCTTCCAAAATTATTTCTTTTATTTTCTGCCTTTTTCTTGGGAAATGGTAATAAAAATAAAAATAAAAATAAATCTTTCAAAATAAATGATAACTGAAAATTAATCTGCGTGATCACTCGTTATATGTGTCAGTTTCTAAAAACATTCATAAATCATATGTGCAGATTAATTAAAAAACCCGTTGAATACAATGACCTTGCACCCTCTCCCAACTTTGATTGTCCTGTGTTTGGGGTTGAAGAAGAAGATTATGATGAGATTCTAGAAGAGGTCGCATGGTTGCTTGAACACGAGGAAAATACAATTCAGCCATATAAAGAGCCTTTGGAAGTGATTAATTTGGGTTCAGAAGAAGATCCGAAGGAAGTTAAGATTGGAGCATCGTTGCATCCTGATGTAAGGAGAGGGTTGATTGAGCTGTTGAAAGAGTATGTGGATATTTTTTCTTGGTCTTATCAAGATATGCCTGGTCTAGATACAGACATTGTCGAGCATCGTTTGCCGTTGAAGCCAGAGTGTCTGCCAGTTAAACAAAAGTTGAGAAGAACCCACCCGGATATGGCAGTAAAGATCAAAGAGGAGGTCCTAAAACAGATTAATGCTGGTTTTCTTATGACATCAGTGTATCCTCAATGGATCGCCAATATTGTCCCAGTACCGAAAAAAGACGGATAAGTCCGCATGTGCGTAGATTACAGAGATCTAAATAAAGCTAGTCCAAAAGATGATTTTCCATTACCTCACATTGACATGTTAGTGGATAGCACAACAAAATTCAAGGTATTATCGTTCATGGACAGATTTTCTGGGTATAATCAAATAAGAATGGCTCTAGAGGACATGGAAAAAACAACGTTTATCACACCCTGGAGAACATTCTGTTACAGAGTGATGCCCTTCGGGTTGAAGAACGCTGGTGCAACGTACCAGAGGGCTATGACAACCCTATTCCATGATCTGATGCACAAAGAAATCGAAGTATATGTTGATGATATGATTGCCAAATCCCAAACTAAAGAAGGGCATATAGAAGATCTGTTGAAGTTGTCTCGGCGTTTGAGGAAGTATCATCTCCGCCTTAATCCAAATAAATGCACCTTCGGAGTTAGATCAGGGAAATTGTTGGGTTTTATAGTTATCCAGAAAGGAATTGAAGTTGACCCTGATAAAGTCAAAGCAATCCAAGAAATGCCAGCACCAAGAACTGAAAAGCAAGTCAGGGGCTTCCTCGGGCGTTTGAATTATATCTCCAGATTTATTTCCCACATGATTGCAACGTGTGAGCCGATCTTTAAGTTGTTAAATAAAGATCAAGGTTGTGTGTGGACAGATGACTGCCAAAGGTCATTTTAAAGTATTAAAGAATATCTTCTTGAACCTCCTATCTTGCTCCCTCCCGTAGAAGGAAGAGCGTTGATTATGTATCTAACTGCGTTAGAGAAATCCATGGGTTGTATTCTGGGACAACAGGATGAAATAGGAAGAAAAGAGTTCGCCATTTATTATCTCAACAAAAAGTTCACTGATTGTGAGTCGCGGTATTCTATGCTAGAAAAAACATGTTGTGCTTTGGCCTGGGCGGCAAAGCATTTGCGGCAGTATATGTTGAATCATACTACTTGGTTGATCTCCAAAATGGATCCAATCAAGTATATTTTTGAAAATCCTGCTCTTACTGGGAGAATTGCCCGCTGGAAGATGTTGATATCCGAATATGATATCGAGTACCGCACTCAAAAGTCTATCAAAAGTAGTGTGTTGGCAGATTACCTTGCTCACCAGCCGGTGGAAGATCATCAGTCTGGAGAATATGAATTCCCCGATGAAGATGTGATGTTCTTGAAAGTGAAAGGTTGTGATGAACCATTGCCTGAGGAGGGACCCGACCCTGAATCTCATTGGAGTATGGTATTTGACAGAGCTGTGAATGCTTATGGTAAAGGAATTGGTGTTATGATTGTTACTCCTCATGGATCGCACATTCCTTTTACTGAAAGGTTAACATTTTATTGCACTAATAATGTGGCGGAATATGAGGATTGCATCATGGGTCTTGAAGAAGCTATTGATCTAAGAATCAAGATTCTAGATGTTTATGGTGATTCAGCCATGGTAATAAATCAGATTAAAGGAGATTGGGACACTCGTCACCCTGGCTTGATCCCTTACAAAGATTATGCTAGAAGATTACTACCCTTCTTCAATAAAGTTGAATTCCATCACATTCCTAGGGATGAAAATCAAATGGCAGATGCTCTGGCAACTATGGCTTCCATGTACCAAGTAAATGCTTAGAATGATATACCCCGAATTACAGTTCGACGGCTAGATAGGCCCGCTCATGTGTTTGCGACAGAGGAGGTAGCAGATGAAAAACCTTGGTATTATGATATTAAGTATTTTATTTAGACTCAGGAATACCCGTTTGGTGCGTCAAAGAAAGATAGAAAGACACTGAGAAGATTGGCAGGCAGTTTCTTCCTCATTAAAAATGTGTTATAGAAGAGGAATTATGACATGGTCTTGCTCAGATGCGTGGATAAACACGAAGCAGACACGTTGATGGATGAGATCCATGAAGGTTCATTTGGCACCCATGCTAATGGACATTCAATGGCTAAAAGGATGCTAAGGGCAGTTATTATTGGTTGACAATGAAATTTGATTGTTACAAATTTGCAAAGAACTGCCATAAATGCCAGATTTACGCAGATAAGATCCATGTACCTCTGACACTTCTCAATGTGATTTCCTCCCCATGGACTTTCTCTATGTCGGGTATTGACATGATTGGGATGATAGAACCCAAAGATTCGAATGGACATAGTTTCATCTTGGTAGCAATTGACTACTTTACCAAATGGGTAGAGGCTGCTTCTTATGGCAATGTTACCAAACAGGTGGTTGTGCGTTTCTTCAAAAACAATCTTATATGTCGGTATGGTGTGCCGAGAAGAATCATCACTGACAATGGCTCGAATTAGAACAATAAGATGATGACTGAACTGTGCAAAGAATTCAAGATTGTCCATCACAATTCATCTCCATACACACCAAAGATGAATGGGCCTGTTGAAGCTGCTAATAAGAATATCAAGAGAATTATCCAGAAAATGGTTGTTACTTATAAGGATTGGCATGAAATGCTCCCTTTTGCTCTGCATGGATATCGCACATCTGTCTTCACTTCAACAGGAGCAACCCTGTTCTCCCTGGTGTATGGAATGGAAGCGGTACTCCCTGTCAAGGTAGAGATTACCTCGTTGCGTGTGATAATGGAAGCCAATTTGACAGAGGCTGAATAGGTGCAGAACAGGTTTGACCAATTGAATTTGATTGAAGAGAAGAGAATGACAACTTTATGTCATGGGCAGTTATATCAGAAAAGAATGAAGAAAGCATTTGACAAAAAGGTCAAACCTCATGAATTCAGAGAAGGCGACCTTGTGCTCAGGAAGATCATGTCTTTCAACATTGATACTAGGGGAAAGTGGACTCCCAATTTTGAAGGCCCGTATGTTGTCAAGAAATCCTTCTCTGGTGGTGCATTAATTCTTGAAACTATGGATGGCGAGGAGTTCCCACGTCCCATGAATGCTGACGCAGTCAAGAAATACTTCGCCTAAAGAAATAAAAGAACAACTCGCTAAGTTGAAAACCCGAAAGGGAGGCTTAGGCAAAAAAGAGCGTCTCAGTAGGCCGAACACCCGAAAGGGCGGTCTAGGCAAAAATTAGAGACACAAACAGAATAAATTTCCCGCTAAGTTGAAAACCGACAAGGGCAACTTAGGCAAAAGTTAGGGACTTTCTTGGCAATTAACTACGTCAGATGAGACTTGATCGTTGAAGCAACAATCTTCTCGGATCCTCACCATACTTCCAAGGAAGCTGCTTCCCAGGATTTCAAAAGTTGTTAAGGGGGATAGTGGTCATTGTATCTCAATGTATCTTTTCCATTATGTGTTACCATTTCCTAAACTTTCTAATCATCCATGGAGTCTCGCCATTCGCAGACTACCATTCTACTAATGAAATTCGAGCTTTTGTCCAACTCTTTGTGTTCTTATTTTTATTTAGCTTGCAAAGACTTCATTTATTATTGATAATAACTGTTAAAGCAAAAAAGTTTAAAAAAGAAAAATTGATTTTTCAAAAAGAAGAGAGATCTTTACAAATTCAATTTACTTTGGGATTTGTGATGAAACAATGACAACAAGAATGGTGGTCCCATGAATGAATAAACTTCGGTTGTTTTAAGAAGATTTACTCCCTTCATGAAAGTTTTCTCAGGTCATTTTGCTGGTAGGTGCGTAATATTTGTGTGTTTCTCAAATAGTTAAAGACGATACCAGTGGGTGCAAGGTACTGTATTGGGTTTATGATCCCATTATCACCAGTCAAGTCTTGGTTCGCTTTTGATTTTGGGTTTGCATTGTCAGAAGCCTCTGTCCCAGATTCCCCAGCAAGTCTTCCCTCTTATGATGAAAGGTTTTATTTCTTTAGTGTGCTGAAATGTCGCTCTTTTTGTAGTTTTGGCATTAATATTGACTTCTTGACTTCCCGGGAAGATTATCCCAGGGCATCTCTTATTGGAATGTGTATTCGTGATGAAAGTTTTCTCCAGGGAGGTAGGCTTGAATTCCCCAATGAGGTTTGGTGGTGTCGGTGTCAGTCTTCTTTATTTGAGGCTGGTCTCGCGATCTCCAGTATGCATGTTGCTCTTGGAAAACTGTTTTCTCCGATGAAACTGAAAGAAGGATGTTTTATCCCGATATCTATTTGATTTGGCTACGTCCGGATTATGTTTCTCCTCAAGGAAGTTAAAGCAGGCAATAGGTTTGGTTTCCGCAGTTGCTTTTACCTTTCTTGGATTGATCTTTCTGGTTGAAGTTTAGCCCAACGTTGTTAGTACCTGAGGCGGTTTTGTTTGTTTGTACTGATCATGTATCCTTTTACCAGCATTTGCATGATATCACCCATACATTCATACATACATCATGCATTGCTAAAAATAATCATTCATTGATATAGTATTCTGACCTTTCCTGCAGCGCTCTTTGCTTAGTTGACTTTGGTTTTCCCTCTTGAGTTTATTTCTCAAAGGATGAATCTGCATTGGCCGTCTTGCTCCAGTTTATTTTTGAATTAGATTTGTGGTTTTCTGAAAACTTTGGGTTTTGGTTTGTGCATTTATTTTGCACAGGAAGACTTTATCTCCTCAGCAAAAATATCGTGGCACTTCCCCGGGAAATCATATTCCCATCCCTAGAAAGTAATTTCTCTTTGCAAATCCCCTTGACAATAAGTGGAAGTCTCTTTATTTGAGACAGATTACACATTACCCTTTCTAGGAAGATTTCCTTGGTTAAAGAAGAACTTGAGACCCGTTCTTGGCAAAACACTAGAATCTTTGGGAAACTTGATATATTTTCTCTTTCTAACTTCAGTGAACGTTGGTAGTACATTGGTAGTGAACGTCGGTGTTTTTTATCTTTTTGCTATCTTCAGTGAACGTTGATAGTTCATCGTCAGTGAACGGCAGTGATATGATTCTTTTCCCTTTCTACCTTCAGTGAATGTTGGTAGTACATCGGCAATGAACGTTGGTGTTTGTTATCTTTTCGCTATCTTCAGTGAACGTTGATAGTTCATCGTCAGTGAACGGCGGTGATATGATATATTTTCTCTTTCTACCTTCAGTGAATGTTTGTAGTACATCGGCAATGAACGTCGGTGTTTGTTATCTTTATGCTATCTTCAGTGAAAGTTGATAGTTCATCGTTAGTGAACGACGGTGATATGATATATTTTATCTTTCTACCTTCAGTGAACGTTGGTAGTACATCGGCTGTGAACGTTGGTGTTTCTTTTCTTTTTTCTATCTTTAGTAAACGTTGATAGTTCATCATCAGTGAACAGCGGTGATATGATATATTTTCTCTTTCTACCTTCAGTGAACGTTGGTAGCACATCGGCAGTGAATGTCGGTGTTTCTTATCTTTTTGCTATCTTTAGTGAACGTTGATAGTTCATCGTCAGTGAACGACCGTGATATGATATATTTTCTCTTTCTAACTTAAGTGAACGTTGGTAGTACAATGGTAGTGAAAGTCGGTGTTTCTTATCTTTTTGCTATCTCCAGTGAACGTTGATAGTTCATCGTTAGTGAACGGCGGTGATATGATATATTTTCTATTTCTACCTTCAGTGAACGTTGGTAGTACATCGGCAGTGAACGTCGGTGTTTGTTATATTTTTGCTATCTTCAATGAACGTTGATAGTTCATCGTCAGTGAACGGCAGTGATATGATATATTTTCTCTTTCTACCTTCAGTGAACTTTAGTAGTACATCGGTAGTGAACGTCGATGTTTGTTATCCTCCTCTCTGATTCTTTTCTTGTGGTTTACCAGTGATTTATTTTCCTGGTGGGATTGCTATTTTGTTTCTACATTTCATGTTGCATCCCCAATGCTACTTTGCGTCTCTTTTGTTCCATTCATATGCATTCATATGCATAAATGTTTGCATGGCATCTTAGGGCCAAAAACAACGTTTGTTTTATATTTAAGTTTCTTCGATCACGTCGACACGAAGATTTTTAACCTTCGTATCTCCGGTTAGAAGAAACTTAAATAAGAACAGTTGTTGTACCCTAATTTTTGCCCCTAATATCCCTTCATCATACCATATTATTTCAATCATCACAAAATCACGTTAGGGCTTTTGGTTCTTCTCCCTCTCTTTAGCTTTTCTCTTTGAGGAGTTACCAAGCACCTTGATTTATTTTCTTTGGTGATCATGGATATTTTTCTTTTATTTTATCTCTAAATTAACAAAATACAAAATTGGTTTGTCTTACTTGTTAATAATGTAGGTAAAGGCAATGAGGTTTAGCAAGTTGCATCATGGGTTCATGAGTTTATTTCCATGCCCTAGTCAAAGACATGAGAGATTCAAACCAAACCATTGAAGTTGTTTTGAAGTTGGTATGGAAGTAGTTTTGGTGGCCATGAGTCCTCATCATAATCCTTAACAAATTCTATTCACAAAGGAAGAATATTGGCACAAAAAGTTTGTTCAAACTTGGCAAAGTTCCACCAAGCATTTCTCTTGATCTAGAGGCTAGGGTTTTGGACTTCAGAGGGGCATATCTTGCTCATCTTTTAGTATTTTTGAGTGATTCCAGAAACATTCTTCTCCTCAAAGAGTTACTAACAAATCACTTCAAAATCTCCAAGAAGTTCTCATGTGGAAGGAACTTGGTGAAGAAGAAAGATTACAAGTCATCCAGATGAATCCCTTATTTTCCATATGTGACTTCAAATGGTCATAAATTGGTCAATTTTTATCACCTTGAGCCCATTATTTTTTCATAATTACCCTAAGTATGTGTACTTCATGCCTTATTTTATGTGCAAAGTAAGAAAATGGATGGAAGTTGCCTTAAGGAAGCAAGAGATTATAGGTCATTTCATGATTTTTGGCCAAATTCAACAAGTCATAACTTGCTCAATTTTTGGAGATTTTTAGTGGTTCAAATTGAAAAATGTCATTCAAGAGATCTACTTCATTCCATCTTCTTTTATCAAAAGCAAATTGTAAGTGGAAGGCCATGTTTGGATGCAAGAGATTATAGCTAATTTTTAAAGAAGAATTTAAAATATTTCTAAGTATGGAAAGTCAACTCTTTTCCTTCAACTTTGACTCCATGTAGTTTTCAGCTCAAGCATCCATTTGATTCCTTTATTTTTCCATTGCAAAGCTTGTTACCTCATCTTTCCAAAGCATCAAGAGTTTTTCCCTAAGACCCCCTGAGGTGGAAATGCCATTGGATTGAACTTGGTAACTTGGAATTGAAGTTTCACCATAAGTCAGAATTTGAAATCCATGTTTTGGCCTTTAAACATTAAATTAGCACGCGTTCGTGATCTAAACATGTTTAACCAAGTTTCCAAAGTGGATTAGAGCCTTGAAACGCAAGGATTTGATGAGTTTTAATTCAAATCAGATCACACTTTGCTCGTGCATCAGGTTCACATGATTTCCCACCAATTTGCATCATTCCACACGCTTGAACATTCCATTTGATTCACTATTAATAGAGGGTCATCCCTCATTCAATTTCCCAAGCTTAGATAGCCAGAATCACCCTACCAAACTTGCTTCACAACTCAGAATTCAGCTACTTTGAATCCTATTCTCAAGCCTTTTTCAATCCATTTTTTCATCAATTCACCTTCCTTGATCTTCCCTGAAGCTAACCATATAATCACATTCAAGAATCATGCCCTATACTGCTCCATAGAAGTCCAGTTTCAGAGCTCTGCAACTCAATTTCAATAGGTAAATTCCTTCATCAATTCTTCAAAACTTTGGTATCATTTTGTTTCTCTCATTGCCCTGGTTCTAGTCGCAACACTTACTTTTATCTGGAATCACGTTTTGACCATGAATTTTCAAATTCCTTTTCAAAACTTTCTTTCCAAATGCTTGAGTTACAATTTGAAGAAATTTGGCGCGAGGGTGTGGTTGTCTTCGTCTTGAAGAGACGAAGCGAATGGCATAGGTTTGAGCTTCTGATTTTACAGTTTGATAGACCTGGAATTCATGAAGGTTGGAGGTTGAAGATGACCAACGTGTCATCTTCTAACCAATGAAAGCGTGACATTTGTTATTTTCAAATTCTGATTTTATTAATGATTATGTACGTTATTCATTAAAGACCATGATATGCACAGCGCGCCAGATCCCTTAGATTTGATTACTAACGCATTTTTACTCTCATCAAATGGTCCACATCTTTTTCTTTTATTTTCTTTTTTTGATTTTTATATTTTAATTATTTTAAATTTCAATAAATCATAGAAAATTCATTTTTAGTCCAAAAAATCTAAAAAAATTATGAAAAATATTTTTGATTATTTTCTTCCTGATTTTTATTTTATCACAATTTATTTTTGTGTTTTTATATTTTTGATGAATTTTACACTTATTTGATTTGTTAAAAATGTTTAAAAATACTTTTACACATTTTTAAATTCTGAAAAATTTATGGAATGATCCAATGATATTGTGACAAATATTGGTGACCTTATTTTATTTTTCTTTCTGACTTTGCTATTTTTTACTATTTTTGTTTATTTTACCTATTTATTTTAATTTTTAAAAATAGTTTATGACTTTTAAAAATTCCCAAAATTTTTGTAAAAATTAATTGGCCTCTTTTCTGATTTTTCTATGATCTTATTTTTCATTTCTTGATTAATTTGAATATAATTGGCATTTTCTTCATTATTTTCCTTTTTTTTAATCCTTTAATGAACATATTAATTATATTATTATTTTGTAAATATTTTCTGGCTGTCTTGGGTTGATTTTTTGGTCATGGCTTTATTAACATCATTGGATCCATGGTGTTGAGTTTAACTCCAAAAAAAATGGATGAATGATTTTAATAGTAGTTTGATTAAATGTTAATTCAAATGTGGTTTTTTTCTTTTTACCCTAATTCCTCTTCTCTCATCCCCTTCTTATTGCATTAAATGTTGTTAGAGGATGATCTCAATATCATGTCTCAAAACAAATGGTTCATAGATTGCTTTTGACCGGCCTCAAAATAGGTGTGACTTCTATATAAGTCCACTTACGATTGCTTAACATAGCACTAAATTTTGTCCTGATTCGAATAAATGATCATTCGTGGCCCAAACTTATGATTGCAAGCCCAAGTATTTTAATTTGATCTCTTTGATCCAATAACCTTGATATTCATTGTGTGGAGGCTTTGGTTCTACCAATCCTCTAATGGATCTACAACACTTTTGGTCAACGCGGATCACTTAAACATCATTGATCATTAAATGGTACTTGTGAGAATTCCAAATGGATGATATACTTGACTAAAAGAAAATGCAACTTGTTGTGTGGAGGATTTGGTTCTACCAATCCTCTAATGAGTTCCAAATGCAAGTTTCAAGATGGTCATCCAACTAACCACTAATTATTGTCTTGTTTTATTTTATGCTTTTATTCTTTTATGCTTTATGCACTATTTATTTTTTAGGATTTTACATTTCATGTCATTTTCATCTTTGCTCATTTGAGCATTTATTTTCTTGTCATTTTTACTTTGCTCACTTGAGCTTTTCTTTTCTCTTTTTCTAATATACTTAACAACCAACTTAAACCCTAAAAAACTCTTAATGGTACTTGGACTTTTTTGTTACTATCCTTGGCATGATGGAGTAGTGGACTTTTTCTTGGACTTAGGATTAGAAACCTTGGCCTATCTTGGATACCTTGTGATCTTATCTGATTATTTTGTCTGGAGCTCTTGAGGTTTACCTCAAGACATTGGGTTGCTTGTTTGTTTTAGTGTCCAGGTTTTTGTGATTACACTCTTTGTTTGTAATCTGGAATTCACCCGCATACAGCCGTTACTCTGCCCAATTTTTATGAAGACATAATACATTTGAAGAGGTCTAGTATCTTTTCTTGCTTGGTTTCACTCCAAATAATGGGAATTCTATCTTGGCTCATAATGTAAAGTTTTGTCTTCTTGTTGGTTAGATGGTCCTTATCCTTAGCTTTTACCTTATGCTTTAGGATAGCCTCTTCTTCTCCTCCCATCTTCTTTAATTTCAAAAATCTCCTCCCTCCTTTTGAAAACCATTCTTGTTTTGAAACTTTAACACTTTCATAATAACCTTGGGCTTATGTCCATGTATTTTCAAAAAAAAATATTTTCATAAATAAACTCCAATCAATTTAATAATACCTTGACATTTTTTTTGTGAGAAGACTAAAAGTCAATCAATCTCATTTCAAATCATTTTTCCACTTTGGCTTTTACCTTTAAACTTTTCTTAAAAGATTAGGCTCTTGTCAATCCTTGTAGTGATGCAAAAAACTATACTTCTACAATGTGTAGTGAAGTGAGATATTTTACACTTGGGTGTTGAGTGAGGCATTGTTGATTTTAAAATCCAAGCCATATCCTCTACTTTGAGATGATGCAAATTCTCCTTTCTCATGATTGTGGGTAGTAAGTATATTTTCCACAAGGACAATGACAATGACGTCTTATCTCATCAAATTAACTAACACACTCGTGTTTCAAATTTTTAAAAGAGGAACTACGTGTACCCTGATCCCCTATTGGACAAAAGGTGGTACGTAGTCACTAAAGGTTCGCAATCGCGGAGGGTGCAAAAATCATATAAAATACTTCTTTTCTCACCTCCACTATTCATTTTATATACAACAAATTTTTATAGCCAAAATATACAGATTTTACAAAGAGGTTCTTGCGGAGTACCGTAGATGTTTAGGGTGCTAACACCTTTCCTTTTCATAACCAACCCCCTTACCTTGAATCTTTCCCCCTCTTTTTGGGTTATTCGCTCTTTTTCCATTCCTTTGGAAACAATAAAGCGCGGTGGCGATTTTTATTTTAATTTGTATAAAGTCTAGTCAATCCAATGGCTTAGTCTTGAACATTTATACCGCTACAGATTTCTTTAAGAAACTTAGTATATAAAGGCATTTGTGTAATAACTTCTATGAATAGTATAGTGATATTTAGTTGTTTCAGAAGTTCTACAAACTTCTTGGATTGTCCTTCATTTTTTGTCTTAGATTATCTCTGAGGATAAGGCACATGTGGTTCATAAGGTGGCAGAGGCACATAGGGCGGTCCCTTTTGTACAACCTCTTTGATTTTGTCTTCTTTTCTATCGTCCTGTGGTGTGTTCACCTTTTGAGTTTCATTACCAGGATTTTTATACATGGACGAATTTTTGAGTCTCGGGTCTACTTGTCCATCTAGTTCAGTTCCACTTTACAATTGAATAATATTAACATGACTTCTTAGGTTTGGTTGTGGTTAACTGGGGAATGTTCCAGTTGGGGGTGCTATTGTTGCTTGTTGTTGGGCTACTTGAAAAATTTGAGTTTCTAACATTTTGTTATATGTAGCCATGACATCAAGCTTACTCGATAGTTTCTTCATCAATTCACTCATATGAGCATTCTGATTTGCGAAATCTTTGTTTTGTTGGGCCTAAGCATTCATAAAGTTTTGCATCATGATCTCCAGATTTGACTTTCTAGGTGCTTGTGGAGCAGATGGTGCTCCTTTCTGATAACCAGGTGGAATACTAGGTGTTGGGTTTGGTGGATATAATGCATTATTGCTTTTATATGAAAAGTTCAGATGATTTCTCCAACCAGGATTATAAATGTTTAAATATGGATTTCCTTGAGCGTAGTTTTCTTAGTAAGTGGAAATACCAGCATATAACTGACAATCAACATTAGTGTTCCCAAGGGTTTCGCATAATTCATAGTTTGGTGTCATAGAAACTACAGTGGCTGCAGGAGGTGTTATGGCTAAGCTTTCAATCTTTTGAGTAAGTGCATACACTTTAGCATTGACACGGTCTATGCTACTGGCTTCGTGAATTCCGCCTTTTGGAGTTGGTATTTCTACAATAATTTGTTCACCTCCCCATTGAAAATGATTATGAGCCATTTTCTCAATGAATTCATAGGCTTCATCATACGGTTTATCCATAAGAGCACCTCAAGCTACGACATTCAGATTAATCTTAGTATTGTACAATATACGATTGTAGAAGGTATAGATGATCAAAAATTTCTCAAGTCCATGGTGCGGGCAAAGCCTCATCATGTCCTTGTATCTTTCCCAAGCGTTGAAAATAGATTCGTTCTTTTTCTGCTTAAATCCATTGATTTGAGCTCTTAGCATAATTGTCTTACTTGGTGGAAAATATCGTGCTAAGAAGACTTTCTTTAATTAGTCCCACGTTGTCACAAAATGATATGGGAGATATTGGAGCCAAGCTCTAGCAATATCTCTTAATGAAAATTGGAAAAGACAAATGTAAGTTTGGGTCATCCGTAGGACTTCCTGAAAATTGTTTTTGTTGAACAACTGACAACAACGAAGGTTACAACTCGAAATTGTTTCTGTTGATAGCAGGGGCATCAATGTTGTTATGCGATTCTTCTTGCGATGGAACAACATAATACTTTAAAGGACGGTTTTGTTATCCTTCGGCCATGATTGGTTCTAGTTTTCGAACTGGAATGATAGGATTTAGAAGATTATATTTAATACGAAATTGGGTATTTCGGCGTCTTATATTGGCAAAATGCTTGATTTCATCAATTGGATGCTCTAACTTTTTGCTTTGTAGGCGAGTTCTTGGCATAAAATTAGTGATTTAAAAAGGAAAATAATTACCTTAATTTATACTACACAACAATTGAATCACAATATTGACTAAATTAGTCCCCGACAACAGCCCCAAAAACATGACCGCGACTTTACGTGTTGGTAGGATTAAAATTGCAAGTATACAACCTATCGCGTAGTTTTTAAAGATTGTCTAACCCACAAGAACTAATAATAAAACTAGAGTGTTCTATGGTTGCTATACAAAGCTAATGCTTAAGGTCCGGGGGAGAGAAAACTGAAATAGAAACTTAATTCAAAATGAGTTTAAAGGCGATTTTAGAACGAGCCTGAGTTATGATTTTTGCGCGCTTAAGGGACTTATAGATTATTGGTGCTAACTATGAACACAACTTGATTCTGTAGGAAATACGAATTTAAGGACTCCGTCTCACATCTCGTGCTATTGACAAGAACCATGCTAAATGACTCCAAGATATTGCTCTCGCTCGCTCGGTGATTAAAAACCGTATTTTGGAAATCTTTAAAGCCTAAAAGATGCCTAAAGCGCTCTGTTTTTAGGATCGATGCTTAGTTTCTATTATCCAGTGTGTACCTCAAACTCTCGCTCTATCAGTTGCACTTTGGTATATTCCTCACTCTCGTGATGAAATAATAAACGTGCAAAATTAGAAACAAAAACCAAAAATTAGGTAAGATCAAAATTTCACACCTATGCTTTCTACACAGTCCCGTTGGTAACGACATTCCTCATACAACAGTCTCATATGGAATCAATCGGACATTATAAACCCTAAGTCTAACATTTTAAGGATTATGAAATTTAATACAAGCATGTTGAGGTTAATTATTGATACAATAACAATTTAAAAACAAATAGAAATAAAGAACTGTAAGAATAAAAACTTGTAAATGAAATATAAACGGATCTGGAATAGAATAAAACGGAAAGATTGTGAATGGCAACTTCTTATGTCAAACACCATATTAGGTAAAATTGCAAAATCTTGACTTCTTGCTGCGCTTTTAGCTGATTTTCCACTCTTTCTCCAATTCAATTTTGAATTCGTGACCAATGATTAAAGAAACTGCAAAACAAAGGAAAATAAAGTAAAATGAAATAAAGAAGGTAAAATGCGGACAATTTACATGCACAATGAGATTAAGAACATGATATGATTTCTCGCTATCAATAAGGTGAAGAGTTGTGATGCTGTATTTTAAAATTCTAGTACAACTCTTTTATCATCTTGTTGTTGAGGTTGGATCTATTATTAGTAATGATCCTTTTGAGAATTTTGTAGCGGAAAATGATTTGATTCTTGATGAAGCAGGTAACCACTTTTCTGGTGAAATTGGCGTATGAAGCAACTTCTACCCACTTAGTAAAGTAGTCAATGGCAACTAGGATGAATAGGTGACCATTGGAAGAGGTTGGCTTGATTCGGCCAATCATGTCAATGCCCAACCTAGAAAACGACCAAGGAGATGTCATGATATTCAAAGGTGTTGGTGGCACATTCATTTTATTTGCATAGATCTGACATTTGTGGAAAGCTCTGGCATGATGAAAGTAATCAGCTTCTATAATGGTCCTATAATATCCTTCCCTCAGGATTTTCTTAGCCATGGTGTGACCATTGGAATGTGTTTCGAAGGAACCCTCATGTACATCTTCTATGATCTTAGCTACTTCGTGTCTATCTACGCATCTGAGAAACACTGAATCATAATTTCTTTTGTAGAGAATTTTTCTGCTGAGGAGGAATTTGGAAGATAGTTTCCGTAAAGTCTTTTTAGAAACTGCAGAAACCTCTTCTAGATATTATTGTGTTTCAAGGTACCTTTGAATGTCGTAGTATGAAGGTTTTGCATTTTCAGTCCTTTCTAACTCAAGGCAGTCAACTGGTTCGTCCAAACATTCAATTATGATGCTAGGTGCTTCATTAGCCCATTAGACTTTGAACATGGAAGATAAGGTAGGCAAGGAATCGACCAATTGATTCTCCTCTCTCGGGATATGGCTGAAGGTGATTTCATATAAGTAGGGAATTAATTGTATAATATGCTCTTTGTAAGGGATCAAATTGGGATTATGGGTCTCCCAATCTCCGTTGATTTGGCAGATTACTAAGGTTGAGTCTCCATATACTGCCAGAGTCTTGAGTTTTAAGTCAATGGCTACTTCCAAACCGAAGATGCAAGCTTGATAATCGGCAACATTATTGGTGGCATCGAAACAAATTCTTGCAGTGAACGGAAGGTGAAAACCTGTAGGGGAAGTAATAATTGCTCCAATGTCATGCCCCAAAGCGTTCGAGGGACCATTAAACACGAGTGTCCATCGCGCTCCTGTTTTGGGTTCTTCTTCTGTATCAGATACTCCCATAATGTCTTCATCTAGAAAGTCGAATTTCATGGGTTGATAATCAACCTTGCTGTTGCGACAATTCGTAGTATGGGAAAATAAATCCCTTACTGCTTGCTGGAGAGTACTGGGAAGTTGAATCTCGTACTACTGTTTCGTAGATTAGGAAAGTGATTCTTTTGTTTCCGTTGGGGATGATGAATGGAGATGATTTTCCAGGGATTTTCTCGTTCTGTATGAGGGTACTCTACCGGGGATCTTTGACTTCTGCTTGAGATTGCTCCGCTGGGGAGAAGATGCTTTGTTGGAAGATTTTACCAATGTAGAGAAATAAACTCTGTTTGGGGATGAACTTCCGCAGCTACAAAAATAAAATCTACCAAGGATGAGTCTTTATAAACTATTTGATTTTATAAAACTTAGCTGGGGAATATGGATTTCAACTCTCTGAGGAACTTTTTCTGGAGGAGTTAATTCCTGCTTGGGGGAGAAGAGGTCAAAACTTTGGTTGTTTTCACTCTGCAGGGACATTGGCATCACTAGGATGTATGCTGAGGATGTAGCGGTGACTTCGCATTAGGACGTTTCTGCCCCTGTAACTGCTAGAGAAAGCACCTGCGGAGATTTTATGGATGGATCTATATGTTGAAATAAGTGTCAGAATAACATTCGTCTCTAGATCGTATCTTAATTTTATTTGGAACATGTATTGAATGAGTGTCAGAATGACATCCGTCTCTAGATCGTATCTGAATTGTACTTGAAACATGTGTTGAATGAGTGTCAGAATGACATCCTTCTCTGGATTGTATCTAAACTGTACTTGAAACATGTGTTGAATGAGTGTCAGAATGACATTCGTCTCTGGATCGTATCAGAACTGCGCTTGAAACATGTGTTGAATGAGTGTCAGAATGACATCTGTCTCTGTATCATATTTGAACTATACTTGAAACATGTGTTGAATGAGTGTCAGAATTACATCCGTCTCTGAATCATATCTGAACTGTATTTGAAACATGTGTTAAATAAGTGTCAGAATGACATCCGTCTCTAGATCATATTTGAACTATACTTGAAACATGTGTTGAATGAGTGTCAGAATGGCATCCGTCTCTGGATCGTATCTAAACTGTTTCTAGAAGAGAAATATGGAATAAGTATCAGGATAACATTCATCTCTAGGTCGTACCTGAACCATTTCTAGAAGAGGACTTGGTTTATTTAGAATGTTTCCGTTGGGAGTTCCTGTTTAATTGTTTTTGAGAAGAAATCCGCTGGGGAACATTGATTTTACTTGATTGTACGTGATTTTTTTGCTGGAATTCACGTCTAATGCCCCCAAGTGATTCATATGGAGATATTCCCCTTTCTATTTGGCATTTTTTAGAGAATCCTTGAATCTTGACTTGACTGCCTCAGATGATGGACAATGATCATGTTGTTCCCCTTGGTTGGAAGTGTTTTTTCACTTGAGGTGGTCCTTTTCATTGAGAAAGTTTTTGTTCACTAGATATTCGTCATGTGAATTTCTCTATTGTCGAACAGATAACTATATGCAAACAACGATATTCAAATAATGCAAAGTTTATGCTTGTCTTGAAGTTTTTGAAAATTCATCTTTTCAGTAAAAAAAATTTTGCAAGAGGGTGATATCAACTCAGTATTTATATCAAGTCCTACAGGAGTCAAGATACCTTTTGTAACAGTATGCTTCTGAACTAACCTATGGTTCAGTTAGGACTTTTAAGGGTTGTAGCGTGGTCTGGTTCACGGTTTAAGAAACAAAAGATAAAGGCTCAAAATTTATTTTTATTAACATGTTCTTCGTGATGTTCTCCAGTCCTATGCTCAGTTAATTGTGCGTTTAGATCCCTATTGAGTCCGACATCTTATCCTTGATATTCTAGTGATGGTTAGAATACTGAAAGTTTATTATGAAGAGGCAGACATTTTTGTAATCTTCTTTTTTGTTGAGGATTTGTAGGACCTCTTTCTTTTTTGATTTTGTTTTCCCCGTCTTTTGTCGGAATTGTTTCTTTCGTGATTACAGCCAGTGGGATGTCCTAGTTTTTTTCTTAAGTCTCCTTCATAGGTTTTGACTTAATGGGTTTTTATTTTGAGAGATAATGACTGTCTGTCTTGATGATTATGTGGAACCATCACCATTTTTGGAGGACACCTTCCACGTTATTTGTCGTGTATGAAGGTAGAGCTTGCGACTGAATGCATATTTGAATTAACTGAGAAAACTATCTTGCCCTAGGTTATGATTAAGGGTTTTAATTTGCGTGAAAAGAAAAACTCCTACTTCTTAGGCTCAAAGTGGTTGACTAGGGATTATCTTCCTTATAACTCCACTGTTTTGGATTTGAAAAAACGCATGTACATCATTAGTAAAGTCTGTTCAGAAGCACACTGTGTGAGATTGTGGTATCGTTTTTGTCATCCTCCCTCTAAAGGCTTATAGCTTTTTAATTGGGAGTCGAATATCACATAAAGGAAGAAAGAAAAAAATTTAAATAAAATGACAGTGAAATCATTCAAGACAAACATATGCGATGTATTAATGGGAAAACCAAAGTTCAGCATGACAATAATTGTTTGAACAACAAATGAAATTACAAATGAAAAATAAAAAGTGAATTGGACATTCTCAATGATTTGGCCTAGGAGCAGTGATCACTTTGTGAGTCTCTGGAGGATTGAATTAAATCTCTTTGGCATCAATCATATCCTGAATCTTGTTCTTCAGAGCCCAACAACCATTTGTATCATGTCCAGGACTATCAGAATGGTATGCACAACTTTCCTCGGGGCGGTAACTAGGAGAAGCAGTATTGGGATTTCGTAGAGGAGCTTATAATATAATCAACTCTTCCTTCAACATGTGTTGTAACGCTTGAGCTAGTGACATGTTGATTCTGGTGAATTGTCTCTTAGGCATGACCTCTTTATGCTGATTCCCCTATTGGTGTCGTTGCATAGGCGTAGAATTAGAGACCAGTATTTCCCCCACAAATTGATTGTGGTCGCCTGACTTATTACGACCCTTCTGGCCATACACAACACTGGCTTCCCTCTTACTAGCAAAAAAATTCTTCTCAGCATTAGAAGATGCAGCCATCAGGATCTTCCCACTCTTGATACCACTTTCGATCCTTTCTCCAGTCAGAACCATTTCTATGAACCCGGATGAGGCACTCCCAATAAGCAGATTAAAGAACGGGCCCGTTAGAGTGCCCATGAACATATCTACCATTTCCCGATCATTCAGAGGAGGTTGTACCCTCCCAACTAGATCCCTCTATTTCTGGGAATATTCTTTGAAGCCTTCACTAGAACCCATAGACATACTTTGAAGTTGTGTATGAGTTGAAGCGAGGTAAGCATTGTATTGGTATTGCTTGTAGAAAGCAACAACCAAGTCTTCCCAGGTATGAATGTATGTTCTTTCTAGCTGATAGAACCATTCCAGTTGGGTGCCAGCTAAACTTTCTTGGAAGAAATGGACCCATAACCTCCGGTCAGCAGTGTGAGCTAGGATCATTCTGACATGGGACCTTAAGTGCCACTTAGGATAGGAGACACCGTCATACTTAGAGAATGTGGGGACCTTGAATTTTGGTGAGATGATCATGCCAAAAACCATCCCTAATTCTTCAAAGTCGAAGCCAGGTATTTGCTGAATCTCCATAGCATTGAGACGATCCTTCAGCTGTTTGTATTTATCATCAACAGGAGGATATTTCTCCTTAGACTAATCAACTTCTTCTTCATCAGTCCCCGAGTTGCTATATCTTCATGATTGTCCCCCTTATTTGATGGAGTTGAAAGATCTAGAGCTCCTTTAACCAGTCCTCTGAGTCTTCTTCCCATATTCAGGATGCCAACCTGTTTCTTTGCCTTCTTCTTCTTCTCTTATACGATCAGAGGTTTCAGGTCTTCTTACCCCTGGGTCAGAGCCAGGAACATTTGTTGTCACTGAGTGTTTTGAGCTTGAAGGTATTTGATTGTTTGATCAAGAGCCATTTCTTTACTTGCTGAAATAAACAGCGAAGAATATGAGAACCCTGCTTTGAAACCTGTTTATGCAATGACATGTATGATATGCGTATGCAATGTTTTCAAGGACTCACGGGCTAAACAAGAAGATGTCAGGAGTTGAACTGCGACTTTGACTGGAGAATTTCATATTGTTTGAAGGTCCTTCTACGAGAGTCAAGCTCACCATATCGAGTGGGTCATATCCCCTGACTCAAGTTGTTGAGTTTTGATCTTTTGACGGTATTGGCTAGAGGAAAATAAATCCCCTTGCCCCTTGCTAGACGTCTGATTTATCATAACCTACATCACAAACCCTTGAGATCCTTGAAATGGTTAAGGAAATATTTTGGCATGATGTTATGATGCGTATGCTATGTAACAAGAAAAAATGTAGGGTAAGAAACCAATTTATTAGATTTATACAAATAAGGTCCTGCAAGGAATGCAAACAAAGCCCTGCAATAAGTGTGAATTGTTAGGTAAAGAAAGCAAAAAAGTCACACAAGTAACCTTAGGTTTAGACTTGCATGGATTCCATAGGTAAGTACCCTCTTGAAATTTAGTTGGCTCAACCTGTCTTAGAAATAGTAACCGGGTTCTAAGGAATCTTAGTATCACTAATCTTTCTTTATCGGTATATTTCAGCTTAGCAATCTTTTCTTATGGCCAAAACATCCCGAAAGTCCGATCTCAATGAGTGTAGTATCGAGTATCAACCAATTTACGAGCTTTACACTGAGGCCAGCTATCTCACTACTTTCTAATGGCCAAGTTTGTTCAACTAAGGTTCTAAGGTTCGTTAGTGCTTCACGACACGACGCAGAGGCCCCGTATTCTCCTCGATTCAACATAAGGTATACTGGTATCAACCAAAGTGTCACACCAACACAGCCATCGCTTAAACCTTATGGGCCTATGTCGTACAGTCTCCACGATCTATTGTTGTTTACCTAAAAAGTGTCCCAAGATTGGAGTGTAGGATCTTTGTAAGAATACCCCAACAAACCCTTAAAAGTACGAAAATCAAAGCAAACAAAGAAAGCAATTTTTAAATGAACTAGACCTTAAGGTAAACCCTACTTTTTTATTTTATTCCCTAACAGAGTCGCCAGTTCTGTGATACGGTGGCAGAACTGACTGTTATACTGGTTTGCGTTTTGTATTCGCAAATGTGCGGTAAGCAAGAGTCGCCACCGACTATTCTTTTATCTAACAAAGGAAAGGGTGAAAAGAACATAAAAAGACCTTTTTCGACATTTTCTGAGTAAGGGGGGTAGATTATGGAAATGGAAGGTGTTAACACCCTTTCCATCTGTAGTTTTCTACGGGCTCTTAGATACTTGCTCATTTTTGAAAATTGATTTCGTGGTTGCGTGTTTTGAAAAGTTTGTTTGCTTTATGATAACTCTTGTATCAGTCCTCAAGAGTATTGATAAAGCCTTTTTGAAAAAGGTTTTGAAAGTGTAAGGTGAAAAAATTGTTTTTGAGCAAGTACCTAACAGCTATCTACCTACTCGAAAAAGGTGTTCTTTTCCTCCTTTCCTTTAGACGTGCTATCCTACTATTAGTGAGTAGGTAGCCTTATCGTTGGATGTTGAGGGACTATCAAAGGAACATTTACGGTCAGTAAGGCAGCTGGGCAAGAACTTTTAGTAATTGTCCAAAAGTTGTAAGATCACTTTTTAACCAAGGCAACAGTCGAAAGGGTCATCAAGGGACTTGTGATCTCTTGAACTAAAGGACAACCAGTAAAAATTCTCACGTTTCGAGAATTGTGACCGTTTTCGAAGGCAACCAAAGTGGGAGATACCCTAGGGGTGAGCATATGCAAGTGTATTAATTCAGTTAATTTATCTTGCAATTTTAGGGTTATCTAATCACTTTAATTTACAGTCATTCCATGCAATCCTATTAATCTAAACAGTTAATAATATTGCAAGAATTTAAAAGAGAGAAATTAAACCTAGCTATTACAGGGCCACGAGGAGGGGGATACATAACCAAAACTTGGGAGTGTGGAAATTAAAAGTAGTAAATAAACCCTAAGTTAAACTATTACAAACTATGTACAAATACAATCAATTTGAAAAGAATAATAAGCGCTGGAAGAATGCAAAGAGCATCTAAACCTTTAAAATGTTTAAAAGAAAATATTTTTTTTGTTTTTATTTATTTATGAAAATATTAAGTTATAATAATATCCTAATTAACTACATTAAAAAAAAGAAAGAAAAATTATTAATTACAATTAATTCTAATGAAACTAATATTTTTGGTATTTTTTAAAGAGAAAAAAAGTTTTGAAATTTAACCCTAACTTCTAATTAATTTTATTTTAAGGAATACAAGTTAAAGTAATTAGCTTATATTAATTTACAAAATTAATTTTAATTAAAAAACCTAATTCAATTTTTTTTGTGATTTTTTTATTGACTTTATGATTAAAATAAAAAAGGAATTTAAAAAATATATAAAACAAATAATAAAAAAAAATTAATACAAAAATAAAAATTGGGCCTGAAAGTGAAAGCAGACTGGGGGGTATGGCGCTGAATTTGATTAGGCCCAGATCAAACAGTAAGCCCAATGCCCTTTTTGATTCAGTGCAACTAGCCCCTGGGGTGCCCCATGGAGATAACTTGCTGAGCGCTAGATCTGAATCAATGAATGATCCAACGGTTGAAAGTGAGGACGTTGGATGGACGTATTGAAATGCCATGTATTGGAAACCGCAAGAAATGTTGAAAAAATGCAAAATTGCTGGACCTGGGATCGAACCCAAGTCCCTTCCTTCACACACTTGCACCCTTACCATTTACACTATCCTTTTAATTCGTGTATATAATAATGAAATAATATTATATGTGAAAACCAGTGCTAATCCTAGTCAACAAAAACACACGCGCCAACAATTCAAATGAGCCAATCAGATTATGTTAAAATTCCATGCATGCTCCAAACGGAGTTAACGATTCAACGATGCCGGAGGGATCTTCAGTCATCTTCTCCGGAAGGTTCCAATTCTCAAACCTGCAAAAGCGTGGGATTTATGAAGAGTTAAAGGCCCTACCCTACACAAAATTGAATTCTGAATCCGATTATGGCCTTAAATTGGCCTAAAAATGCCTCTAACCCTAAAAATGAAACTCTCACGTTTAGAAACCCTAATAATGGTGATTAGATGTTTTGACCTTGTACCTTACATGAAAGATGTTAGAATGCTCACAATCAATGACAATAACATGAATATGGAACGAAAATCAATTTATAGCATGTATTTGAAAGATTTCAAAGCCAAGCCTTACCAAGGTCTGGTGGTGTATGGATCTGGTGTTTTAGAGCATTCCACGCATTGTGGAAGGTATGAATGGTCTCTTAAGGACCTCAGAGAGTGAATGATGCAATTTGTTTGGCCTGGAAATCGTTGAATCGTATGGTACAAATTTCCACCTTTCTTTTGAATTTTTGGACTTTGCTAGGGTTCTTTTTGAGGCAGCTGCACGTCTTTCTTATGTTCTGACTTGTGATGTATATATGAGTGTGAAATTAGGTTAACAAATGGAGCAAGAATCCATGGCCTTGAATGTGTAATTGGTTTCAAATATTTTCTTAAAAATCTTTCCAATTTTGGATATTCTTTTTCCTCTCATGGCTTGCACAATTTCCCTCGATATAATCAGCATATTTTGTCCATTATTTAATAGGAAAATGATTTCAAATCAAATCTTATATTATTTCCATTATTTATTTATTTAATTTTGAATTTTAATGAATAAAATATTAAAATAAATAGCATAAGTAATAGAATAATGCATGGGTGGGCTTAGGGGTCGTGGACCATGATAGGAATAAGTTTCAAACGTAAAAAGATAGGTCCATTTGGAAAAATTCCAAGTTAGCTCAATATTTGCTTCATGCAATTTTCCAAAAATTGGTCAATTTTAGCAATACATATATCTCTCAATTTTAACATTATACGGGTGTTCTTGGACTTTTTAAAGAGCTTAGGATGTCCTATAAACAACCCTTTTGGTTTCATATTAATTGAATCTTCCATGTTCATGTACCAAGCTTTGACCCAAAAGGTGTTTTTGTTGACTTTTTGAAAGGACCCATAATGTCTGAGCTTGTATCTTTCAATTGGGGCATTTCTTGAACTTTAGGGTTGAAGAGAAGTTGTAGGGAATTGGATTCACTTAAACATGAGCTTTGGTCGAAAATTTTCTGATAAAGTATGAGAAAGTTATGCCTGGTCAAAGTTTGGTTGACTTTTCCTATAGAAACCCTAATTAGCAATTTTTGACTTTTGATGAATTCAGAGCATTTCTTGTGGAATCATGATCAAAACTTTATAAAATGATGGATATAACTTTAAAATGTTGATGTTGACAAAAAACTCTTGAAGTTTGACTTTATATAGGCCATAGTTGACTTTTGACCTAGTGTAGTTGATTTTCAGGCATTTGAGCAGTTGACTGAGCAAACATGTAGTGCAAGACATGAAATTTGTCATGGACAATCTTGAATACATATTAGTACCATGGATAACATTTGATACCCTTGGAGATCACACATATTGATGAAAATTGAAACCCTAGTTTGAGGTTAATTGCCTTAGGAGGAGAATTTTCCTGGTCAATTCTTGGTCATCCTTGAGCAAGCTGGGGACCTCAATGGGCATGCCTTGAGTAAAATTAGAGGGAAAATTTTGGGGTATAACAGGCAGACAATCTTCTTTGAGAGGAAAACGGTGCATAACGATGTCTGTATCAAGCTCAGACATGTTTTCATAAGACCAAGCAAAGATGTCGACATACTCTTGTAGTAGACCAATCATACCTTGTTTTACCGATCCTTCCAAAGTAGCCACTATTCTAAATTCCTTTTTTATGTCTTTGATACCCAAGTTGATAACTTCCAGGGATTCCTCGTGTGGCTGAATAGTCCTTTCTTCCTGCCTGAGTATCCTAGCCAACTCTTAGGGGAGTTCATAATCTTCTTCAAAATCTTCTTCATCTTGGTAAATCGGATTATTGAAGTCATAAAGAGTTATGGAAGTATCAACATCAATGGGAACCTGGGTGAATCTGTACAAATGAGATTTATGCTTTTAGAATGCGAGCAATTTTTTTTTATTTTGAAAGAAAAAGGAAAAATAAGGAGAAGTATTGCCATTTTTATTAAAATAGTGTAAGAAAAAGATAGGGAACTCAAATTTGAATAAAAACGTCATTCATTTTATGATAAAAACATGCAAAGACAGAAGGGGCCCTATAATATTTCACAGTGCCATGGGCAGAGCACATGAATTTTTAATAAAAACAAAGGAAATTACTTATGAAGAAAAGTGACATGAACGATATCTTCAGTAGCCCAGTTGTGGAGCTATTGTTCGGGAACACAAGGGTGAATCCAGTTGTTGATGTCGTTGTCAATGTCGACCTTGTCGTCCATTGCTTGTAACTGACCTTCATTGATGGTGCTAATGCTGATGAATTTGATGAAAGATGGAGAGCCACAACCTCTTGAACCAAAACTCCCCCTGCCTCTAGGAGATAACTTTCCTTCCTCTTGTGGTCCCGGATGATAGCCTAATCCAAACTCATCAAATTTTGTAGGTAGGTCCAAGACTCGACCCCATCTTTGAGGGTGTCCAGATTCCACTATAGCTCTAGCTTCTTTCTACGATGTTATCAAACTTTTTGGCTTCTTAAACTCTACAGTGAGAATTTTCTCATTAGGAACAACCTCAAAAGCTTGATATGGAGATTCTTAAATCTCTCCCTCGACTTCAACATAACAGAATGACGCCAGATGACTAACCAAGATATCTTCCTCCCCGTAAATAGTTATGATTTGACCTCATACAACAAATTTTAATTTCTGATGGAGGGTCGAAGTTACTACCCCCGCATTATGAATCCTAGGACGCCTCAGTAAACAACCGTAAGAATGGTGAATGTCCATAACAAAGAAGTTTATATCAAACATCTAACGGCCAATCTTGATAGGCAGCATAATCTCTCCAAACACATACCACTTTGCTCCATCAAAAGCACGAACAATCACATCACTGGGTGTTAATTCTACACCTTCAACATTAAGGTTGTTTAGAACATATTTGGTTAAGACATTGAAAGAAGATCAAGTGTCTACCAATACACGAGCCAAAGTCGTACCAGCACATTCCAAAGAAATATGCAATGCCTTATTCTTATTCTTTCCTCTTGGAGGTTAATCCCAGTCTGTAAATCCTAACATGTTTCCTGCAGTTATGCCAGCAATAACTCCTTCCAATTTATTCATAGAAATCTTCTCAGGGACATAAGCGGTGTCCAAGATTTTCAATAATGTGTTACAGTGGGTATCATAGCAGAGTAGTAATGATAAGATGGATATCTTAGACGTTGTTTGATTAAGTTGATCAACTATCTTGAAATCACTCTTCTTTATGATCTTCATTAATTCTTCTATCTCTCTTGCTTCTGGGGAAGTAGATAATCTTGGGTCTTACCCCTGATTATCTGTATTTACTTTTTTTTCTTTGGCATTGGTATCATCAGGTTTGCTTAGAGGAACAAAAACTCTACCACTGCGAGTAATCCTGCTAGTCCCTATAATGTTGACTACCAAAGGCTCTTGCTTTTCTCCATGATAATATATATATCTCCCCCATAGTGCAAGGGTATTTCCATGATGCTTTCGAATGGAATAGGACCAGGTGTTGTGATTCTAAAAGAATGCTTATTTTCTACCACGTGTATTGGAATGGGATCATGTGGTGTGGAAATAACTTCTACATTATTATATGGTGTTTCTTTGTAAGCCCAAATAGTACTTTGATCTAAGAGATGCTGAAGGTGCTGAAGGCATCTCTTCCCAATAGAGCTTCCTTGGGAATCTTTGCAACAAGTTTGGCAAGAATCATATTTATGTTGTTCGGTCCAGAAGAACCCAGCATATGTTTATACTCGGTCTCCTCCAATTAAATTCACATTATAAGCTTTTCTAGGAACAACATAATGATTGACATCATCCAATCTTAAGTTCATGAATTTGGTATGAATTTCCAGAGGAATCACCGTGTTGATATCTAAGACAAGCTCATTCGGATAACTCTCCATCATATTCATACCATTTTCATTCCTATCTCTGAGGATATGGATAATGCCATTATCCATCTGAACTTTAAGGTCTTTTATTACCACCGAGAAACCTCGTGAGTCTCTATAACAAACCTGACAAGATCCATAATTATGCCTTGCAAAATTCTCCCCTCGACACAGAGTGGCATGCAATTGCACTAAATCTTCTCTTACCATGTTTATGTCAAAGACTTGGTATTGACCTGGGCATCCATACACCATGTTCACAACCTGTTGATCATCATATGGTATAACTGCAACACTATTGTCAAGAGGAACACTATTTGAGGGCCTGTCAAACTAAATGAAATTTTGATCGATCATTTTATGAATTCTTGTCCTTAAACAAACAAATCTTTTGGGTTGGTCCCCACCTTTCTTGAAATCTAAAGCACAACCAGGAAACATTTTGCGTTCAAGTAACTTCTTCTTGATGAAGGATAAAGGAGTTTTCAACTAATTCACATCTTTCAGCAGGTTCAAACCTCCATGTCTCTCTATGGCATTTGCAACTAGACCGTGGTGAGTCGGCATCAGATTCTGTATTACATTTGGCTGACCGTTTAGAATAAATTCAATGGCATTTGAATCAAGAAAATCTCGTACCTTATGTTTCAAGGGTCTACCGTTTATTAGTATTGTGACCAGGCACTCTAGAGTTAAAGTCACATCTTGTGTTAGCATCATAGTTGGCAGGTAATTTTGACAAGGATTCAATGTGTCAAGTTCCACCAGATCTAATTTGAGTAGACGTTGCAGTAGTTATGCGTAGGACATTGGTACTAGGTCAAAGTCTCTCTTAGGATACTTTGAGTTTTGCTGATATTGTCTGGGGGTGTAGTTCTATTATGGTCTTTGAGAAACACTCTATTGAGAATTTAATGGAATTATTGTCGTAGCTTGCTGATAGGATGCTTGGTATGCCTTCACTTTCCCTTTGGAGGAAAACACAACATTGGCATATCATTCTCTATTTTTAGCATATCCCCGAAAAGGCTTTTTTGTTCCATTTGAAGAACTTGCATTAGCAGCTTGGATCATCCTCATCTTAATGCTGACTTCAACACGTTCACCAACTATAACCAGCTCTAAAAATCCAGTAGAGGAACTTCCAATCATCATTGAATAATAAGGACCTTATAGCATCCCCGTGAACATGTCCATCAATTCACTTTCCATTAAAAGGGGTTGTACCCTAGCAGCGAGCTCTGTCCACCTTTGGGCGTATTCTTTGAAAGACTCGTTTTCTCTTTGAGCAAGATTCTGAAGTTTGAATGCGATTAGGAGCCATATATGTGTTGTGTTGGTAGTGTCTGATGAAGTCTTCAGCTAAATTTCTCCAGCTACGAATGTGAGTTCGTTCTAGCTGCATATACCATTCCAATGATGCCTCATATAGACTGTGTTGGAAAAGTTCATCAACATTCTTTCGTCTTCAGAGTAAGCTGATATCTTTCTGTAAAAAGCCCATATATGAATTTTAGGACAGGTCGTCCCTTTGTACTTGTCGAAATTTGGTGCTTTAAATTTTCTAAGGATTCTGATACCGGGAACTAGGCCCAAATCATTCATATCTATTCTAGGGATACCATTTCCTTCCATGGCTTTCAATATTTCTTCAAGAAGATGAAACTTTCTCTCAGTTTCGGCAAGTAAAGAAACATTTTATAGTGAAAACATTTCTTCTAGATCATCCACCAGATGTGGAGCAGGGATTTTAACAGTTCTCCTAACATGAGGCATTTCCAATCCCCATGGGTGGGTTGATGAGGTTGGTGAGTATAACCATTTGATTGGACCCCACCAGGGGAATAAAGTTAAAGTAGGTGGGAGGAAAAAATCAGTTATAGGAGGAGGTACAAAACCAACACTAGGGGGTGGTACAAAACCAGCAACACGAGGTGGAATTCCACCAATTGTGAGTGGTAAGCCATCTGAAGTTAGAGTATGGATCTCTGTAGTGGGAGGCCTTTGAAAAGCTGCCCTTAACTCTTCTTGACCTTGAACTATAGTCCCAATGACTTCCACGAATTAATTCATTTGTTCTCTAACCATGGTTCTCATTTCATTCAGATCTTCGTGGAGTTCTTCCATTGCGAGTCTTGTTTTGTACCTCGAGTGTTGTAGTTGTGGAATGTCAGTTTTCCACACTGAAGAATGAATTAAAATTAGGAAGAAGTTCGACATGTTATGAATGCATGAAATGTATGAATGCACGTATGAGATAAATAATTTTCTTTGTTTTTTTTTATTTCAAGGGATTTTCAGGTATTGCATTAAGAGTGATCAAAACATGGATAAACAACAAAATAAGTGAAATTCTGGAAACAGATACTTAATGTCATAGTGAATGTTATGACACCGTATCTGACAAATTGTACACACACCAAACAGTAATTTAAAATACAGTAAAGAACACAATCAATTGTTAACCCAGTTCAGTGTATAACAACACCTACTCTGGGGGCTACCAAGCCATGGAGGAAATTCACTATAAGAGGTATTAATTTAGGAATAAACAAACCAGTTTATCTCCTTCACTTAATACCTACCCAATGCAACTTCAATCTAAGTCCTACTTAAACCTGAGTTCCTACTCACTCCCCCTCAATCACAGCAGTGATACTTATCTACTTATTAATAAGATTATGAAGACATTCTTCAATACACATGCTTGATTTTGCTTCAAAGCTTTAATCAAGAGACACAACACTCGTGCTTCAAAGCTTTGAGTGATAAATAACCCTTACAACCAAATCCTACACCAAGTCACTTATCAAGTGATAATTGCTTGGCTCACAGTAGTTACTAAAACTATCACAACTATACAATGCCTTATTGATCTTTTGTAAAAGTGTTCCTCGCCATTAGGCTTCGTGAGAAATATATAAGCAGGCTATTCTTCATTTTAGGGCTTCCATAAAAATAGCTAGGGTTAACCAAAGTTAACCTAAAGACTTGGTCTTCGGCTTTCATCATAACAGATTAGGGTTAAGCAAGGTTAACCTAATATCCACGTCAATATACTTCAACTCAGAATAGCACACCAGATTCCTGAAAAATCTCAGGAATAATAACTCTGCACAACAACTTGATCAGTACAGGATGTCTTAACATTGGTTATGACATCATGTATCTTGCTCACTGATTTTGGTAGAATTCAGTATATATGATCATAGCTTAATCATTATGATACTGAGTTATTCTTGTAGAACATTCCTTCTGCAGAATTTTACTTTATCCTAGAATGTTATGACATTAGTCATGACATTCGCAAATCTGGTTTTACCAAAAAATAATGCCAACAAGCAAACACTTACAAACTCCCCCTTTGGCAAATTTTTGGCTAAAACCCCTAAACAATCAGAGATTCGAATGCAGCAGAATTTTTAACAACAGCTAATCTAACTACCAATATCCAATTCTACCAAAATTACCACACAATTACTTCTCCCCCTTTTTAGCCATAAAGAGGCCAAAAGATTTAGTACTTCAAGTTATACAATCATCAAAAGGAAATTCAAAATACACAGAAACAGAGAGAAGGTATCAGAGCAGCAGCAAGTTCCAGCATCAATCTTTACATCACAGCAAACTCAGACCTTTAGGTACTGTCATCCCTTGAGGAAGCACTATTTTCAGCAGCATCTTCTGGTGAGCTTCTTGCGGAACCATCATGCTGTTCTTCATCAGCATCTTCTTCGCTCATTTGTAATTCATTCTCATCATGTTCCAGACTAGTAATCAACTCTTCAAGAGTCCTTTTTCTTGCATCAAGCTCTCTGCAGGTTTCTTTTAGAACAACTATTACATCAGCTCTCTTGGAATGAGCTTTGACATTTGATGTCTCAGCAGATGTCATAACAATGTCAGGGACATGAGTTCCCTGAAATAGCTTATAGGGAAAACCAAGTGCATGATCTCTTTTGCACACATAGTCCTTTTCAACTAGAATATCAGGATACTGATCAATGATTATACCACACAGGAGAGAGGGAAAAGCAATAGGGCCTTTAATAGCACAGCTCTCAGCATGTTTCATTGTTTGATCAAAGATGTAGTTGCCATAATCAAATTTTGTTCTGGTTCCAACAGCATAGATAAATCTTCCCAAACCAGTGGAGATGGTGGATTTGTGGTTGGTGGGAACCCAATTAGCTGCACCAATTTTGTGCAGTATGGCAAACTTCATACTCAACTTGCTTGCAGTTAGCTTCCCTTTCAAGGGCCAGTGCTTGACTTGCTTGGCAGTGATGGTTTGACAAACCTGGTTGTCAGTAACTTCAAGCTCAGGTTGAGCATCATCAGGCCTTCCTAGGTATTTGTTTATCACAGTAGGGGAGAAATTTACCTTCCTTCCTCTCACATAAACACTCTTAAAATCAGCTGACTTTCCATCGGCACAACCACCAGACAAATTTACTATGAATTCTTTGACAAGAATCTCATAGTAGTTGGAAAACTTGACCACTGTTTTCATCAGGCCAACAACCTTGATGAGATCCATGACTTCCTTACACTCAATAGCACTTGTGTTCAGCTCCCTCTCTAAGGCAATCCTTTTCAGAAACACATACTTCCACCTGCTTGCATTTTCTGGATGGTGAAAGGAGATGTTGTCAATGGCAACTTCAGGAACCTTAGGCAGTTTGCTAGAAGAGGGTTTCTTCCTTAGAGGAATGTCTGGAACATTGCTCTCAACATCAAAATCAAAGTCTGATTCCTCATCGGATTCAGAGGGTTCAGGAGCCTTTCTTTTCTTGGATTTAGATTGTCTCAAGGGTTTTGAGAGACTACCAACAGATACTCTAGCTTTTACCTTACCCTTCCCTTTCGAAGTTCCATCTTTTTGATCCTTCTTAGCTTCTTCTCTAGCCTTGTTCTCAGGCCTAGTTTTCTCATGAACAACTTCAGTAGCCTTCTCTTTGGAGGGGCTTTAGGAAGCACTCTGCTTTTCTTTTCTACTCATCATCCTTCTAGCTATGCTAGGGTTGATATTAGCAATTAAATCATTGTCAGAAAATTCTTCATCAACATCAATGACAGGAGGTTCAATAGCCTTGTCAGTAGGGGTCTGGTGATCATCAGGTTTCTCTGGAGATTTCTCAATGTTGTCATCAGGTGTCTCAACATTCTGAGTGACATTGGGATCAATTTCTAAATTAGGGCTAGCAGTTTCTTGGTTCAATGGTACAGATATACCAGGAACAAAGTGATTCTCATTAAGAATCCTAGTGACTAGTCTGGCAATACCTTGATGCACATAAGCAGAACCTTCCCTATTAGCTATCTCTGGAGGAATAGAGGATGATGGTTGGGAAGATTTACCAGAGGGAGAAGCTTGTGATCTTCTTGCATGTCTGGTTCGCATCTTCTTGACCTTAGTAGGATCAGCTGCCATTTCACGAAGTGGAGTTACCTCAATAACATCAGCATCCATGGAGTTCACGATTTCCCTAGGTTCGGTGTCAGTGGGTGAGGAAGATGCAATTGCCTTTGATGAAGATGATGATGCAGATTGTTGAGACATCTTGAGAGATTGAGAAAACAAGTGACAGCGTGTGTGAAATCTTCTTTTGAGGGAATGGAGAGTGATGCAGCAAAATGAGAAGAGGGAAATATAAATATGTCTATTCCTCTTCTTAAACTTTTGGAAAGAAAGAGGGAAATAAATGATTAGTCCAATCAGAATAGACTTGATTAACATATCTCTTTCAACCCTTGTATTAAGCAAAATTAATTGCTACATCTCTTCATATTGGCAAATACCCAGCTTGCCCCTTAAATTTTCAAACTGACTAGCATCAAGTGCCTTGGGAAAAATGTCAGCCAGTTGTAGTTCAGTGGCAACATGTTCCAGCGTTATCACCTTCTCCTCCACAAGATCTCTGATGAAGTGATGTCTAATGTAAATATGCTTAGTCCTAATGTGTTGTATAGGATTCTTGGATATGTTAATAGTAATCAAATTGTCACAGTACAATGTCATGACATCTTGTGTGACATTATACTCAGTCAGCATCTATTTCATCCAGATCATTTGAGAACAGCTGCTACCAGCTGCTATGTATTCAACTTCAGCAGTAGATAGAGACACATAGTTTTGTTTCTTGCTGAACCAAGAGACAAGATTATTTCCCAAAAATAAGCATCCTCCAAAGGTGCTCTTTCTATCATCAGCACTACCAGCCCAATCAGCACCAAAATAACCAGACAGAATTAGTTCACATCCATGAGAGTACAGCATGCCATAATTGTAAGTTCCACTCACATACTTCAGAATTCTTTTCACCTGGTTGATGTGACTTACTTTGGGTTCAGCCTAGTATCTTGCACATACTCTAACTGCAAAGGCAATGTCAGGTCTGCTGGCTGTTAAGTATAACGGACTTCCTATCATGCTTCTGTACAAGCTTTGATCCACATTTTCCCCACTTGTGTCTTTGGACAACTTTAAATGAGTAGGTGCAGGAGTCCTTTTATGACTGGCATTCTCCATCCCAAACTTCTTGCCAATATTCTTTGCATACTTGCTTTGAGACAGAAAAATTGAGTCTTCCATCTGTGTTACTTGTAGTCCAAGAAAGTAGGTCAATTCTCCCATGAGGCTTATTTCAAATTTAGCTTGCATCTGGTTAGCAAAATGTTTAACCATTTTATCTGACATTCCTCCAAACACTGTGTCATCAACATAAATTTGAGCTACCATTATCTTTCCTCCTTAATTCTTGACAAAAAGAGTTTTATCCAAACCTCCTTTCCTGTATCCTTTGTCAGTGAGGAACTTTGTCAATCTTTCATACCAAGCTCTAGGAGCTTGTTTCAGACCATATAATGCTTTCTTCAATTTGTATACATGATCAGGACAATTTGGATCCACAAATCATTTAGGATGTTCCACATACACTTCCTCATTTAAGTACCCATTTAGGAAGGCACTCTTCACATCCATCTGAAACAACTTGAACTTAAGGAGACAAGAAACTCCCAGGAGAAGTCTGATTGATTCCAGTCTGGCTACAGGAGCAAAAGTCTCATCAAAATCAACCCCTTCAATTTGAGTGTATCCTTGAGCAACAAGCCTTGCCTTATTCCTGGTGACAACTCCTTCAACATCTGACTTATTCTTGTAGATCCACTTTGTGCCAATGATGTTTGTTCCTTCTGTTCTAGGAACTAACTCCCATACTTCATGTTGCTTGAACTGGTTCAATACATCTTGCATTGCTCCAATCCAGTATTCATCAGTCAAAGCCTCTTTAACATTTTTTGGTTCAATCTTAGACACAAAACAAGAGTTTGTGATGATTTCTCTAGATCTTGTAGTGACTCCACTATTAGGATCTCCTATGATGAGTTCCTTAGGATGATCTTTCTGAATTATGTTGGAAGGATCTTTGTTAGCTTCCTTTGATTCAGACTCTGATGGAGTAGGATTAAGCACATCATCCTTTTTAGACACGTGTGTTGAAGTCTCAAAGAATGTCTCAACATCATATAGGACATTTGTTTCCTCATGGTGATCATCAATTATGATATTTATAGACTCCATCATAACTTTGGTCCTGGAATTGAACACCCTATATGCTCTGTTGTTGGTGGACTATCCTAGGAATATTCCTTCATCACTTTTAGGGTCCATCTTTTTCCTTTGTTCACGATCTGTCAGAATATAGCTTTTGCTCCCAAAGACATGGAAGTACTTCACTGTAGGATTTCTTCCTTTCCATAGTTCATAAAGGTTGGATGATGTTCCCTTTCTCAACGTGACCCTGTTATGGACATAACAGGCTGTATTCATAGCTTCAGCCCAAAAATGTATAAGAAGCTTTTTGGCATGTATCATTGCTCTGGAAGATTCCTGTATAGTCCTGTTTTTCCTTTCCATAACTCCATTTTTTTAGGAGTTATAGGTGAAGAGAACTCATGCTTGATTCCTTCTGAGGAACAGAACTCATCAAACTTACTATTTTCAAATTCCTTACCATGATCACTTCTGATTCTGACAATGCATCCTTCTTTTTCTATTTGAATTCTTTTGCACAATTCCTTAAATACATCAAATACATCAGAATATGGAAAAATCATCCACAACAACATAGGCATATCTCTTTCCACCAAGACTTTCCACCTGCATGGGACGCATCAGATCCATATGTATAAGTTCTAGCACCTTTGAGGTGGTCAGATGTCTTGTCTTTGGATGTGACATTCTAGTTTGCTTTCCAACCTGACATTCACCACAGACTCTCCCTTCATCAATCTGAAGCCTTGGAATCCCTCTGACAGCCTCCATGGATATGATCTTTTTCATCCCTCTAAGATGTAAATGACCAATTTTTTGGTGCCACAGTTTCACTTCCTTTTCTTCTTTGGCTATAGAGCATACAGAAGAGTAGTTAGTGTTATCAGACTCCCATAAGTAACAATTGTCTTTTGATCTGACTCCTCTCATTACAACTTCTTGTTTTTCATTAGTTACAAGACATTCAAACTTGGTGAAGTTGACCTTGAATCCTAGATCACATAATTGACTGATACTTATGAGATTAGCAGTCAAACCATTTACCAGCAACACTTCATTTAGGTTTGGAACTCCAGGGCAGTCCAAGTTTCCAACTCCTTTGATTTCTCCTCTAGCACCATCTCCAAAAGTGACATAACTAGTAGTATGAGGTTTGACATCATTCAGCAGATTCTTGATTCCAGTCATGTGTTTAGAGCATCCACTGTCAAAGTACCAGTCTTACTTGGCAGAAACTCTAAGGGAGGTGTGAGCTATCAGGGCTGCAGTCTTTTTCTTCCACTGTTAAGTATATGGTGCTTTGTTAGTCTTAGGTTTGACATATGGGGTCTGATTAGGATATCCATATAATCTGAAGCAGAATGGATTTATGTGACCAAACCTTCCACAATAATGACATCTCCATCTTTGATACTTTTTCTTCATATTTCTCTGTTCTTGATGATGAGTCCTATGTTGTGACATTTGCTTTGACATTTTTTTATCAGGCCTGGTCTTCTTCTTGTCAACAGCAGATTTCTTTGCAGCCACAAATCCTAGACCAGACATGTTTCCTGCATTTTGTCCAGCCTGAAGGATTTATTCCAACTTGTCAGTTCCATTTGTTAACATCTTGACAGACTTAGTCATCTGATTAAGTTTGGAGTTCAACATTAGAACTTCACCTTCGAGATGGCTTATAGTAGCAGTGTCTGCCTTCTTCTCAGCCTCCAACTTCACTATGAGCTTTTTCTATTTCTCATTTTGCTGACAGACTTCAGCACTTCAGATACATAGCTTCTTGTAGGAGTCAGCAAGTTCTTCAAATGTCACTTCCTCATCACTAGAATCATTATCAGAGTTACAAATACCAGATAGTGCAGTAACAAGTTTGGAAGATTCTTCTTCAAAGTTACTTTCTGAGTCACCATCATACCAAGTAACAAACATTCCTTTCTTTTGTTTCTTAAGAAAGGTAGGACATTCAACTCGAATGTGCCCATATCCTTCACATCCATGGCATTGGATTCCTCTGCTTTTATTTCCCTTTTCTTCAGACTTAGTTCTTCTGCTGGAGTCATAGGATCTGCTAATGTCAGAGGAAATGTTATTGACATTTGACCTTGACTTTGGGTCCATTCTCCTGATGAGTTTTTTGAACTGCCTTCCAAGCATAACTATAGCTTCTGAAATATTCTCTTCATCACTCTCCTTGCTTTCATCTTCAGTATTGGATACAAGGGCTATGTTCTTGTTTTTTTTGTCAACATTGTCACTGATCCCCATCTCAAATGTCTGAAGTGACCCAATGAGTTCATCAACCTTCAAGTTGCAGATATCCTGAGCTTCCTCTATAGCAGTCACTTTCATTGCAAACCTTTTAGGAAAGGATCTGAGAATCTTTCTCACCAGCTTTTCTTCTGACATCTTTTCTCCTAATGCTCCTGAGGTGTTGGAAATTTCCAAGATGTTCATGTGAAACTCATGAATGGTATCATCTTCCATCATCCTTAGATTCTCAAATTTGGTAGTGAGCATCTAAAGTCTTGACATTTTTACTTTGGATGTACCCTCATGGGTGGTTTTGAGAGTGTCCCAAACATCCTTGTCCAGTTCACATTGATGTACTAGTCTGAATATGTTTCTATCAATTCCATTGAACAAGGCATTTAATGCTTTAGAGTTACCCAGGGCTAACTCATCTTCTTCTTTTCTCCATTCTTCCTCGGGTTTCAGACTAGTAGTCCCATCTTTCCCAGTTATGGTGGGATGGTTCCATCCTTTGTCAGCAGCTCTCCAAGATTTTTTGTCCAGTGACTTCAAGAAGGCAATCATATGAGGTTTCCAGTAGTCATAGTTTGATCCATCCAGAATAGGTGGTCTGTTCCCAAATCCTCCTTCCTTGTCCATGGCGCTAGAAAATAATATCCCTAGATCTCACCCAGAAAGATAGGCAGGGTGCCTGCTCTGATGCCAATTGAAATTCTGGCAACAGATACTTAATGTCACAGTGAATGTTATGACACCGTATATGACAAATTGTACACACACCAAACAGTAATTTAAAATACAGTAAAGAACACAATCAATTGTTAACCCAGTTCAGTGTATAACAACACCTACTCTGGGGGCTACCAAGCCAGGGAGGAAATTCACTGTAAGAGGTATTAATTTAGGAATAAACCAACCAGTTTATCTCCTTCACTTAAGACCTACCTAATGCAACTTCAATCTAAGTCCTACTTAAACCTAAGTTCCTACTCACTCCCCCTCAATCACAACAGTGATACTTATCTACTAATTAATAAGATTATGAAGACATTCTTCAATACACACGCTTGATTTTGCTTCAAAGCTTTAATCAAGAGACACAACACTCTTGCTTCAAAGCTTTGAGTGATAAATAACCCTTACAACCAAATCCTACTCCAAGTCACTTATCAAGTGATAATTGCTTGGCTCGCAGTAGTTACTAAAACTATCACAACTATACAATGCCTTATTGATCTTCTGTAAAAGTGTTCCTCACCATTAGGCTTCGTGAGAAATATATAAGTAGGCTATTCCCCATTTTAGGGCTTCCATAAAAATAGCTAGGGTTAACCAAAGTTAACCTAAAGACTTGGTCTTCGGCTTTCATCATAACAGATTAGGGTTAAGCAAGGTTAACCTAATATCCACGTCAATATACTTCAACTCAGAATAGCACACCAGATTCCTGAAAATCTCAGGAATAATAACTCTGCACAACAACTTGATCAGTACAGGATGTCTTAACATTGGTTATGACATCATGTATCTTGATCACTGATTTTGGTAGAATTCAGTATATATGATCATAGCTTAATCATTATGATACTGATTTATTCCTGTAGAACATTCCTTCTGCAGAATTTGACTTTATCCCAGAATGTTATGACATCAGTCATGACATTCGCAAATCTGGTTTTACCAAAAAATAATGCCAACAAGAAAACACTGACAATAAGCTACTTTTAATTCATCATTATTTTTTTTAAACACACAACTAGCACATAATGGAAAGTACAAACTAGAGGAAAAAGTAAACTAAATATCCCTCCAACAGGTCTGAAGGTGATTGAAGGAGAGAAAAACACAAGAAAGGGGGTTTGAATTGGGGTTTTCAAAAATAAAAATAGTATGACACTTTGGTTATTCTGGTTCATTTGTACTTGAACTACTCCAATCCACCCGCCAAGGTGATTTTTCCTCTCTCAATCGAGGTCTTAATCCACTAATCAAAACTTTGATTACAACACACAAAGACTATCGTTAATGTCTTCTTGATACTAAACCACAACTTGGTTTCTCAAGGAATTACAACTTGGTTTCTAGAAAACTATATCACAACTATAATGTTTACACAATTTTAAGGCAAAATGAATAGATCTAAAGAGCTTATGAATATTTATTTTATGCACAAGTGTGTTGTTTGATCACTCTTCAATAACTCCTTTATATATGGGAAGCTCTAGATCCATTTGAGACATGATACGATGTTTTTATAAGGTTGATAAAAAGTTGTTAATGCACTTTCCAAAAATATATATCTTGTCTAGTACCAGTCATTACTCTTTGATTTGTTAATGAATGAATTGTAACGCATCAGAACTTTGTTTATTTTGAAATTTGATCAGAATAAGGATATTAACATTTAGACTTTAAATCATTAAAGTATTGCTTCATCAGATTTTAGCTTGCAGCTTTAGTGCTTCAGAAGTTATAACATCACAACTTCGTCTATTGAGCATGATACTTTAATTGTGTTTGAACATAAATTCTTATCAGATCTTCTTAGCGCAAATTGTTTGCCAACTTCTTATACTTGTTTTATCAAAACTTATCTATATATTTAAATAATTTATTAGAGAGCATAATTATTCTTTATATATAACATGTATTTGTTATCATCAAAACTATTACTAAGATGTAAAACCAACTTATGGTCTAAAATCTCCCCCTTTTAGATGATGACAAAAACTTGTATATTTTGATGAACAAGTAAAAACATAAAGCATTAGGGTCTCCCCCTGAGTTGAATACCCAAATAAAGAAAAAATTAGATACTTCCCTAAAGATGTTTGATCAGAGCTTTTGACGGAAGTTCTGATAAGTCCATGTGGCAGAAGTTTCTTTCAAGTAACACTTTTCCTATTTTCTTTTCAAAAAGTGAAACACAGGTTATGTTATAAAAAATGTTTGAGAATTAGTCTCGACACTGTTATATTCAAAATATATTATGTTTTCCCCTTTTTGTCATTAATCAAAAAGAAACAAAAATACGTAAAAAGAAAAACTATGATGCATTAAAGACCAGAGATTAATACAAAGAGAAGAAGAAAAATAGAAGTTTAATCATAAAGCATAGTAGGAACAAGCAAAATCTAAGAACTATGGTTGTGAAGGAGGTGGAAGTCAGGTGAACAACAGTTCCAAGAGAGCTTTAATCTGATTCTTTGATTTTTCTAGCTTGCCTAGCATCCCCTTAATCTCTTTATTGGTTTCATCCTGTTTGAAATTCTGGTATCAAATATGTGATGTCAAATGAGATGTCACGACACAAATATTTGTTTGCAAGTAAAGTGAAGTAAAATCAAAAGCAGTAAAAACACAAGAGATTGTTCACCCAGTTCAGTGTACAACAACACCTACTCTAGGGGCTACCAAGCCAGGGACAAGTCTACTAAATAGTATCAATTCATAGACCCTCAATAAAAAACCAGTTTACGATCTAATCACTACCCGTACTATACTTCTACCTAAGACTCACCTAGGTATGAGGCCATCCTCAAATACCTTCAATCACTTACAGTAAAGAAGCAACAGAAATAATAAGTTTAAAAACTTCAATCATTCAATGCTTAAAAGCTTATGAATGATAAACAATTAACAACCCAAATAACAACACAAGTATTCAATTAATAACAGAGTGTTTGACAATTAAAAGACTTAGACTTTTTAAAACAGAAAGAAAGTATCCTTCTAAGAAGTAGCAATAGTTTGAATAAGGAAGCAAGTCCTAATATATGCGCAGCTATGGGTTTGGGATTTAAAACGCAATATTCAACTCTTTTGAATATTTTCATAAAAACAGGTCAAGATAAAATCCATGCATTTTGAAAAATATTCCTCCATATTTTTTGCTGCCTGTGAGTTACAAATTTTGAATTATGCAGCGCTGGAAATTAGAAAACATAAAAACATACACTAATGTTGGCTAAGATGAGTTCAGGAGGTAGATCTCAATACATCTGCTTTGAAATCATTCAAAACAGTTTGCTACAAATTTCAAGACGTTTAGCAAAACATTAGCAGCACATTGTTTTACCAAAATTGCTGCCAACAAACACTTACAAACTCCCCCTTTGACAAATTTTGGCTAAAACATTATCAGAGCATATTATCAGAGCGAAAACAGATTAGCAACATAAGAAAAGAAAGCATAAACTCAGTTAGCTGTTAGCTGTTAGCAAAGGAAGATGTCAAAACATCTTCTAAGACGTGAGACTCACCCTTAAGTATTATTCCAAATAAACGGATGCATTCAAGAGTGTATCAGTAATTTAGGTACAGACCATAGAAATCAAATGTCAACCACATGTAAGTGCTAAAAGGAAACAAAAGGATCATATAACGAAACAACAATTAGTCTAACTGTCATCAGGACCAATTGACTTATCTGAGCCAGAACTTTCTTCCTCACTAGAGTCTTCACTTTCAAAGTTCATTGTATCATCAAGGTTGCTGTCCTTTTGCATGTCCTTGATCATCTTTTCAAAGGTTAGCTTCCTTGATGATCTAAATCTGATCACATCATCCAATTCCTTGCAGGCTTCTCTTAATTCTTTGATCATATCATCCTTGGGGGAGGTCTTTTTAGTAGGTGCAGATGTTAAAACAATGTCTGGGACATGTTTTCCTGAAAAGAGCTTAAAATGAAGGGTCAAGGAAGACTCCCTCTTGCACACTACATCATTTCCACCTAGGATTCCAGGATGCTGAATAAGGATACTTCCACAGAGGAGGGGAGGGAAATCAATTGGCATCTTAATGGCATAAGTTCCTTCATGCTTAATGGTTTGATCAAAGATGTAAGTCCCATAATCAAAATGTTTCTGATTTCCAATAGAATAAATGAACTTTCCTAATCCAATGGAGATGGTTGAAGTGTGATTAGTAGGAACCTAATTTGCAGCTCCAATTCTATGTAAAATAGCATATTTCACACTCAGTTTGCTGACAGGAAGTTTATTTTTCATGGGCCACCCAATTACTTAATTAGCAGTGATGGCTCTGCACACTTGATTACCTGTAACTTCAAGCTCAGATCATACATCTTCAGACCTATCTAGAAATCTATTTATGATGGACGAATAAAATTCTACACACTTTCCTCTAACAAAAACCTTTCTATACTCCTTAATTTTATGGTCAGCACAATCAACAGGAATATTAACAATAAACTCCTTAACAAGAGTTTCATAGCAATTGGCAAACTTGATAAATGTTTTCATCAATCCAGCATAAGATATCAGCTCCATGATTTCTTTACATTCCAAAGCACCAGCTTCTAGTTCTCTCTCTAGGGAAATCCTTCTTTGATACACATACTTCCACTTTTCAGCATTCCTAACAGAATGGAAGGAGATGTTGTCAAGTGGGGCATCAGGAACCCTAACATAAATCTTCTTTCTTGCAGACTTTTTGATAGGAGAGATGTCCTGGACATCTTGCTTGACATCATAGTCTGAATCAACTTTTTCAACAACCATAGCTTTCTTCGTACTCTTGGATCTTTTTACAGTATCCTCATCATCATCATCATCATCATCATCTATGGAGCTAACAGGTCTAGCTTTTCTTTTTCTAGAGGGAGGAACCACTTTTATTCATGAATTTGGGGGTCCATACATGATTTTCTTCTTGGTTGTCTTGGCAGTGGGTGTGACACTTGCATCCTTTACTTTCCTGGATTTTAGCCTTCTTGTAATACCAGGTACCACATTAGTAATGAGCTCATTGTCAGACAGCTCTTCTACAATGACTACATTCTCATCATTGTGACCTTCTTCATCCTTGGAGGCAACAACATATTCCTTAGTAGGAGAGCTCTCTTCAACATCTTGTTCAACATTTTCTTCTTCCACTTCCTTCAGAGTAGAAATAACAAGCTTCTCAAGTTTTCTTTCAGCAGTATCTTTCTTGAGGGTGAATGATTCAGCAACAACACTTTTAGGGTTACTTCCTTTGTCAGCAGGAGGAGGCATACGAGAAATTGGGGTAGAAATCCCAGGAATAACAAAGCCTTCATTTAACGCTCTGTCTATTATCCTTATGATGCTTCTATCAGCATTAACAATCTCTTCTTCTGTCCTATTATCTGTTGCAGTGGAAGAGTTACCTCTATCATCTTTGGATATCTTTGCAGGTGATGATCTGGGTTTCTTGACCTTTTTATCAAGAGGTGGGATGGTTGTTAGAGGAGTAGCATCGAGTACTCTGTCGAGGGAAAGATTTTTCAGGGAGATTGACAGATTTTGAGGAAGATGATATATGATGTTGAGACATGTTTGAGAATTTTTGAACACAGGAATGAAGAATAGCAAGAGTTCTTTTTCTGTAGAGGAGAATGAAGAGTTTGTTAAAGTAGAGAGATGAATTTTCATAGCCTGTGGGAAACACTTTGAGGCAGTATTGTAATGATTGTTTTTGAAATTTTATTTGTTGGAAACACAAATAATATAATATCACTTTAATGGTGTTCCCACACGCCTTTAGTTGCTAAAAACCCTCATATAAATCGATCCCTAATTTTCCTCTTAAATTCTCAAATTGATTAGCATCCAAAGCCTTTGTGAAGATGTTAACCAGTTGCAATTCTGTGGCCACATGTTCTAAGGCAACAATCTTTTCTTCAACAAGCTCTCTTATGAAGTGATGACGAATGTCAATATGCTTGGTCCTACTGTGTTGAATGGGATTCTTTGATATGTTTATGGCACTTAAATTGTCACATAATAATGTCATTACATCTTATTTGACATTGTATTATGTTAACATTTGTTTCATCCAAACCAGTTGAGAACAACTACTTCCTGCAACAATATACCCAGCCTCAGCAGTGGATAGAGACACACAATTTTGCTTCTTGCTGAACCAAGATATGAGATTATTTCCCAGAAAGAAGCATCCTCCTGATTTAATTTTTCTATCATCAGCACTTCCTGCCCAATCAACATCACAAAAACCAGTTAAGGCAGAATTTGATCCATGAGAGTATAGTATACCAAGGTCACTGGTCCCATTCACATATTTATTAATCCTCTTCACATGGTTGGCATGGATAACTTTAGGATCATCTTGATATCTTGCACACACCCCTACAACAAAGGCAATGTCTGGTCTGCTAGCTGTGAGATACAGAAGACTACCTATCATACTTTTTTAGAGACTTTGATCTACACTTACTCCTTTTTCATCTTTAGTCAACTTCAGATGTGTGGGAGCAGGGGTTATTTTGTAACTGGCATTTTCCATCCCAAACTTCTTCACTATATTCTTGGTATACTTGCTCTGAGATAAAAATATGGAATCTTCCATTTGTTTAACTTACAGACTAAGAAAATAGGTTAATTCACCAACAATACTCATTTCAAATTCTGATTGCATTTGCATAACAAAATGTAGAACCTTCTCATCTGACATCCCACCAAACACAATATCATCAACATAAATCTATGCAATCCTGATCTTCCCTTCTTCTTCCTTGACAAAAAGAGTTTTGTCTATGCCACCTGTTCTGTATCCATTCTCAATAAGAAATATTTTCAATCTCTCATACCAAGCTCTTGGAGCCTGCTTTTATCCATACAGAGCTTTCTTCAGTTTGTAGATATGTTTAGGAAAACTTGGATCAACAAATCCCTTTGGTTGTTCCATATAAACTTCTTCATTTATATAGCCACTTAAGAAGGCACTTTGTACATCCATTTGAAATAATTTAAATTTTAGTATGCATGCAACTCCCAAGAGTAGTCTGATTGATTCAAGTCTGGCCACAAGGGAAAAAGTTTCATCAAAGTTAACTCCTTCAATTTGAGTATACCCTTGTGCTACTAACCTTGCCTTGCTTCTAGTGACCACCCCTATTTCATCATATTTATTCTTGTACACCCATTTTGTGCCAATTACATTTGTCCCTTCAGGTCTTGGAACCAGATCCCAAACTTTATTTCTACTGAATTGTTCTAGCTCTTCCTGCATAGCATTAATTTAGAACTCACCAGTTAGAGCCTCTTTGACATTCTTAGGCTCAACCTTTGACACAAAGCAAGAGTTTGATATCCCATCTCTTGATCATGTAGTAACTCTTTTATTTAGGTCTCCTATGATAAGCTCGTTAGGATGATCTCTCTGGGTTCTAATTGAAGGTCTTTTATTGAGATGACTAGGCTCAGGATCTTCTTGAGGTGGATTATAATCAACACTTCTGTCATTTGATTCATTTGGAATATCAGACACAGATGTTCCAACATCTTATAAGACATCTTCTTCAGCACTCCATCCTCTATCATCAATAATAACATTTATTGACTCCACCATAACTTTAGTACTAGAGTTAAACACTCTGTAAGCTATGCTATTTGTAGAGTAACCCATGAATATTCCTTCATCACTCTTGGGATCCATCTTTCTCCTTTGTTCACGATCAGCTAAGATATAACATTTACTTCCAAAAACATGAAAGTATCTAAAAGTTGGTTTTCTTACCTTCCATATTTCATACAAGGTGGCTAAAGTGCCCTTCCTTAGAGTGACTCTGTTATGGATATAACATGCAGTATTCGCAGCTTCAGACCAAAAATGGTAGGGTAACTTCATAGCATGAATCATGGCTCTGGCAGATTCTTAGAGAGTTCTATACTTACGTTCCATAATCCCATTTTATTGAGGAGTAATGGGAGAAGAGAATTCATGGCTGATTCCTTCAGAGGAGCAAAAGTCAGCAAATTTATTGTTCTCAAATTCCTTTCCATGATCACTTATGATTCTTATGACATGACTTTCCTTTTCCCTTTGAAGTTTTTGACATTGATCTTTAAACACTTTAAAAGTTTCTGATTATTATCTAATAAAGCTTATCCATGTGTATCTAGAAAAATCATCTACAAAAACATAGGCATACTTCTAACCACCAAGACTTTCAACATGCATAAGTCCTATCAAGTCCATCTGAAGAAGTTCCAAAACTTTTGATGTATTGAGATGTTGGATCTTCTGATGTGACATCTTAGTTTGCTTTCCATTCTGGCAGTCACCACATATACTACCTTCTTCTATCTTGAGCTTAGGAATCCCTCTCACTGCATCTTCAGATATCATTATTTTCAAACCTTTCAGATGCCATAGTTTAACTTCATTCTCTTTGGCTAAAACACATGTTGAGGAGAGGTTCAACTCTTGAGGAACCCATAGATAAAAGTTGTCTTTAGATCTGATTTCTTTTATAATAGTTTCATTCTTTTCATTGAACACAAGACATTCATCCTTGGTGAAGTTAACTTTGAATCCTTGATCACACAATTTGCTTATACTTATTGTGATACGATGGGAGAACTGACTTGAGGTTTGTGTTTGTTTTCGCAAATGTTTCGATTGACCAAGAGTCGCCACCGACTTTTTATTTTATCCTAAGGAAAGGTCAAAAAGCATAGGAAAGACCTTTGAGATGTTTTCTTGGGTTCGAGGAGTAGATTATAGAAAGGGAAGGTATTAGCACCCTTTCTATCCATGGTTATCCATGGGCTCTTAGTTACTTGCTTAGATCACTTGCCTTTGCTTTTCAATTGTTTGAAATGGGGCTTTGTGTGTGTGGTTTTGAAAAATGTTTTGAAAAAGATGCCTTGTCTAGGCAACCTTTGTAACAATTCTTGTTTGAATGTTTTACAAAAGTGTTTGTCTTTTTGAAAAGTTTTCAATATTTTGAAAGTTGTTTGGAAATTGTGTTGTGATGTGTGTTTTTGAAAATTAGCAAGGATGTTTTCTTTGCAAGTTTGATCAAGTAACTAAGAGCTATCTACTCTAAATTTCTCAAAGATCATCCTCATGTTATAACCCTTTTAACAGTGTTGTTTCACCATTGTATTTGGTGAACAACCTTGTGTTAGGATGTTAACGGGACGGGCGCGGGTCATCGTTTGGACCATAGAGGCAATAGTGTCAAGTATCTTTGGCAATTTTCTTAAGGGACTTGATCATTTTTGTTTAGGCAACTTGATAGCGTCATCGAGGGACTATGATCATTTGATTTGTTTTTGTTTTGCCAAAGACACTTAACATGCAACCATGGCCCATTTTTGAAGGCAACAAGTGGAGTAACCCTAAGGGTGCAAGTGTGAATTGTGTTTGTTTTTCATGCATGTTTATCTTGAATTAGGTCAAGTTATTTGTTGATTGATTTTGCATACAAACCCTAAGTCTATCATGGCATAATTTGGAAACTTTTAAATGTGTGAGAATTTAAAGTCCTAAATTATTACAACATGATTATAGGGATGGGGATACAAGTTTGAATTTGGGGGATATTTGAAAAAGGAAATAAAATCTAAATTATTACAACCATATCGAATATACAAATATTTAAAATTTAAATAAATACAATTTAAATAAATATCAAAATGCAATGTATTATGCAAAAAAGATTTTTATGTATGTCAAAAGGTTTTTATGTTTGAAATATAAACAAAATAAAAAAAGTCATATTTTGATTATTTTTGTCATTTTAGGGTTAAACCCTAGTTTTTGAATAAATATTATTATTTATTGATTATGTACAAAATATATTAATTTATGCACAAAATAAAAATAAAAAGTATATTGTTAAAAAGTGTTTTATTGTCAAATGTTAAATAAAAAATAAAAGGTATTATTTTTGTGTTTTTGCCCTAATTAATAAAATATGTACATGTATATATTAAATGTATTAAATATGCTAAGTATATACAAAAATAAAATATTAATTATTTACAAAAAAAAATATATTCAAGAAAATGTTTTCAAAATGTAAACAAAAAATAATAACTGAAAAATAAATACTTTTGTATTATTTTTTAGGGTTTTAAATAAAAAGGTTTTATATTATTTACATATATATATTTTAATAAAGCAAATAAATGTCAAATAAATGTTAAAAAAATGTGGAAAAATATTTTTGGAGTTTTTTATGCATGAGCAAAAAATATAAAATCAGAATCAAAAAGGAAAATGCAAAAATGTCAAATATTTCACATAATGGGCCAGGGGGGTGCAAATGGAAAAAAGGGGTGCAAAAAGCAAGCTGACTCAGGCCCAGCCCAAGCCAACTCTGTCTTCAACCTCCAGCACTTGTTTGAACAAGAAAACGCGCGCTTCCTTCTACACCTGCTATCTCTTGATTCCTTGATTTTTAGCAAAAACTCATAACACAAATAATGTAGAGCATCAAACCACGATTCCAAACATGTAAAAAACTTGACCTAACTCTAAGAAACCAGGGAGAATTTCTTCACCCCCAATTTTTGACCTTGTTTTTTTTTAATGTTCATGGCTAAAATTCTCACAGCATGCTTAACATAAATGAAAAGTAAACACATGTATGGCTTCAGGGCTATGAGTAGAACATGTTTCATTCACAAACCTAAGCTTAATCATGCATGGATAGAGAGATAGAAGTCCATAGATTACCTGTTTCAGCTTGACTTGAACAGAGCAATATAGCAATCTTTAATGGAGTTTGCGCTTTTGTTGAGCTTGCCTGAAGTCCAAGGATGCTTCCCAAGTACCTAGCTTGCTTTGAAACTTCCTGTATCGTGCTATAGAAGTTCACCTGCACAGCTTGAAAGTGAAAATGGCAAACGAGGTTAGGGGTGTTACAGCTTGAGTTTAAGGCTTGGAATAGTTCAGGTGGATGGAATGGAATGTGTATGAATTGGTTTTAGCCAAAACGCACGAGTGGATTGAGTTGTGGATCTCAATCTGCAGCAGGTACCCTGTTTTTGCAGCAAAGTGGTGTTTTGGTGTATAAGGAGGTATGAGGGGTAGTTTAGTCGTGTTTTAGGTCAGTTGGGATGTGTGAAAGACGAGTACAAGGTTTGCTTAAGCTTGTGTTTGCAGGAAATCAAAGTTGGATCTGTTTTGCAAAGTTGCTTCTTTTTGAAGCCAAGAGGTTCAAGTTCTTATGCAGGCCTGTGACCTCTATATATCTATGCTGCAGCATTTTTTCTTGATAAATGGGATATGTGTACAATGTTTTGCCTCAAAGATCTAGCCTGTACCTCAAGGATTTGGAACTTGACATAAAGTATCACTTTACCAAAATGGCAATCTTGCTTTTTCTAATTAAGGATTAATTCTATGTGTAATGCCCAAATGGATGAAATAAAACCTTAACACAATGTTTAGGCGTTAAATTAAGGAGTGTAAACTTGGTCTTAAGGCCTGCAAGCTAGCATAAACCAAGCTGACTTGAAAAATGCAATTGTTATGAACATGCCTTGGCCATGAACAAAAGTGAGTTTTGGCCAACTTTGTGAATTCGATTCTCTCTAACCACAAGGGTGTTTGAGAAGTTCTTGGACATTTCGGAAAGCTTGAAACATGTACTACGATCCATATTTGTAATGAAAATTTAAACTCCAAGTGGAACCATGTGAAAAATTGCCAAGAAGTTGGACCAAAATCCTGCCTAGAATAGGGCAAATTTCTTCTAAGTTAAAAGTGTTTTGCACCCTTGTTCCAAAAATCATAACTTGAGATACAAGCTTCCTTTGAGAAAACTTTGTGAATCAAAGTTGTAGATTTTTCAATGGACTACAACTTTCATGTTTCAAGTTTTGTTTGAATCCATTTGCATTTTGGTGAAAAAATGGGACAAAGTTAGGAAAAAATAAGAAAATTTTATAACTTAGAAAATTACTAAGTTATGAAATTTTTTCATTTCAAACCCTAATTTGCAATTTTGGGTTTCTTGATGAACAAGTTTCATAATTTGACATGTCTTGATGAAAAATGAATCTTGGCACTTGATTTTGACCAAAAAGTCAAAGTTTGACTTTTAGTGTAAAGTCAAATTTTGATCAGTTGATTGAAAAATTCATATGTCAATCCTATGCATTTGAGATCTTTTGAACTTGTTGAATGGGTCAGGACAATGCCATTGAGTCCTTGAGTCCATATGTGAGCTTGTTTTGCCATTGGTTAGGTCAAACAGTCAAAAATTGCCTTTGTGCAGTCAAAACCCTAAAAATGACCATTTTGCCCTTTTGGTGATCTGATCAAATTTCTTGTGGAATTGTGATCGAAACTTGACCAAATGGTTCATATGAGTTCATTATGTTGATGTGGGTCAAATTTCATGAGGTTTGACTGTCAATTGGCCACAGTTGACTTTTTCCCCAATATAGCTGATTTCTAGGTCAATTGTCCAGTTGACTGGGCAAGGATATGGATCAAGGCTTGAAACTTGGTATGGATAAACTTGTGAGTCCAACATGAAGCATGAAAGTCACTTTGGGCATTTTAGGTCAAAACATCTCTGTGCAAACTCAAACCCTAATTTGGGTCAACAGTGCAAGGAGGGGTCTTGAGCAGAGCAAACCCTAACTTGATCTTGAGTTCCAGGAGTCTTGTGGTGAGAAAATGTTGATGAAATGAGAGTGAAAATTTTGGGGTACAACACTTGCCCCTATTCAATCTTCTTGAACCTGAAGAGTTAGATTGGAAAGTTTGCCTTTCGCGTCTCGAAGGTAAAAGGAGATTTGACACTAGAGTGCCCGTAAATTTGCACTCGTCAAAGCGTAGTTTGAGGGGATGGGCTTAAAGATGCCATTTGGAGATGGGATTAAAGATGCCATCTGGAGATGTGACAGAATCTTGTCGGGAGATGGGCTTAAAGATGCCATCTGGAATGTATGTTGAACTGTTATGTTGTTGGTGAAAGAAATGAGTATCAGAAAGGTGTCCATGTTTTGGAACATCTCTGAGCTGGGGGTCTGAATAAGCAATAGATTGACATCCGTATTTGGAAGCATCCGTAAACTGTTTTCAAAAGTTGAATCTGAACAAGCGATAGATTAACATCCGTATCTGGAAGCACCCGTAAATTGTTTTCAGAATTTGGAATCTGAACAAGCGATAGATTAACATCCGTATTTGGAAACACCCGTAAACTGTTTTCAGAAGTCGAGTATGAACAAGAGATAGATTGACATCCATATCTGGAAGCACCCGTAAACTATTTTCAGAAGTTGGAATCTGAACAAGTGATAAATTAACATCCATATCTGGAGAACCCGTAAACTGTTTTCAGAAGTCTTGAATCTGAACAAGCGATAGATTAACATCCATATCTGGAGAACCCGTAAACTGTTTTCAGAGGTCTTGGATATGAACAAGCGATAGATTAACATCCATATCTGGAGAACCCGTAAACTATTTTCAGAAGTCTTGAATCTGAACAAGTGATAGATTAACATCCATATCTGGAGAACCCGTAAACTGTTTTCAGAAGTTTGAATCTGAACAAGCGATAGATTAACATCCATATCTAGAGAACCCGTGAACTGTTTTCAGAAGTCTTGAATCTGAACAAGCGATAGATTAACATCCATATCTGGAGAACCCGGAAACTGTTTTCAGAAGTTGAGAATTAAATAAGCAATAAGTTGGTCGAGTAGATATTTGTCCTGTCTGGTTTCAGGTATTAATCTCTGACCTGAGAAAGAAAGATAGTTTTCCTGGCTTGTTTCAGGTTTTAATCTGGAACTTGGAAAATGGTTGATGGTAATCATCTGTTGATCGATCTTTCCTAAAAAAGATAGAACGTTAGTTGTATGCAATGTCATGATGTATGCATTGCGTGATGTCATGATGTTCTCAAGATAAATGAGATTATGTCGTATGCACTTATCATGTATGTAAATAAGAGGTATGAAATGTGAAATGTTTATGAATGTATTTTTGTCTGGGAAAATAAATCCTTGACAAAAGCTGGGGAGTCATTAAACCCTGGACTGCTGTTGAAGAGTATGTGTGTCTTCAAACCTTGCTCAAAATGTTTCCACTGGGGATCCCTGCTTTGTTGTTTGAGGATAACTCCACTGGTGGATGTTGAAAACTCTGTGGGGAGTATGCTTATTTCTGCTTAGGAAAAGAGTTTAGGAGTCTTAGTCGTCCGTTGCTCTACTGGGGAGTCGAAGTTGAACTGATATCTGGTCGAGTCCAGGTTTTGCAGTAACTTGCTGGGGATTGTAGAGTAGTCTACTAGAGAAGAGGAATTTTGGTCCTTTGATTTGTAGTAGTCGGAGAGGCAAACTCGAGCTGGGGAATCCTGGTGTTGTTGGGGAAATAAACCCTGTCGTCAGTCGGCTAGAGAGGTGACATCTTTGTTGGAGGATTCTTGAGGTTGATTCAGCTGGGGAAAGGTGTTCAGAGATTAAACTCTGGTTGGGGAATCATCCTATGAGAAGGGTTTGGGGAGATTTGCCATTGCCCCTAGTAGCAAGTGCTTGTGGCACTTCCTGGAAAGTTTGAGTGTACGTAACCCTTCACTGAGATTGATGTTCAATCCCCCAAGTGACGGAGACGGAGACTTTCCCCTGGGTTAACCTGTAATTGAGAGATTTCTTGAAATCTTAACTGGACTGCCCCAGGTGTGCTGGATAGTGACATGTCATGCCCCCTTGTTGATAGGAGATTTGTCAAGGGAAGTGTCATCCTTTTTGAATTGATTTTGTTCACTGAGAGAGTTTTTGTTCACTGGATATTCATTGTGTGAATTTCTCCGCTGTTAAACAAATAGCCAAATGCAAACAGTGATATTCAAGTAATGCAAAGTTTATGTTTGTCTTGAAATTTTGAAAAATGCATTTTTTAGCAGAAAACTTTTTATAAGACAAAATCAACACAAGATTTAGAGCAAAGCCTTACAGGAGTCAGGATACCTTTTGTAACAGTATGCTCTCGAACTAACCCATGCTTCAATTAGGACTTTTGAAGGGTTGTAACGTGGCTTGGTTCACGGTTTAAGAAACAAAGGATAAAGGCTCAAAGTATATTTGTACCCACCCGCTCTTCGTGATGTTCTTCAATCCTAAACTCAGTTAATTGTGCGTCGCACTCTATTCGAATTTGGAACGACTTTTTTGGTGATGGTTCACACAAGTTGAATTTTGGAAGGCAGTCATCATCTATTTTTTTTGCAACATTTTTCAAGTTGTTTAGGATTTGTAATGACCTCATTCTTTTGATTTATTATCCCTAACTTTTGCCTGATTGTTCATGTTTTCGAGATTACAGTCAGCGGGATGCCCCAGCTTTCTTAAGCCTCCTTTATAGGTTTTGGCTCAGCGGGATTTTCTTTTTTGAGAGATTGACTGCCTATGAGGTAAAGAACCATCTCTGTCTTTTGGTTCCAAAGGAATGTTTTTGATGTTATTCGTTGTATTACGAACTGAGAGTTTGTGACTTCAACACGCATCTTTTTTTTTTGAATTAACTGAGAGACTACCCTGCCCCAAGTTTAAATCAAAGGTTTCGATTTGTTTAAAAACAGAAAACTCCTACTTCTTTGGCTCGAAGGGGTTGACTAGGGATTATCTTCCTTATAACTCCAGTGTTTAGGATTTGAAAGAAATGCCTGTACATCGTCAGCAAGGTCTGTTCAAAAGCATACTGTATGAGATTATGGCATTATTTCGTCATCCTCCCTTTAAAGGCTTGTAGCTTTTTATCAAGAGTCAGATATCATAAAGAAAGCATAAGAATAGTGAAAACGAATGGATGAATTCAAGACAAACATATGCAATTCATTAATGAAGCAGAGTTTGACATCAACAGATAATTGTTTTGAATAACAAAAGAAATTACAACTTGAAAATTAAAATGGAACAAAAGTCTTCTCATTTCGAGCTTTGTCATTTCAGGTGGAGAAACCTTAGCAGAAGATTTTCATCTCGCCATCTGGCATGAATTATAGCACTCCTTTGTTGATCGAGTCTTGGATCTTGTTTTTCAAAGCCCAACAGTCATCGGTGTCATGTCTAGGACTATGGGAGTGGTATACACAAAACGCGTCGGGGTGATAGCTAGGAGAAGAACTCTTAGGGTTCGGATGAGGAACCCTTAAAGCAAGCAGGTTGACCTCCAACAAGCGTTTCAATATCAGAGATGATGGTATGTCAGTCTCAGAGAAATGTCTTCCAGACGTAATTTTCTTACGCTGATTAACCTGTTGATGTTAACGGGGTTGTTGAAAGGCTTGTGACCCCGAAGCAAGTTGAGGAGCTTTTCCCTTGTCTTCTTCTCTTAAAGGAGGTGGAACGATGATTGGATCTTCAACCCTAGGTGTTTGCCCCACTTGGTTATTTTGAAGCAGCTTGTTGACGAGGACCCTGAGCTCTTCTTGTCTTTGAGCCAAATCTTGAATGAGAGCCATCTGGCCCACCAGTTGTCCCATCATCTGGATCTTTATTGTTGCCAGCTCAAACTTCAGTTCCTCTAACTGATCATTCCTGACACTGCTTGAATTCCCTAAGACCATGCCCCTTGTGAGGAGAGCTTTCACTTCTTCTTGCCCCTGGGACAGGTTCAAGAATATTTCTTGAAGTTGAGCATTTTGATCCTGGATATCTTTGACAGTCCTCTCTAGAGCCATCTCTACTGAAATAAACAGTAGGAGAATAAGGAAACCCGAAAAGGAAAACCTGTTATGATGCAATGTATGATATGTGGATGCATGTTTTCAAGGATCTCTCAGGGTAAACACGCGAAAATGTTAGAGGTCGAACTTCGATCAACATCTTTGATTGGAGAACTTTGTATCGGTGGATGTCTTTCCACAAGAATCAATATCACCATGTCAAGTGGGTCATAGCCCCTGATTCAAGTTGTTGCACTTGATCTTTGACGACGTTTGTTTAGAGGAAAATGAAACCTCTTGCCTTTTGGTAGACGTCTGGTTCAACGTGACCCTGCATCAAAAGACCCTCGAGATCCTTGAAATGGTTATTGAAAAAACGCTATGGTATGATGTCATGATGTTATGTACATGTATACAAAAGTAAGCAAGTGTATATACAGGTAATCATATTCACACAAAGCAAACAATTCCTTAGGTTTAGGCTTGCATGGGGTTTGTAGGTAAGTACCCTCTTGAAGTTAGTTGGCTCATCCTGTCCTAAAATAGAAACCGGGTTCTAAGGAGCTCAATATCACTGGATTATTTTCTGTGTTCATTGTTTTGGTTTAGCCACTTGACTGACGACCAAAATATTCCAAGAAAACAATCCTCAATGAGTGTAGTATCGAGTATCTACCAACTTCGGACTGCACCAAAGTCGGTCATCTCACTACCCCTAAAAAGGCCAAGATGGTCAAGTAAGGTTCTAAGAGTTCGTTAGTGCTTCATGACATCGCTCAGCGGCCCCGTATTCTCCTTGACTACTCAAGGGCTACCGGTACTTACAAATATGTCACACTAACATAGCTACTGCTTTAACCATGTCGGTATACCCCGCACAGTTCCCTCACAGTTTATTGATATTTACCTAAAAAGGTGCCCCCAAATCCGGGTGTAGGATTTAAACAAACCCAAACAAGGAAACCAAAAAGTAAATCAATCAAAGCAAACAAAGTAAGCATGTAAAGGTGATCTAAAACCCTAAGGTAACCCCACTTTTAAGAAATCCCCAGCAGAGTCGCCAGTTCTGTGATACAGTGGGAGAACTGACTTGAGGTTTGCGTTTGTTTTCGCAAATGTTTCGGTTGAGCAAGAGTCGCCACCGACTTTTTATTTTATCCTAAGGAAAGGTCAAAAAGCACAGGAAAGATCTTTGAGATGTTTTCTTGGGTTCGGGGAGTAGATTATAGAAAGGGAAGGTATTAGCACCCTTTCTATCCATGGTTATCCATGGGCTCTTAGTTACTTGCTTAGATCACTTACCTTTTCTTTTCAATTGTTTGAAATGGTGCTTTGTGTGTGTGGTTTTGAAAAATGTTTTGAAAAAGATGCCTTGTCTAGGCAACCTTTGTAACAATTCTTGTTTGAATGTTTTACAAAAGTGTTTGTCTTTTTGAAAAGTTTTCAATATTTTGAAAGTTGTTTGGAAATTGTGTTGTGATGTGTGTTTTTGAAAAGTAGCAAGGATGTTTTCTTTGCAAGTTTGATCAAGTAACTAAGAGCTATCTACTCTAAATTTCTCAAAGATCTTCCTCATGTTTTAACCCTTTTAATAGTGTTGTTTCAACATTGTATTTGGTGAACAACCTTGTGTTAGGATGTTAACGGGACGGGCGCGGGTCATCGTTTGGACCATAGAGGCAATAGTGTCAAGTATCTTTGGCAATTTTCTTAAGGGACTTGATCATTTTTGTTTAGGCAACTTGATAGCATCATCGAGGGACTATGATCATTTGATTTGTTTTTGTTTTGCCAAAGACAGTTAACATGCAACCATGGCCCATTTTTGAAGGCAACAAGTGGAGTAACCCTAAGGGTGCAAGTGTGCATTGTGTTTGTTTTTCATGCATGTTTATCTTGAATTAGGTCAAGCTATTTGTTGATTGATTTTGCATACAAACCCTAAGTCTATCATGGCATAATTTGGAAACTTTTAAATGTGCGAGAATTTAAAGTCCTAAATTATTACAACATGATTATAGGGATGGGGATACAAGTTTGAATTTGGGGGATATTTGACAAGGAAATAAAATCTAAATTATTACAACCATATCGAATATACAAATATTTAACATTTAAATAAATACAATTTAAATAAATATCAAAATGCAATGTATTATACAAAAAAGATTTTTATGTATGTCAAAAGGTTTTTATGTTTGAAATATAAACAAAATAAAAAAAGTCATATTTTGATTATTTTTGTCATTTTAGGGTTGAACCCTAGTTTTTGAATAAATATTATTATTTATTGATTATGTACAAAATATATTAATTTATGCACAAAATAAAAATAAAAATTATATTGTTAAAAAGTGTTTTATTGTCAAATGTTAAATAAAAAATAAAAGGTATTAATTTTGTGTTTTTTCCCTAATTAATAAAATATGTACATGTATATATTAAATGTATTAAATATGCTAAGTATATACAAAAATAAAATATTAATTATTTACAAAAAAAAGTATATTCAAGAAAATGTTTTCAAAATGTAAACAAAAAATAATAAGTGAAAAATAAATATTTTTGTATTATTTTTTAGGGTTTTAAATAAAAAGGTTTTATATTATTTACATATATATATTTTAATAAAGCAAATAAATGCCAAATAAATGTAAAAAAAATGTGGAAAAATATTTTTGGAGTTTTTTATGCTTGAGCAAAAAATATAAAATCAGAATCAAAAAGGAAAATGCAAAAATGTCAAATATTTCACATAATGGGCCAGGGGGGTGCAAATGGAAAAAAGGGGTGCAAAAAGAAAGCTGACTCAGGCCCAGCCCAAGCCAACTCTGTCTTCAACCTCCAGCACTTATTTGAACAAGAAAACACGCGCTTCCTTCTACACCTGCTATCTCTTAATTCCTTGATTTTTAGCAAAAACTCATAACACAAATAATGTAGAGCATCAAACCACGATTCCAAACATGTAAAAAACTTGACCTAACTCTAAGAAACCAGGGAGAATTTCTTCACCCCCAATTTCCGACTTTGTTTTTTTTTTAATGTTCATGGCTAAAATTCTCACAGCATGCTTAACATAAATGAAAAATAAACACATGTATGGCTTCAGGGCTATGAGTAGAACATGTTTCATTAACAAACCTAAGCTTAATCGTGCCTGGATAGAGAGATAGAAGTCCATAGATTACCTGTTTCAGCTTGATTTGAACAGAGCAATATAGAAATCTTCAATGGAGTTTGCGCTTTTGTTGAGCTTGCCTGAAGTCCAAGGATGCTTCCCAAGTACCTAGTTTGCTTTGAAACCGCCTGTATCGTGCTATAGAAGTTCACTTGCACAGCTTGAATGTGAAAATGGAAAACGAGGTTAGGGGTGTTACAGCTTGAGTTTAAGGCTTGGAATAGTTCAGGTGGATGGAATGGAATGTGTATGAACTGGTTTTAGCCAAAACGCACGAGTGGAATGAGTTGTGGATCTCAATCTGCAGCAGGTACCCTGTTTTTGCAGCAAAGTGGTGTTTTGGTGTATTAGGAGGTATGAGGGGTGGTTTAGTCTTGTTTTAGGTCAGTTGGGATGTGTGGAAGATGAGTACAAGGTTTGCTTAAGCTTGTGTTTGCAGGAAATCAAAGTTGGATCTGTTTTGCAAAGTTGCTTCTTTTTGAAGCCAAGAGGTTCAAGTTCTTATGCAGGCCTGTGACCTCTATATCTCTATGCTGCAGCATTTGTTCTTGATAAATGGGATATGTGTACAAAGTTTTGCCTCAAAGATCTGGCCTGTACCTCAAGGATTTGGAACTTGACATAAAGTATCACTTTACCAAAATGGCAATCTTGCTTTTTCTAATTAAGGATTAATTCTATGTGTAATGCCCAAATGGATGAAATAAAACCTTAACACAATGGTTAGGCATTAAATTAAGGAGTGTAAACTTGGTCTTGAGGCCTGCAAGCTAGCATAAACCAAGCTGACTTGAAAAATGCAATTGTTATGAACATGCCTTGGCCATGAACAAAAGTGAGTTTTGGCCAACTTTGTGAATTCGATTCTCTCTAACCACAAGGGTGTTTAATAAGTTCTTGGACATTTTGGAAAGCTTAGATCATATACTACAGTCCATATTTGTAATGAAAATTGAAGCTCCAAGTGGAACCATGTGAAAAATGGCCAAGAAGTTGGACCAAAATCCTGCCTAGAATAGGGCAAATTTCTTCTAAGCTAAAAGTGTTTTGCACCCTTGTTCCAAAAATCATAACTTGAGATACAAGCTTCTTTTGAGAAAACTTTGTGAATAAAATTTGTAGATTTTGCAATGGACTACAACTTTCATGTTTCAAGTTTTGTTTGAATCCATTTTCATCTTGGTGAAAAAATGGGACAAAGTTAGGAAAAAATAAGAAAATTTTATAACTTAGAAAATTTCTAAGTTATGAAATTTTTTCATTTCAAACCCTAATTTGCAATTTTGGGTTTCTTGATGAACAAGTTTCATAATTTGACATGTCTTGATGAAAAATGAATCTTGGCACTTGATTTTGACCAAAAAGTCAAAGTTTGACTTTTCAGTGTACAGTCAAATTTTGATCAGTTGACTGAAAAATTCATTTGTCAATCCTATGCATTTGAGATCTTTTAAACTTGTTGAATGGGTCAGGACAATGCCATTGAGTCCTTGAGTCCATATGTGAGCTTGGTTTGCCATTGGTTAGGTCAAACAGTCAAAAATTGCCTTTGTGCAGTCAAAACCCTAAAAATGACCATTTTGCCCTTTTGGTGATCTGTTCAAATTTCTTATGGAATTGTGATCCAAACTTGACCAAATGGTTCATATGAGTTCATTATGTTGATGTGGGTCAAATTTCATGAGGTTTTACTGTCAATTGGCCACAGTTGACTTTTTCCCCAATACAGTTGATTTCTAGGTCAACTATCCAGTTGACTGAGCAAGGATATGAATCAAGGCTTGAAACTTGGTATGGATAAACTTGTGAGTCCAACATGAAGCATGAAAGTCACTTTGGGCATTTTAGGTCAAAACATATATGTGCAAACTCAAACCCTAATTTGGGTCAACAGTGCAAGGAGGGGTCTTAAGCAGAGCAAACCCTAACTTGATCTTGAGTTCCAAGAGTCTTATGGTGAGAAAATGTTGATGAAATGAGAGGGAAAATTTTGGGGTACAACACTTATCAGGTTAGTTGTTAACCCTTTAACAAGTAACACATCATCAAGCTTTGGCACTCCTAAAAAGTCAAGCTTACCAACACCTTTGATTGCACCTTTTTCTCCATCACCAAAAGTCACATAACTAGTGGAATGAGATTTTACATCCAACAACAGATTCTTGACACATATCATGTGTCTAGAACAGCCACTATCAAATTACTAGTCATCTTTGGTTGATACTCTGAGGGAGGTGTGAGCTATGAAACTAGCAACATTAGACTTGGAGATCCACTATTTCTTCTTTTTGCCATTTTGTGGAATATAATCAGTCTTGAGAGGAAGAGTAGTCTTAGGATACTCATACAATTTGAAAAAGAATGGCCTTATATGACCAAGCGTTCCACAGTGATGACATCTCCAGGACTGGGGATTCTCCCTAGTGTGTTTAAGCTTCTTCTTACCTTGATGTTTGCCATGATGTCCATTCTTGCTATGATGTTTAGACATTTGATTTGACATCTTAGGTTTAGATTTGGCCTAAGTGGAATGTGATGAAGGTTCTACTGTGTTAGGTTTCTCTTTCTCATTAAACCCTAAATCACTCTTGTCTCTAGTCACTCTCCCCACTTGAAGAATTTCATCTAGTTTTTCAGATCCATTATTTAGAATCTTGAGAGATTTGACCATTCTATCAAGGTTTGAATTCAAGTAAGTCACTTTACTTTCCAGATTAGGAATAGTTTTTAAATGTTCTTCCCTTTATGCCTTCAGCTGAGTTATGACGATTTTTGTTTCTCCCCTTCAAGGCACACTTCTGCACTTCTGAGACATGATTCTTTGTATGAGGCAGCTAACTCATCAAAGGTTAGTTCCCCATCACTAAACTCTTCATCAAATACATATTTTCCTGTCAATGCTTTAACATATTTAGCAAATTCTTCAAGATCACTCTCTGAGTCCTCTTCAGACCAAGTAACAGATATATTCTTCTTATGTTTCTTAAGATATGTAGGGAATTCAGCTCTAATGGTACTAAAGCCTTCAGATTCATGACATTGAACTCCTTTCCCTTGAGTGGATTTTTCTTCAGCCCTTTTTCTTCCAAATTCATTTGATTTATGGATGTCAGATGAGATGTTCTTGACATTTGATCTTTGGTTCCCGTCCATTCTTTTTATCACTTTGTTAAATTGTCTTCCAAGCATATCTAAGGCATTTGATATTCCTCCATCTGTATCCAGATCTTAGTCTTCCTCTTCATCTTCAGTATTTGATACAAAGGCTATGATTTTGTTTTTCTTTTCAGATCTTTCATTGATGCTTAATTCAAATGTTAGAAGGGATCCAACAAGTTCATCCACTTTCATTTTGTCAATGTCTTGAGCTTCTTCTATAGCAGTCACATTCATATCAAATCTCTTGGGAAGAGACCTGAGCATCTTTCTCACCAATTTGTGTTAAGGTATTTTCTCTCCTAAAGCACTAGAGGCATTAGCAATTTCAAGAATATTCATATGGAAGTCATTTATACTTTCATCATCCTTCATTATCTAATTCTCAAATTTTGTGGTGAGCAACTGGAGTCTTGACATCTTAACTTTGGATGTGCCTTCATTAGTAGATTGAAGAATCCCACATGCATCCTTAGCAACTTCACATGTATTCACTAATCTGAAAATGTTGTTGTCAATTCCATTGAATATAGCATTCCATGCTTTAGAATTTCCAAGAGCAAGTTCAACTTTTTCTTAGACCAATCTTCTTCTAGTTTTAAATCAGAAGTAGGTTCTCCATTTTCTCCTAGTTTGACAGGGTGTTTCCATCCTTTTAAAACAGCTTTCCAAGCCCTGCTGTCCAAAGACTTTAAAAAGGAAACCATATGTGGTTTTCAATAGTCATAATTACTTCCATCCATAATGGGTGGTCTGTTCATAAGTCCCCACTCCTTGTCCATAGTACCAGAAAGTATCTTCCCTGGATCTCACCCAGATAAAGATCAGGATGCCTACTCTAATACTAATTGAAATTTTGGTATCTGATATGTGATGTCGAATGAGATGTCATGACACAAATATCTATTTGCAAGTAAAGTGCAGTAAAATTAAAAGCAGTAAAAACAAAAGAGATTGTTCACCCAGTTCAGTGTACAACAACACCTACTCTGGGGGCTACTAAGCCATGGAAAAGTCCACTAAATAGTCTCAATTCATAGACCCTCAGTAAATAACGAGTTTATGATATAATCACTTAATAACTACCCGTGCTATACATCTACCTAAGACTCGCCTATGTATGAGGCCCTCCTCAAATCCCTTCAATCACTTACAATGAAGAAACAACAGAAATAATAAGTTTAAAAACTTCAATCATTCAATGCTTAAAAGCTTATGAATGATACACAATCAACAACCCAAATAACAACACAAGTATTCAATCAATACTAGAGTGTTTGACAATTAAAAGACTTAGACTTTTTAAAATAGAAAGAAAGTATTCTTCTTCAAAAGATGCAGTAGTTTGAATAAGGAAGCAAGTCCTTATAGCGTAGTTGTGGGATTGGGCTTTAAAACCCAATATTCAATTCTTTTGAATATTTCCATAAAAACACGTCAACATAAAATCCATGCATTTTGACAAATATTCCTCCATATCTTTCGCTTCCTGTGAGTTACAAATCTTGAATTATGGAGCGTTGGAAATCAGGAAACAGAAAAACATATACTGATGCTGGATGAGATCAATTCTGGAGGCAGATGTCAAGATATCTGCTTTGACATCATTCAAAACATTTTGCTACAAATGTCAATACATTTAGCAAAACATTAACAGCATATTGTTTTACCAAAATTGATGCCAACAAACACTTACACTATTTATCGAGCCTTTCCCTGACAGCTTCATTCTCTTTCTTCAACTCATCTAGCATTTTCAACACTAGAGAAGATGTAGTTATTTCAAAAGTAAAAGCTATATTCTCAGAAATTACTGCAGCAGATTCTTTCTCGGGAGATTCTTCCACTAATTTACTTTTGTCTTTAAAAATGACCAGAGGTAGAGGTTGAGATTCAGGAGATGGTTCCTGAAATTCTGATTCATGTGGATCTTCCTAAGGAGTGTTGTCCAAAAGACGAAGGGGTTTGTTTACCTAGATATGTATAACTTGATCCTTGAAGATATTCAGGTGATCGCAAAAATTTTGTTGAGAAATTTCATAACTAAGTTCCTTCATCATCAGAGATTCAGAGTTAAACCATTTTCTGAACTGAGTCCAAAGAGAATCACAAGAAACTGGATTGGGATTTTCCATGCAATCTTGCTTCAAAGAGTTAAACTATTCCTGTATTTCTGTGTCGAAAACCATTAGATATTTACCAACATCTGATTTGGATGGTTTTTGTGTTGGTTTTGGAATGGCTATTTTCTGAGAAGATGTGTCAAGTTTGTCCTAGGCTTCTAGGTCAATTATGGTTTTGAGAGGATCTTCTGAGGATTCAATGGGAGTTGGAGAGTCAGAAATGATGAAAGGAGAGTTAAGTGGTGTTGAATTATACAGAGAGGGAATATTTGGAAGGGAAAAGTTTTGTAAAGGTTTGGGGGAGATATTTTATGATTGTAAGGTGTTGAGAGGGTAGGTGATACCTGGAATAACTAGTGTGGTTTCTGGCATTTGTCCAGAGGTAGTATTTAGATTTTCTGTTTGGGGAGCTTCAAAGAATGGATCAAATTTATCAATATCAAATAGAACTTATGCAAGTTCTCGCTGAGTTTAAACAAATTGGGTAGAAGGGGGATTAATTAGAGGATGATTAGTGGGTATGGTGGTATCAATTTCTATGTCAAAGTCATTAATAGTTTGTGGTGAGTGATTTTCAGCAGTTTTGTAGATGAGGAGGTTTCAGATGTTGGTAAGAAAACTAATTCGATAATAGAAACAAAAGAGGGGTTACCTTTCTTTTTAGAAGCTTTAGGAGTTTTCTGAGAAGTTCCTTCTTCAGTAGCTTTCATTTTCCTTGACTTTCTGGTAGAAAATTTTAAAGGCTGTTGTTTGAGATCTAGGATATTGAAATCTGGAATTTTCCAATCACTTTTTCAAGCTTCCAGGTATCTGAGGACAATTTTTGGAGATGAGTCTACTTGAGTGAAAAGAGGTAAATCCTTCAGAGGGACTCTTCTGATGGTGATGACTTCCTTTGTAGTAAGTGTGGGATCCTTCTTAATGGTTTCTATAATCTTCATCTTCTTGAGGTTCTTGGTGTTGAGAGGCTTTCCAACACAAGGTTCCAGAACACTAGCTTGTAGAGCTTGACTCAGATGTTCTATCCGTTTATTCTCTGTCAGAATATCCGAGATCAGCCTTCCCAGCGGAATCAAATCTCTTTTGGTTCTTTCTTTTTATATTGTTTCCTTGACACTGGTCTTCAGATGATTGAATAGAATATGAGGGAGGTGGACTTTGGCCTTAGTTGCGATGAAGTACAACATGTATTGTTGATCAATATTGATGTAGTCAAGATAGCTTGTTGGTTTTCTGTGGTTGATACATCCAAGAATTGTTCTAGACCAAATTCTGAGATAGTCTCATAAACTGGCAGCTTTCAGAAGTACTTTTTCTTTCTATTCTATCTCCAGCAAAGTCAATATCACAGTACCCTACTAATTTATATTATCTGGATTTTCTATAACAAAGACCAAGACTAATAGTACCTTTCAGATACTTGATAATTCGCTTAACTGCTGTTAAGTGAGACTCACTAGGATTTGATTGGAATCTGGCACAAAGAGAATCTCTATATAGATATCAGGTCTTGAAGCTTTTAAATATAGGAGAGAACCAATCATACCTCTGTAGGGCTCCTGTTCTACTTTCTTACATACCTATTCCTTTTCCAGAATGCATGTAGGATACATAGAAGTTTTGGATGGCTTACTTTCTAACATATCAAATTTATTTATAAGTTCTTTAACTTACTTGCTTTGATGTATGTAGGCTCCTTCTAGAGTTTGATTAATTTGAATTCCAAGAAAGAACTTGAATTCACCCATCAAGCTCATTTCAAAATTTTCCTGCATAGTCTTAGCAAATTATTTGCCCAAGGAGGATTTAGTTGAACCAAAAATTATATCATCTACGTATATTTGACAAATCAGAATATAATTTTAAATGATTGACAGAATAAAGTTGTGTCCACCTTCCCTCTAGTAAAATCATTTACTAAGAGAAAGTTTCTTAATCTTTCATACCAAGCCCTGGGAGCTTGTTTCAAACCATATAATGATTTCTTAAGTTTATAAACATATTCTGGATGTTTTGTATTTTCAAAACCTGGGGGTTGGTGCACATAAACTTCTTCATCAATGTAACCATTTAAAGAAGAACTTTTGACATCCATATGATAAAGAGTGATTTCATTATTTACATCAAATTAAATTAAACCTTTGATAGATTCTAACCTGGCGACAGGAGCAAAGGATTTTGTATATTCTATCCCTTCTTGTTAACCTTTTGCAACCAGTCATGCTTTGTTTCTGACAACTTCTCCTTGTTCACTTAGCTTGCTTCTGAAGACCCATTTAGTTCCAATAATGTTGAAGCCTTTTGGTTTAGGAACTAGATCTCATACATCATTTTCGATAAACTGATTTAGGTCTTCCTGCATTGTAAGTATCCAATCATTGTTTAGAAGTGATTCGTCTATGGAAGTCGATTCAATCATAGAAACTAATCCCATGAGAGACTCTTTAGTATTTCTGAATGTAGATCTTGTTCTGATTGGATCATCTTTCTTTTCTAGAATCATGTTTTTAGGATGTGATAAGCTGCTTTTGGATTGTCTTTTCTGGATGGATTCTTCAGAAGTTGTAATATTTCTGATGTCTTCTTCTGTATTTGGCTAAAGTTCAGAACTTTTTATTTTCTGAAAATCTATCTTCAATACCTATAATTTGAAGTTCTATATTGCAAAAGATTCACCCTGCTTTGACTTTTGAGAGTCAATCTTATCATCAAATCTGACAATAATAGATTCTTCCACAATTCGTGTTTCTATGTTGTATACTCTATAACAATTTGAACTTCGGAGTATCCTAACATGAAACACTATTGTGCCTTAGAATCAAACTTGTTAAGATGTTCTTTAGTGTTTAATATAAAGCATGTACATCTAAATGGATGGAAATAAGAGATGTTGGGCTTTCTGTTCTTCCACTACTCATATGGAGTCTTTTCTAGAATAGGTCTTATTGAGATTCTATTAGGAATATAACACGATGTGTTAACTGCTTCTGTTTAGAAGTTTTTAGGAATGTTAGTCTCATTGATCATGGTTCTGGAAATTTCTTATAAAGTTTTATTCTTTCGTTCTACAACTTCGTTTTGTTGAGGAGTTCTAGGACAAGAGAAATCACGAGAAATGCCATTTTCATTAAAAAAAACTTTTCAAAAATTTTGTTTTCGAATTCCCCACCATGACCACTTCTGAGTTTTTCAATTCTAAACTTTTTTTCGTTTTGAACTTGGTTACAAAAAGTAGAGAAAACAGAGTGTGACTCGTCCTTGTGTCTTAAGAACTTTACCCATGTCCATCCGCTATAGTCATCTACAATCACTAATCCATACTTCTTGCCACTGATGGATGCAATTTTCATTGGTCCAAACAAATATATATGCATAAGTTCTAATGGTATAGAGGTAGAAACAACATTTTTTTATTTGAAAGAGGGATTTGCAAACTCGCCTTTTTGACATGCTTTAAATTGAGCATCTGAGCTGAACATCAAGTTAGGAAGTGCTCTGACCAGATTGAGTTTGTTAATCTGAGATATTCTTCTCATACTAACAAGGCCCAATATTTTGTGCCAGACCCATTTCTCATCGTTAAAAGACATAAGGCATTTTACATTCTAAATTTTTAGTTCAGAAAGTTTTATTTTATAAATGTTGTTCTTTCTATTACCATTAAAGATGATTGTTCCATCTTTATGACTAACAGCTTTACAAGACTTTTGATTAAAAAGTATATCATAACCGATATCACTTAATTGACTTATGGATAACAGGTTATGTATTAATCCATCTACTAAAAGAACATTAGTTATAGAGGGAAGTGTACTGTTACCAATGGTTCTAGAGCCAATAATATTTCCTTTTTGACCGCATCCGAAACCTTTGTATCCTCCGGATTTAAGTTCAAGGCTTTGGAACATATTCTTTCTTCCCGTCATGTGTCAGAGCATCAAGAGTCCAGGTACCAAGACTGGTGTTTCAACTTTTCTGTTAAAGATATCTCCAACATAGATGATTTTATCCTTAGGTACCCATATAATTTTGGGTCCTTGTTTATTAGTGTTTCCAAAATTCTGATTGAATTTGGATTTCACAATAGTGTTCGCAGAGTAAGATCCACTAGTATATTTTATATCATGTGTGTGTCCATATGGAACATTGAAGCCATCTTACTTCTATCTATGTTTCTAGCTAGATTCACTATGCCATTTCTTCTAACTCCATAGATCATTGAAGCCATCTTTTTTCTATCTATGTTTCTAAATAGAAATTTTTGAAAGCTGTGAAAATATTCTTTTATGATGTTATCAAAACTATTTGAAACTTCTGAAACATATTCTTTCTAAGATTTTTGTAATTAATTTTTAAGTTTAGAATTAATTTCTTTTAGTTCAGAGTTTTCTATTTTTTGTTTCCTAGTTTCTTTAGTTTCAGATATAAGAATACATTTTTGGCTCTTGTATTTAACTCGAAGTTGCTGATATCTTTCGATAATTTTAGACAGACTTTCTTCTAATTGAGATCTAGAGAATCTTTAAAATACATCTTCTGAATTGGATTCTGATTCTGATGTATCTATGTCTTCTTATATGTTGTTCATCTTCTGATTCAGTTTTAGCTTCAAATGATTCTGAGTCATCCCACATTGCCATAAGACTTTTCTTCTTTTCTTTGAAGAACTTCTTTTTAGTCTTTTATTTTTGAAGATTGGGACCGTCACTTTTTAGTGACCTGGATCTTTGCATTCGTTGCAGATGACATCTTTGTTACTAGACTTTATATATCTATAGGATGATCCAGTGTGATTTCCTATTCTTCAGGGGTTTCTGAATTTGCTCTGTCTGTGCTTCCATAGTTGATGGAGACTTCTAGAGAGAAGAGATACTTTATCTTCTTATGACGAGCATCCACCAGAGTTTTCTTCTTCTGCCTAAAAAGCTTTATTTTCATATTTTTTATTAGATTTAAGAGAATGAGCCTTACCTTCCTTCTGGGCCACATCTTCTTCTCATTCTATCTCGTGACTTCTCAAAGAGCTGATTAGTTCTTCAAGAGATATTTTGTTTAGATCTTTGGCTAGTTTTAAGGCTGTGACCATGGATCTCCATTTCTTGAGTAATCTTATGATGATTTTCTTTACATGATATGTTGTTGAGTACCCTTTGTCCAGAACTTTTAGCCCAGCAACCAGAATTTGAAACCTTGAGCACATTGTCTCAATTGTTTCATCTTCCTCCATTTTGAAGGCCTTATACTTGTGGATGAGTGCAAGAGCTTTGGTCTCTTTGAATTGTATGTTGCCTTCATGCATCATTCTCAAAGACTCAAACATGTTCTTAGCTAAATCTTTATTCGTGATCTTCTCATACTCGGTGTACGAGATATCACAAAATAGGATTGTTCTGGCCTTGTGATAATTTCTGAATTCTTTCTTCTGTTGATCTCTTATTTTCTTTATGTTGATCTTCTGACCGCTTGCATCAACTGGATGAATGTAGCCTCCAATTACATATCCTAGAGAACAGCGTCATGGGCTATGAAAAAACTTTTGATTATGTCTTTCCAGTAATCGAAGTTTTCACCATCAAAGATTAGAGATTTGCTGCTGATTGTCTTTCTCATCATAGTTATCATTGTTGTTGTTCTGAAATGGTCCCACCATAGTATTTTTTGATAGCATCTTTTTTTGACACGATTAAGTGTTCGCACCCAGAACCAGGAGCTCTGATACCAATTGAAGGATAGAAAAACACAAGAAAGGGGGTTTGAAATAAGGTTTTCAAAAATAAAAATAGTATGCCACATTTGGTTATCCTGGTTCGTTTGTACTCAAACTACTCTGGTTCACCCGCCAAGGTGATTTCGCCTCTCTCAATCGAGGTCTTAATCCACTAATTAAAACTTTGATTATGTTATACCACAAAATTTACCCTCCCATTCTTACACAAAAGATACTCCTAGAGGTTCTCAATTGCTAAAGTTGACTAAGGATTGACCAGACAAATCCTCCTCCTAAGACAATGAGCCTCAAACTAGGGTTTCACTCCTCATCCAGATGTTTGAGTTCCAAGGGTCCTAAATGATTTCCATTGCCCTAATATGTCTTCAATATCATTCATGTCAAATTTCATGCCTTGCACAAGAAGTTTGCTCAGTCAAATACTCAGATGCCTGAAAATCAACTTTATTAGGGCAAAAGTCAACTGTGGCCCAAATACAGTCAAACTTCAAGATTTTTGGTCAACATAAATATTTTTATCCATCATTTGATCAAGTCTTGATCATGATTCCTTAAGGAATGCCCCAAATTCATCAAAACTCAAAAGTTGCTAAATTAGCGTTTCTATAGGAAAAGTCAACCAAACTTTGACCAGGTATAACTTTCTCATATTTTATCATAAATTTCTCATCCAAGGCTCATTTTTAAGAGAATTCAGTTACCTAAAACTCATCTTCATCCCTCAAGTTCAAAAAATGAACTCATAAAAATATATAAATTCAGACATTATAGGTCATTTCAAAAAGTCAACAAAAATACCTTTTGGGTCAAACCTTCTTACATGATCATGGAAGATCCAATTGAGATGAAACCAAAAAGGTTACTTAGAGGACATCCTAAGCTTTCCAAAAAGTCCAAGAACACTCTCTTAGGGTCAAAATTGAGAGAGATATGCATTGTCAAAGTTGGCCATTTTTGGAAATGTGCATAAAGTCAACATTGATCAAAATTGATTTTTTCCCAAAGGGGCCCATGTTTTATTGTTTGAAACTTGCTCCTAAGAGGACCCACAACCCCGGAGCTTATTCACTTATTATTTTATTATTTTTATTATTTGTTTTGATTTTTTATTCATTTAAATCAAAATAAATCAATTTAAATAATGGAATAAGGAAATAAAATCTAAGATTTGATTTTATGAGCATATTATGAGTCCATGAACAGCTAGCAAATCAGAAAATTCGTGAAAAAGCTAATTGATTGGAAAAGATCATGATTTGGCTTGTTTTAGAAACAAATAATGCAAGGAACAAAATCAAATCAAATCAAATCTCAATAATGTGTGAAGATACAATCCAATTATGTTAACCTTAATTAGTCCATTATAAGTACATAGAATTGCCAAAGCATAAGGGGGGGGGGGGGGGGGGGATTGGTCGTGTAAACTGTAAGAATAAAAACTCAATTTTTGGATAAAAAGTGAGAATCAGATTTCGTTATAGAGGGCGATTCAAAGTTTCAAGGCCAGCAATCCAATCCTGGCAATCTGCTGAAGCTAACAACATCATTTTCACCCATCAACACCTTTAGAAATCGCATGTATCATTGCCACGGTTTGCTCATATTCTTGAAATTGATTTTTGTAATTCACACATGATAAATGTTTTATAAGTATATATTCATGTTTGTATCATCCTTTAGAATGTGTTTGCATATTTAATTACGTGTTTTGATCCTTGTGTGATGAAATGCCATTTTTAGGGTTTAAGGTTGCTTTTTAGGGCTTTGTGTTTCAGGCCAGATCAGGGCCAAAATGGATATCATTGCATTCAGGAGATCAAACCTAATTGATCTGTGTAATTGGATTTGATTTATGTTACTTGAATATGATTTTTGAGTATTGCGGGTTTATAGTAATGGACGTGTCAGTTGGTAAAAGCCTTGTGCCTAAAACGACAGTTCTATGAAGAAGACGACTAGGTGGCAGCCTATCACTAGGCAGTTTGAATCTGGAGCGCGTTTTTTTATTTCTAAGTATTCATCTTATTTTCATATATAATGCTATTATGTTGTTATTTGTGCAAACAAGCGCTCCAGTGCAGATGGAAAAGGGCGAGGTATTTGAGAGGGAGGTGTAGCAACTGGATTTTTAATCGAGAGTCGCCACTATTAGTTTTTATCCTAAGGAAGGGAACCTAACAAAAAACCCTAATTCGCGGACAGAGATTCTAGGTTACGGACTCACTTAGGTGAAAGGAAGGTGTTAGGCACCTTTCGTCTACCTTGTTCACAAGGATATTAGCCGTAGGTTTAGGTTTGGGGTAAACAGTGTTTTAAGTTTTAATTAGTAAGACTCGCCACGATTTTAGATCGCGTGCCTATGTATCCTCTTATGAGGAATCAGAGTCCCAATTCGTAGTTCGTATGGGTTGGTGTCTTTTAGAGGGTTTGTAAACATATTTTGAGTCACTTCGCACTCGATCGGGAGTAGTGATTGCGGAGATTTTGACTGAGTACACAGTAAGCCAAAATCGGTTTAAAACCCTATTTGCAAAAAAAGGCTGTTGATTAGCTTAATTTGTTCGCGAAAATAGTTTGAGATTTGTTGGTGTTTTTTAATTGTATTAATTGCGAAAATCTTGATTAATGCATGATAAAAAAGATTTAATGCAAATAGTATGAAAAATAATATATGCAATTTTTATACGAAAATGGTTTATTTATCATATAGTACATTTACATATAATAAATAATAATTAATATTTAAAATATGGTAATAAAAATTAATAGTAATAATTATAGTAATTAATAAATAATTAATAAAATATAATATAAATAAAATAAAATATAAAAAAATATAAAAGAAATAAAAAATAGTAATTGTTTTGAATAAACTTGGGGGGTGCAATCCCAGTTATGAAGTAAAAAGCAGGGGGTGTTGAAAGTGGTATGAATCAAGTCCAACGCACAGTTCAAACCAAGGGGGTGTGAATTGTTGTTGTGTTTAGTAAAAAATTCCATGGGGAGTGTGGAGAGTAATAGGATAGGCCCATAGGCGCATTGAGGAGAAGCCTGGTGGATTGGGTGCATGAGGGAGTATGAGTGTTATGGTGAACCTGGCATTACGGACGTCCAATCAGAATCATACAGACGTGATTAAAGCGTGCACGGTAACCATCACAAACACGCGCGTATGGGATCAAGACATAAATATAATTGTTATTTTTTTTCATTTTCCATAATTCTTACTTTCAGTCACACCCTATTCGCCTTTTCTCTCATGCAGAACACTCAAAACCCTCTATCCTTCTTCACCAAACCTTACATCCACCACCACCGGCGGAAGCTCAACCGTGTCCCTTCTCCTACCTAAACCCCAAATGTAAAACAAACAAAGAGGAATATAAGATACTTTTATCCCCTTCGTGTTTCCAATTCTGAGTTTTTTCGAGTCCAGTTTGCTAATCCCTTGTTTCTCTTTGTTTCACAGGTCCTGATGGTGGTTGAGGATGATGGTGATGGATGGCAGCGAGGCAACTAGGGCTATCAACGGCGAGGACGGGCGTTTGGGGATGGTGGTGCGAGTCAACAGTGATTGGGGTTTCAAAAGTTGCACCCTAATCACCCCACTCTTCTTCTTCGATAACAGATCCTTCAACCCTTCGCGATTTGGTGTAGGCTCCCTGTTTTTTTTGTAAGGATCTGTCTTCGTCTCATTTTGTGAAGACCCGCCGTCTTTTGTTTCCATCGTCCCTCCTCCCTACTCTATTCTTATTTCTGTCTATTTATAGTTTAGAAATTTAGGGTTTTTAATCACTGTTACAATCTTCGCCCTTAGGAAGAAATTAGGGTTCTTTTTATATATAATCCCTGATTTGTAATGTTTATTTTTAGATTTTATGATTTGATTAGGACTCTGATATTTGATATCATTCTTCTAACAGCAAGTTTGTATAGTTTATTAAAGATTTGGTGAAGATTGGATTTGTTAATTTTCTGGATTTAGCTTGTATAAAGATTTTCTGAGTAATTGTAATTGCTTTGCATTTGAATTGGTATCCAGATTTTGCTGGAGATGTGATTATGTTATGATTGTTGATAAAAACTTTCTGGATTTAATCTGAACAGTTATTGTTTATGAGAAAAACGTGTGCATAATCTTTGGTGAATTGGTACAGTAATGGTTTTTGTGATTTGGGCCAGATTCTGTAATTTTTTGTTTTACTATGCCATACGTTTTTTGAATGCCAATTAGGCTTGTTCAATAAAAACAGTCTTTTGTGCATATTGGGCCTAGTCTAGTCCAACGGACTTTTTCTAACCAACCACCCTTAATACAAATTATGTACATAATCAACGTAATATCCTTTAATAATATTAAATGAAAAAAAAATTAGAAATGTCTATTTCTTATTCATTATTATTATTATTATTATTATTATTTAATTAAAATAGTAACATCATTTTTAACCATAATATTTTTTCTTAAAAACAAAACAACAACCAACTTTAAATGGGCTGCTAAGCCCCGATGGACTTTGTAACTTGTAAACATACCCCATTTCTGTTATTCGAACCCCAAAAATTAATGGGCCAAACTAAGTCTAATGGACATCAAATTTAACCTTTTCACTTCTTCTTTCAACTAACAACAATGATACCTAATGAACCCTTACGTAGCGCTTATTATTAGTAACTTAAATTTAAATAGAGTTTATAATTTAATAACTTAGTAATAATTTTATTATTTTTCTTTTCAATTGCATGGGCCACTGGCCAACATGCTACGCAAATGAGTTTATGAGTCTTTATGACTTTAGAAAGCCCCACTCTCCTGGATTAAACCACACCCCTAGCAAGATAAAGACGGACCATCATATATTGATGTACTATCTTTAATTAGATGTTTTCTCGAAAAATAAAATCAACGAGGTAGGATAAATTTAGGGTATGACAGCTGCCCCTATTCAATTATCTTTCAGTCGAATGGCACGATAAAACGTGAGCCTTGCGCATTCTGATTACAAGTTTATTGAATACTTGAAGTATGCTCGAAATTTGTCCGACAGACGTAAGGTTACGCTATTATAGCATACCCTTACGAGTCTCAAGGAAGTAGGAAAAGCTGATGATGTATCGCTTACCAGCGTTTGATAACGAGGTAGATGGTGCAATTCTGTATGTCTTGGCTTGTTCACCCATTTGGAGACTGAGTATAGGAATGATTAATGATGCACGGCTGCTTGAAGACCGAGGCCAAGTTTTGAGCATGAATACATTGCGGCTCAGAGGCTACGTATTTGAGTCTGAAGAACGCATTGCGGCTTAGAGGAAATGTGTTGGTTTGGATAATACCTTGCGGCTTAGAGGTAATTTGTTTGGAGTTCGAAGAAAGCATTGCGGCTTACAGGCAATGTGCTTGAGTTGGATAATACATCGCAGCTTAGAGGCAATGTGTTTGGAGTTTGAAGAGAGCATTGCGGCTTAGAGGCAGTGTGCTTGAGTTGGATAATACATCGCGACTTAGAGGCAATGTGTTGAGTTTTGTATTCTTTTAAGCATCGCAGCATGAAGTCTGAGGCGATGATCAGTGTTCATGGAGTAACGAAATGTATTGCTGCATAAAGTCTGATGCAATGGGTAAAAGTTTTGTTTTTTATCGTGGCATGAAGTCTGAGACGATGATCCGTGTTACGGATTAAAGAGATATTCATTGCTGCATGAAGTCTGATGCAAAAAGTTTTGTTTTTCATCGTGGCATGAAGTTTGAGACGATGATTCGTGTTACAGAGTAAAGAGATATTCATTGTTGCATGAAGTCAGAGGCAATGAGTTTGGTTTTCAAATCACTGCGTGAAGTCTGATGTGATAAGCTGGATTTGGTTTTCAGACATCGCTGCATGAAGTCTGATGCGATAGGCTGGATTTTATGGAATGAAGAAACATATTGCAGCAAGAAGACTGAGGTAATGGGTTAGGTTCTCGAATCACTGCGTGAAGTCTGATGTGATAAGCTAAATTTGGTTTAGAACATCGCTGCATGAAGTCTTAGGCAATGTCTGGAGCATGGAATAATGAAACACATTGCTACATGAAGTCTGAGGCAATGGATTATGTTCGCGAATCACTGCGTGAAATCTGATGTGATAAGCTAAATTTGGTTTAGAACATCGTTGCATGAAGTCTAAGGCAATAGTCTGGAGCTTGGAATAAAGAAACACATTGCTGCATGAAGTCTGAGGCAATGGATTAGGTTCGCAAATCACTACTGGAAGTCTGATGTGAAAAGCTAAATTTGGTTTCGAACATCACTGCCTGAAGTCTGAGGAGATGGTCTGAGTTTGGGTAATGCACTGCGGCTTAGAGGAAATGTGCTGATTTAGACAATATATTGCGCCTTAAAAGCAATATGTTAATTTGGAGAGATACATTGCGGCTTAGAGGCAATGTGCTTGTTTGGATAATATATTGCGGCTTAGAGGCAATATGTTGATCTGGAAAGATACATTGCATCTTAGAGGCAATGTACTGGTTGGATAATATATTGCGGCTTAGAGGCAATATGTTGATATGGAGAGATAGATTGCGGCTTAGAGGCAATGTGCTTGTTTGGATAGTATATTGTGGCTTAGAGGCAATATGTTGATCTGGAAAGATACATTGCGGCTTAGAGGTAATGTGCTGGTTGGATAATATATTGTGGCTTAGAGGAAATATGTTGATCTGGAGAGATACATTGCGGCTTAGAGGCAATGTGCTTGTTTGGATAGTATATTATGGCTTAGAGGCAATATGTTGATCTGGAAAGATACATCGCAGCTTAGAGGCAATGTGTCGAGGTTTTGCAAATACATTGCGGCTTAGAGGCAATGTGTTTGAGTCGGACGATATATTGCGGCTTAGAGGCAATATACTGAGTTCTGACAATATGTTGCGGCTTAGAGGCAGTGCAATGGGTTTTGAGAATGCGTTGCGGCTTAGAGGCAACGTACAGAGTGTTAAGGATTCACTTGCGGCTTAGAGGCAAGGTAATGGGGTATTGAGAATTCATTGCGGCTTAGAGGCAATGTAATGGATCTTTGAGAATGTGTTGCGGCTTAGAGGCAATATGCTGAGTTTGTGGGTGCATTTCGGCTTAGAGGCAACGTAGCGAGTCTTTTGCGAATACGTTGCGGCTTAGAGGCAACGTAATAAGTTTTTCAAATACATTACGGCTTAAAGGAAATGTGTTTGAGTTAGATGGTATATTGCGGCTTAGAGGCAACATACTGGGTTTCGCGAGTACATTGCGTCTTAGAGGCAACATACTGAGTTTGTAAGGGGCTCATCACTGCAGGAAGACTTAGGCGATGGGCTGAATGTGTCACGGCATGAAGACTGAAGTGACGGGTTGAATCGTGGGAGAAGCATTGCATTGGTTGACCCTTAGATAGTTGAATCGTGGGCGAGAATGTTTGTTTTCTTTCCAGGCAATACATGTGTATGCATGAATACTGAATGTTATACGTATGCAAAATGTATGATGTTTGACATTGATACGGACCCCTGACCATATGCATATTGTATGCAGGAATGCGTAGTGTATGTATGCCCGAGATACGCAAAATGTGTGTATGTATGAAATGCGTGTAAGATGCGCGTATGCCTTGAAATTTTATGAAGACGATTTTGGGCATTCTCTCCTTTAAACCATTGGCTTAGAGTTACCAATTCTTGGTGTTGTATGTTGTGTCGTCGTAGCATTGTTGAACTTGAATGCGGTGGATAAAGTTAGCCAAAGTTGAGCATTGATTTTGTATTGCGGGCATAGATGTAGATGTAGACGTAGGTAATGGCTTATGCGTAGATTTTTTTACAGGCGTAGACGTAGACATAGGTAATGGCCTATGCATAGATTTGTATTCCGGTGTAGACGTATGCATGGGATCTCTGTAAGCGCGGACGTAAGCGTAGACATATGTAGATTCGTACGTTGTAGGCACATGCGTAAGCATAAATGTATGTAGATTCGTACGTTGTAGGCGCAGGCGTAAGCGTATATGTATGTAGATTCGTACGTTGTAGGCGCAAGCGTAAGCGTAGATGTATGTTAATTCGTATGTCATAGGCGCAGGCGTAAGCGTAGATGTATGTCGATTCGTATGTCGTAGGTGCAGGCGTGAGTGTAGACGTACTTAGACTCGTATGACGTAGGCACAGACGTAAGCGTATGTTGATTTGTATGTCGTAGGCGCAGGCGTAAGCGTAGACATATGTAGAATTGGCAGGAGTACTCCTATGCATGGACGCATGTGTGGATGTAGACTTTGTGTTGCAAGAATAGGCATAGGCGCTGACATGGACGTAGACTTTTTGTAGGGACGCATGTGTTCTTAGACTTGGTATTGTTGAGTGCAAGCATAGGCGCAGGTGCGGACGTAGTCCTTTTTTTTTGTATCGTGAGCGTAGACATGGACACATGTGTGGAATTTGTATTGTAGGCGTAGGAATAGACATGTGCATGGATGCATGTGCAGACGTAGACTTTGTGTTGCAAGTGTAGGCGTGGATGCCGACATGGACGTAGACTTTCTGCATTGTGAGCATAGATATGCATAGATACAAGCATATACATGTGTATAGATTTTCAAGACGTAGGAGTAGCCATGTACGTGGACGTAGACGTGGATTTTCTTTTGATATCTTCCTAACCAAAACGTTTTTTGATGTTTTGTCAAATGCTTTTATTTTGTTAATTCCCCGAAATGATTTCAAGACAATATTCACAAGCAATGATCGCAGTATTTTATAAACAAGCCTGAGAAAAGGAAAGCGCAATTATGAAAGATGCAAAGAAAGCAAATGCTTTATTGATATGCCTCTGAATAGGCAAGAGTATAAGATGTAATTCCTAGGAAGAGGTAATTACAGAAAGTTTAAAAAAACTGTAAATGGAAATAAAAATGATAATTGCTATTGTAGTGCCCCAATATCCTTTTAATGATCTTATCTCCTTTGCTTCTGAGTTGAATGATCCATATATGTCTCTCCTTTTGTGGTTCGTACTCGCAGTTCTTAGATCGCAGTTTTTTCGTTCTTTATTTCTTTTGCCTGGAATCCCTAACTTTTGCCTGGATTTCCCTTTCGGGTTTTCAATCCACCGAGATAACAATTTTTTTGTTTATATGCCCCTAATTTTTTGCTGGATCTCCCTTTAGGGTTTTCGATCCACCGGGGCGCTCCTTTTTTCCAAAGTCGCCTATTTAAGGTTCGAGCTTAGCGAGCTTGTTGTACATAGTGTGTTTTTTACTGCGTCCGAACTGGCCGGGTGCGGTAGTCTTCCCCATCCATTGTTATGGAGATAAGACCACCACCGGAGAATGTTGTGCATGGACATTCGTAATTAGGTGTCCATTTACCACGTGAGTGGAGGTGAGGTAGCATAATCTTCTTAAGTACTAGACCATGTCGTGGTTCGTCTTGTATATTATATCGTTACCTGGAAAGAATTTTACGGATAATTCTCGTAAGGCTTGTTTGCCAATGCTAGAGGCATTTTCCGGATATCGTGAAATCGGGGCTTGTTTTATAGCAAGGAAAAGTGCGGGCTCTTCAAAGCGTCTATTTGTGATGCGCGGTTCGTGGTTTGACCAAGTTACTTTGAATGTAGAAAATATAGATGCCAGGGCATCCGTCATTTAATTTCCTTTTTATGAATTCTGCAGTCGATTTTAAAATATGATCTTGATAGGGAATCAGTTTTGGATGTTTAGTATCTCGTTCACCATTGAATTGGTATATGGCTTGTGAGCATTCTTTGGGAGAGTCACTATTACCCCTATATCATGCCCCAGTGTATTTGAAGCTTCGTCGAACGTGGATACCCAACATGCCCCTGCCTCAGGTTCTTCGTCAGATCTTGGTATTTCGAAGTTGTTTATTTTTACGGCACTGTTTATATTCGACTTTGTCCTGTTTCCGTATATATGCGCAGTAACTCAATCAGCTTCTTTATGGCACCACTCTTAACATTACCCCTTAGCTCGGTTTCTTCTGGGTCTTCCCCTATGCTTAGACTAATGGTCTTGATAGCCTCTAGATACGGTTGCATATTGTTAGCTATTTTTTTCATTTCCCTCGCTATTTTCATAGAGTTCAAGATCTTTATCATCTTCCTCTTTAGCTCAGTTGATAGGAGCATCAAAATTATATTGGATCGCAGCAATAGCATTATCAGTGGTTTTGGGCATGACTTTTAACCTTTACCATGTTTTGGTGTAGCTTTAGAATTTGAATATTTGAAAATGCATATGCAGAGAAAGTATTGCCATTTTAAAATATACGATATAAATGTAAGAGAAAGAAAAGGGATCTTGATTGAAAACAAAATATAACTTTCATTAATCGTAAATATTGTCTGAAACAAAATGGGGAAACCCTTACAAGCAACCCCTATGTCTCAGGAATCTCCACGGTCGTCCATCTTTGATTTTTTCCTAGGGCTCATTCTTGGATTAATTCAGTTTCCCCATTGGTGTCGGCTTAGATGAATATTTTTGCCCCATGTCTTCCATGCACTACTCCAAAGGTCTCATGGATTGGAAGAAAATATACTTTTCCCTTCGGAGCAGTTTTATATTTTTCTTCAGGGTATTGTCCGAACTGGACTATCCCCTAGTACCCTATCCTTTGTAGAGCTCTTTCAAAAGCTTCATTGTGTCCTATAGGGAGTCTGCATTATTGGTTGAAATCGGTAGGGCATGAGATGCCCCTGCTTTTGGTGGCGGTAGGAAAAACCCTTCAGCTTCTTGTTGGGCCATGTCAGACTTCTGGAGTCCTGCCTCTGACTCTTTCCTTAGTTGGTGACCGTTTAATGCACCAATAGTCTGGGCTACTTCTATTGCATTTATTGTTAGCCTTTAATCTTTCTTCCAAGGCTTGGTACTGATTCATCATTAATGGATTATGAGTACCAGTCGTCTTTGAGGGCACTTGGTTGGCATCCTCTGGGTCGTGATCTCCGTATTGCAGGTCCAAGTAATTGTCTGCATCATTGGTTGGAGTATGTAGGGTACGAGATGCCCCTGCCTTTGGCGGCAGTGGGACAAACCCTTCAGTTTAAGCTTCTTGTTGCGCCATCACGGACTTCTGGAGTCCTGCTTCTGGCTCTTCCCTTGGTTGGTGACCGCTTGATTCAGCAATATTCTGGTCTACTTCTTTGAAAGCTGCCCTAGGGATCTGGTCTTACTTGTCAATAATGTTCTTCAAAGACAGAGGAACTCGACTCAAATCTCCTCTTATGTTGAACTTACGTCACCCTTTACTTGGTCGAGATCTTCTTTGAACGTAGTCTGAGTTTCCTCGATTTTCTCCATTGCTTTTTGTTGATAAGCCCTTGTTTGATATGGAGGCCAAGGGGATGGAGATCTTATTCTACCAATGGTTCAGCTAGAGAGTTGTTTGTGGAACAACGAGTTTTGACATGACATGCGGGTGTTTGTGAATGCAGGAGTGCGAATGAATGTGAATGTCTTATTCCTTTGGGTATATGCTTGTCCTTTATTATTTTATTTGGCGACTATCTTAAAAAATAGATAAGCAAACGGTGTGTGGAAATAAAACTCCTTTATTGAAAGTAACGTAATTCAGATATTGAAAAATATTACAATCTTAAGCCAAAACTTTATTTGCGTGAAATCAGGCAAAAAGGAAATAAGTCTTCTAGGCGCACCTGTAGATATCTTCTCTTGAAGCCATCCATTGTTGCTGGACAAAATTTGGGAAAATCTTCAGCACGTTACTTCCCTTTTGTGGCCCTGATTTCAGGCATGTTTGGCGTGTTGACGCGGAGAAGTTGTTTCCTTCGGTATCCATTTTTTTAAAGACAGTCACCGAGATATCGATTTTATTTTTGTGTACCTCGTGAATAATACGGATGTAGGGTGACTAATATATGAAATGCATGACGAATACATGAAATAATATGAATGCGTAGGCGTAGGGTCGAGTGACAGGATTTTTGTAATAAATATCCCTATAAGGTAGGGTTGTATGGTTCAGTGACGGGGTTTTGTTATGATTACCCTTATAAGGTAGGTTCCTTAGTCTTGACCTACAGTTTATCTAACCTCCCAAAAGGTGACTTCCTTAAGGGTATCATGAATAACACCTGAGGGAAAAGGCGCAAGGGCCTCCCTTAGGTGGAGCCCCTTTACGGACCGAGACGTCCGTCTCAAAGTCGTGAAAGGTCTCGTCATGAGATTTTGGGTTAAGGTCGTTACAAAGAGTCATGGGTGACCTTCCAAAGTCCTACTTGTCAAGAGGATATCTCTTGATAAGTATTCCTTTTTTGGAAGTCCACCGACTCTAGGCAAAGTCGTCACATAAACTCCCAGGGATGATGTACCCCCTAAGCTAATAGACGAAACTTCTAGCTAAGGTTATTTGAGAATATTTTTTTCTTGGAATAAAAATCCGCCACATAGTATGTATGCTCATAAGAAAAATCGACAATAAATAAATAACGCAATAAATAGAATTAATGCGAACAAATAAATAAAGAAAATAAAAATAAGAAACCCAAAAAAAAACCTAAACCTAGGGTTAAGGAGCGTCCCTAGTAGAGTCGCCAGCTGTAGCAACTAGATTTTTAATCGAGAGTCACCACTATTAGTTTTTATCCTAAGGAAGAGAACCTAACAGAAAACCCTAATTCACAGATAGAGATTCTAGGTTACAGACTCAATTAGGCGAAAGGAAGGTGTTAGGCACCTTTCGTTTGGGGTAAACAATGTTTTATGTTTTAATTAGCAAGACTGGCCATGATTTTAGATCGCGTGACTACGTATCCTCTTATGAGAAATCAGAGTCCCAATTCGTAATTCGTATGGGTTGGTTTCTTTTAGAGGGTTTGTAAACATATTTTCAATCACTTCGCACTCGGTCGGGAGTAGTGATTGCAGAGATTTCGACTGAGTATGCAGTAAGCCAAAATCGGTTTAAAACCCTATTTGCAAAAAGACTGTTGATTAGCTTAATTTGTTTGCAAAAATAGTTTGAGATTTGTTGGTGTTTTTAATTGTATTAATTGCGAAAATCTTTATTAATGCAGGATAAAAAAGATTTAATGCAAATAGTATGAAAAATAATATATGCAATTTTTATACGAAAATGGTTTATTTGATCATATAGTACACTTACATATAATAAATAATAATTAATATTTAAAATATGGTAATAAAAATTAATAGTAATAATTATAGTAATTAATAAATAATTAATAAAATATAATATAAAAAAATTATAAAAGAAATAAAAAATAATAATTGTTTCGAATAAACCTGGGGGGTGCAATCCCAGTTATGAAGTAAAAAGCAGGGGGTGTTGAAAGTGGTCTGAATCAGGCCCAACGCACAGTTCGAACCAAGGGGGTGTGAATTGTTGTTGTGTTTAGTAAAAAATGGCATGGAGAGTGTTGAGAGTAATGGGCTAGGCCCATAGGCGCATTGAGGATAACCTGGTAGATTGGGTGCGTGAGGGAGTATGAGTGTTATGGTGAACCAGGTCTTACAGCCGTCCAATCAGAATCATATGTACGTGATTGAAGCGTGCACGGTAACCATCACAAACACGCACGTATAGGATCATGACAGAAATATAATTGTTATTTTTTTCAGTTTCCATAATTCTTACTTTCAGTCACACCCTGTTCGCCTTTTTCTCTCACGCAGAACACTCGAAACCCTCTATCCTTCTTCACCAAACCTTACATCCACCACCACCGGCGGAAGCTCAACTATGTCCCTTCTCCTACCTAAAACCCCAAATGTAAAACAAACAAAGAGGAAGCTAAGATACTTTTACCCCCTTCGTGTTTCTGATTCTGAGATTTTTCGAGTGCATTTCGCTAATCCCTTATTTCTCTTCGTTTCACAGGTCCTGATGGCGGTATAGGATGATGGTGATGGATGGTGGCGAGGCAACTATGGCTATCAACGACGAGGACGGGAGTTTGGGGATGGTGGTGCGAGTCAACAATGATTGGGGTTTTAGAAGTTGAATCCTAATCACCCCACTCTTCTTCTTCGACAATGGATCCTTCAACACTTCGTGATTTGGTGTAAGCTTCCTGTTTTTTTTTTGTAAGAATTTGTCTTCGTCTCGTTCTGTGAAGACCCTCCATCTTATGTTTTCGTCGTTCCTCCTCCCTACTCTATTCTTGTTTCTTTCTATTTATAGTTTAGAACTTTAGGGTTTTAAATCGCTGTTACAATCTTTGCCCTTAGGAAGAAATTAAGGTTCTTTTTGTATATAATCCCTGATTTGTAATGTTTATTTTTAGATTTTATGATTTGATTTGGACTCTGAGATTTGATATCATTCTTGTAACATCAAGTTTGTATAGTTTATTAAATATTTGGTGAAGATTGGATTTGTTAATTTTCTAGATTTAGCTTGTATAAATATTTTTGTTTTACTATGCCATACGTTTTTTGAATGCCAATTGGGCTTGTTCAATAAAAACAATCTTTTGTACATATTGGGCCTAGTCTGGTCTAACCGAATTTTTCTAACCAACCACCCTTAATAAAAATTATGTACATAATCAACGTAATATCCTTTAATAATATTAAATGAAAAACAAATAAGAAATTTCTATTTCTTATTCATTATTATTATTATTATTTTTATTAAAATAGTAACATCATTTTTAACCATAATATTTTTTCTTAAAAACAAAACAACAACCAACTTTAAATGGGCTGCTAAGCCTCAATGGACTTTGTAACTGGTAAACATACCCCATTTCTGTTATTAGAACCCCAAAAATGAATGGGCCAAACTAAGTCTAATGGACTTCAAATTTAATGTTTTCACTTTTTCTTTCCATTAACAACAATGATACCTAATGAACCCTTACGTAGCGCTTACTAATAGTAACTTAAATTTAAATAGAGTTTATAATTTAATAACTTAGTAATAATTTTATTATTTTTCTTTTCAATTGCATGGGCCACTGGCCAACATGCTACGTGAATGAGTTTATGAGTCTTTCTAACTTTAGAAAGCCCCACTCTCATGGATTAAAGCACACCCTCTAGCCAGATAAAGACAGACCATCATATATTGTTGTACCATCTTTAATTATATGTTTTCTCGAAAAATAAAATCAACGAGGTAGGACGAATTTGGGGTATGACAAGAGGACCTGGGTTCGTTCCCAGGTCTCAACATTTTATTGTTTTCCAAATTGTTCATTACAGATTCCATACGCCTCCCAACCTAGTGCGTATCATGCACCTCAAGATCTCACTCCTTGGATCATCACATGGCCCAGATCTAATGCTTCCTGGCTCTAGCTCATGATGGACACCCCTGGAATAATCACACCAAATCCAGCGCTATGCTTGACCATTGAATTGGGCTTTTTGGACAAAATTCAGCTTGCAACCCTTCAATCTGGGTTCCACCCCCACCAGGTCCATTATTTCTTTTTTAATTTCTTTTATTTATTTTAATTATTTGTTTAATTATTTTTACAAAACAATATCTTTTTTTACCAAATCATAAAATCATAAAATCACAAAAACATTAAAATCAGATTTTTCATAAAATATTTTATTTCATTAATTAATTAGATTAATCTAACTAGGGCAATTAAAATTCTTTTTTTCCATAATTTAAATCAATTAGAAAATTAGGATTAACTTGCAAATAGTTAAATTTCTCAATCAAAAATAACAAAAAATATTTTCTTTGATTCCCGTATTTAATTCCTCTCGAACGTAATATTTTATTTTTAATTCCAATTATTGTATTTGCTTTGAGTTTGTAATAGCTTTTAATTAGGGTTTATTTTGCTACTTATTATTTTACTGTTCAATCCACAGTTTTTAGTTATGTAACCCCGTCCCCGAAGCCTTGTAATAGCGTAGATTTACTTTTTAGGTTTTAATTATCTGCAACTATAAACTGTGTAGATGTATGGATAATAGGCTTGCATGCAAAAGATAAATCAAAATAATACAGTAGAAAACCCTAATTGTGCAAAGATAAATAAACTGAGAAATAAACACTTGCACATGCTTACTCCTAGGGTTTGCCCCACTTCGCTTGCCTTCGGTAAACGATCATGAAGTATAGGGAGTCATAGTGGTTGTCCTCTAGTCCCAAAAGATAAAAAATTACCTATTCGAATGTTGCCTCGGAAAGATCTTTAGGACTCTAGGGTAATTACTAAGGTTTCCAAACCATTGCTTTAATGATCGTAATCGTCCCTTTCGATTGTCCCTTAAACTCCAACGATGGAGCTACCTACTCCTTAATAGTAGGATAGTTCTGTCTAAAGGAAATAAGAAAATGAACAAACTTTTTCGAGTAGGTAGAAACTTTTAGGTACTTGCTCAAAACAACGAAGTTTTACACATACACTTTCAAACAAGCTTTTTAAACAAAGTTTTCAAAAACATTTTATGACACCCTTGAGGAATTATACAAGGGTTTTCATAAAGTGAAACGCTGCACTAAGGCAAATTTCAAAACTTTTCAAAAACACACAAAAGCAATTTAAAAATGAGCAAGTACCTAAGAGCCCATGGATGGAAAGGGTGCTAACACCTTCTCTTTTCATAATCTACTCCCCGTACTCAGAAACATCTCGAAAAAGGGTTTTTCCTATTCTTTTCCATTTTCCTTTGTTGGATGAAATAAAATTCAGTGGCGACTCTTGCTTACCGTAAATTTGCAAACAAAAAACACAAAAACCAGTAGTAACTAAAAACAGTCAATTATGCCACCGTATCACAGAAATGGCGACTCTACTGGGGAAATAATTAGTAAAATGGGGTTTACCTTAGGATCTAGGTCATTTTTAATTGCCTTTTTGTTTGCTTTGCCTGCTTTATCTTCAAGGGTCTTTGCTTGGGTATTGCTGAAGATCCTACACCCAGATCGGGGGACACTTTTTAGGTAAATAGCAATAGATCGTGGAGAATGTACAACGTATACCGATATGGTTTAAGTGATGGTTGTGTTGATGTGACACTTTGGTTGGTACTGATATCCTTCGTGTGGAAACGAGGAAAATACAGGGCCGTCGCATGGTGTCGTGAAGCACTAACAGACCTTAGAACCTTAGCTGAACAAATTTGCCATTAGAAAGTAGTGAGATAGCCGACCTCAGTATAAAGCTGAGGATTGGTTGATACTCGATGCTACACTCATTGAGATCAGACTTTCGGGATATTTCGGCCATAAGAAAAGATTGTCTGAGTTGAAACAATGCCCAATAAAGGATGATCAGTGATATTGAGAATCCTTAAAACCCGGTTAATTTTCTAAGACAGGTTTGAAACCAACTAGACTTCAAGAGGGTACTTACCTTTGACCTCATGCAAGCCTTTGAACCTAAGGCCTATCTGTGTGCTTTGCTTGTGTGTGATTTACTCTATTTGAACATGACATCACGCATCATAACATAGCATCCATTCTTATTAAACTAACCATTTCAAGGACCGAGGGAATTTATATTTGTTCTATTTTGCAGATCATGGCTTCCGCTCGTAGAAACACTACCCGAATCAGTTTTGTGAGAATACGTCCCCAACTCAAGGAACTAGTATCAAGGGCTCCTGAAACTTCTTCATTCACTAAGTGACATGGTCGACTTCTCAACCTGGTTAAATCGAGCTTTGATGAAAAGATGATGGGTGTACTCTTTCAGTTCTTTGATCCCAAGTACTACTGCTTCACCTTTCCAGACTATCAGTTGGTGCCTACCATGGAAGAGTTCTCTCAATTATTGGATCTACCTATTCTTAACCAGATGCCTTTCATAGGTTTAGAAGAGGTTCCTAAGCCAGAAGTCATTGCCTTAGCTTTGCATCTGAAATGGGCCGACGTGGTATCCAATTGGGAAACAAGAAGCGAATTCAAGGGTTTTCTAGACAAGTTCCTAATAGAGAAGGCCCGACTGTTTTGGAATGATTTGGACTTTCAGGCTTTTGAGGAGGTTTTGGCTCTTCTAATTTATGGGTTAGTATTGTTCCCTAATCGAGACTTACTCATAGATGTTAATGCTATCAAGATCTTCCTATCTTGCAGCCCGGTGCCTACTTTGCTCAGAGATATCTTGCATTCTCTCCACACTCGTACTATCAAGAGAAGAGGGGTTCTTATGTGCTGCATGTCATTACTGTCGAGGTGTTTTATTTCTCACCTCCCTAAGTCAGTTCTAAAGAATGAAGAAGGTTTGGGTTGGTCGCAAAGGATAATGTCACTTTCCCATACGGATATTTTCTGGTATTCCCGATCTAGGGGAGATATTTCTATTATTGACCGCTGCGGGGAGTTCCCTAATGTCCCACTCATGAGATGCTTATCCAGGGCATTATGTTTAACTATGAGGATGATGTTCAAGGGTATCGACAAAGGTTCATACGAGCTTGGGGCATGGTAAACAGATCTGACGCCAAGACTTTGGGGCCGAAGAATTCCGTTCATATGGAACCTTATCTCCATTGGGTACGTGCTCGTGCTCAGAAACTTATGATGCCCTACGCAGCCGTCTTACCAGTGATTGTAGAGCCCATTACTGAAGGGGATATTCCCTACACGTTTCTTCATCCTGATATGCCCACTGATCTTGAAGAACTACAGAGGTCCTGGATTCAGTTGAAGAAGGAGCGTGATACTTATGGGACCATTTCTATGCCTAAGAGAAGAAAGTTTTAGAGCTCACAAAGCAGCTTCATGAGGAGATAAGCCTTAATGTCTATCTCGACACGAAGAGGAAGCATCCATGGGAAACTTGATTTCTTTTAGTTTTTTAGAATTTTCAATTGTAATGCCTAAAAGGCAATTGTACTTGGAATTCTACTAATAAAATCTTTGTTTCATTTTGGTTCACAAATATAAATATCCCAAAGTCCTTGAAATCATTACATACACATGCCATACATATCAATGGATAAATAGGTATCATAACAGGTTTCTCATCTTCTATGCTATTTATTTCAGCAAAAATGTCTTCTGAACAAAGTATCAAGGACCTCCAGGCGCAAAATGCCTAATTTTGGCAAATGTTCATAACCTTGGCTAAGGGACAGGAAGATCTGAAGTCCCTTATTCTAAAAGAGAAAAAGAAGAAGAAGAAGAAGAAGAAGAAGACCACTGGTGTCCTGAATCTGGGCAGAAGATTCAAGGGACCGTTGAAGCAACCAGTCGATTTGACCTCCTCGTTCAAAGAAGGGGAGAATTAAGAGGGAGAGACAAGGGAGGAGGACCCTAGCCGTGAGGTTTCTGATAATGGCACAGATTACAATGATGAACAATATCCTCCAACTGAGGATAAATACAAACAGTTAGAGGATCGTCTGAGTGCAATGGAGATCCAAAGAGTACCAGGGCTGGATTTTGAAGAGTTAGGTTTGGTATCTGGGGTTGTCATATCACCAAAGTTTAAGGTCCACACATTCTCTAAGTACGACGGTGTCTCCTTCCCTAAGTTGAATTTAAGATCCTATGTCAAGAAGATCCAGCCTAACACTGCTGACCGGAAGTTATGGGTCCATTTCTTCCAAGAAAGTTCGACCGACACTCAACTTGATTGGTTCTATCAGTTCAAAGGAACCAACATCCATACCTGGGAAGACTTGGCTACTGCTTTCTACAAGAAGTACCAATACAATATTGACATGTCACCAACTCGAGTGCAACTGCAGAATATGTCCATGGGCTCGAAAGAAGGGTTCAACGAATATGCACAAAAATGGAAGGATCTAGTTGGCAGAGTACAACCTCCTATGACTGATCGTGAGATGGTAGACATGTTCATGAGCACTCTGACAGGACCATTATTCAATTTTCTAATTGATAGTTCCTCATCCGGGTTCACAGAGATGGTTATGACAGGAGAGTGGATCGAAAATGGTATCAGGAGCGGGAAGATCCCGATGGCTGCATCTTCTAGTACTAAGAAGAAGCCATTTGGTGGTAAGAGGGAAGTCAAAGTTGTGCACGACTAGAAGGGGCGTAATAAGGCAGACTACCACCAATTTGTGGAGGCACTGCTGGTCTGTAATTCGGCACGCACACAACAACCACAACAACAAAACAATCAGTCAAGGGTAGAAAGACCTCAAAGGAAGTTCACCCAAATCAACATGCCATTGTCACAAGCATTGCAACACATGTTGAAGATGAATCTGATCACGGTGATAAACCTTCATCCAAACCCTAAGACTTCCTCTCCTAACTACAATCCAGATGCAAGGTGTGCTTATCATTCTGGCAGCCCGGGGCACGATACTAACGATTGTTGGGCGCTGAAATACAAGATTCAGAATATGACGCCAAGGAGATTGAATTCGACCCTCCTGAGACTCCCAACATGATCACTGCTCCCATGCCAAATCATGGCTAGGATTGAAAGCATTTTTGTTCATTTGAATTTTCAAGTTGTATTTTCTTTGTTTATTCGAACAATTATTGTCATGTCAAAACTTTGTTATTTCATTAATGCATTACATGTGTTTTGTCTTGAATTAATTTGTTTTCACTATGCTTAAACTACTTCATACTTCCTTTTCGTGATATTCAACTCTCGATTAAAAGCTCTAAGCCTTAGTGGGATGATGACGAAAATGATACCCCAATCTCTACAGGATGCTTTTGAACAGACCATGCTGACGATGTACAGACGTTGTTTCAAATTCTAAATAGTGGAGTTATAAGGAAGATAATCCCTAGTCAACCCATTCGAGCCAAAGAAGTAGGTGTTTTTCTTTTCACACAAATTAAAACCATAAATCATAACCTGGGACAGGGTAGTTTCTCAGTCAATTTAGACGTGCATTCAGTTGCAATCTTCCGCTTCGTACATAATGAATGGCGTCGAAGATGTCCTTCCAAATCAAAAGACGGTGATGGTTCCGTATTATCATCAGGACAAGCAGTCATTATCTCTCGAAATAAAAGCCCGTTAAGTTAAAACCTATGAAGGAAACTTAAGAAAAAATTGGGGCATCCCGCTGACTGTAACCCCAAAGGAAATAGTTCAAGCAAAAGACAGGGATAGTAAAATAAAAAACAAAGAGGTCCTACAAATCCTCGACAAGAGAAAAGATTACAAAAATGACTGCCTCTTCCAAATAAACTTATAGTATCCGAATCATCACTAGAACATCAAGGAAAGTACTCCAGGACTCAACTGGGATCCTAAATGCCCAATTAACTGATCATAGGACTAAAGGACATCACGAAGAATGGGTGGGTACAAATAAATTTTGAGCCTTTATCCTTTATTTCTTAAACCGTGAACCAGGCCATGTTATAACCCTTAAAAGTCCTAGCTGAAGCATGGGTTAGTTTGAGAGCATACTGTTACAAAGGTATCCTGACTCCTGTAGGACTTGTTACGAATCCTGAGTTGATATCACATTCTTGCAAATTTTGTTTTACTACACAAAACACATTTTAAAAAAAAATTTCAAGACACACATGAGTTTTGCATTCTTAAATAACATTGTTTGCATATGACTAGTTGTTTGACAGCAGAGAAATCCACACAATGGATATTCAATAAAAAGGCATCCTCTCAATGGACAGAATCACCTCAGCGGGAAAGACACTTCCAATAACAGGTCTTCCATAAGCAAGGGGGCATGACATGATGTCTAACACACCTGGGGCAGTCTCTCCAAAGGTGCCAAATAACTAGGGGCAGATCTCCATCTGAATCACTTGGGGCATTATGCACGCATTCCAGCAACAAATCATGTGCCATCAAGAAAACATTTTTGACAGTACTACAACACAACACTATGGATAGTGGCAGCTCCCTCATCATGAGAGCATGGACATAGTCAGAAAAGACCACGCATGAAAAAGACCCGCTAGGTTGACTGGCCTAGGAAAAAATAAGGGCATCCTGGCGAACCAAAAAAGATTTGGGCAAAAGTTAGGGATATACATATGGAAAAACTATACACCCGACAAGTCGAAAACATGAAAAGGCAGCTTGGGCAAAAAGCGGTATCTCGGTGGACAGAAAACCCGAAAGGGCGGTCCAGGCAAAAGTTAAGGATCAAAACAGATGACTATGTCCCGTCATCTTGTCACTTGCCTATCAGTAGAAGACTTATCATTCTGATCAGCAGTTACCAAGCACCTTATGAGTTGGGATAACACTCAAGCTATCCACAAGGCCTCTGCGGCTACTTTCTCCAACAGGTATAGGGGAAGAAAAGTCTTGATGCAAGGTCACCCCTACATCCTCAACATACATCCCAGTGACGTATATGTCCCCTACAAAGTAGAGGCAACCAAATTCTTGATCTCTGCTTCCCCAAACAAGAGTTACTTTCCCCAGCAAAGTTCCCTCAGAGAGCCGACGTCTATATTCCCCAGCCGAATTTTACAATCGTAAGCGGTTCATAAAGTTTTCTTTCGAGCAGAGTTTATTTCTCTAAATACAGAAGCTCAATCCCTGACAGAGCATAATCTTCCCACAAAGCATCTCCTCTCTCAAACAGAGTTATTCCCCCGCAGAGTTATTTTCAAGAAGAGTCTCTTCCCGACAAAATATTCACAAACAGAAAGGGGTAAATCCACGGTATAGTCATCTCCGTTCATCATCCCCAGCGGAAGTAGAAGAACCACTCTTTCTATGACGGTCAAGAATTCAATTTCCAAGTACACTCCGGCAGCAGTCAAGGATTTATTTTCCCAGACTCGGATATGTCATAATAGCATTTCATGTTCATATATCATGACATGCACATACATATTGCATACTGCATAATCTCATTTATTTCTAAGAACATCATCACACAATTAATTTCATGCATCACATATAATTAATCTTGTACCTTTTCAAGAAAGATGGTTATCATCAACAATTTATAACAGGTCCAAGATTAGCTCCTGAAACTAAACAAAGTAATTTTCTGCGCGACCAAATGTAGCTTTACACGGGCTCGTCACGATACAATCTTACACGGGTTTCTCCTAAATGCAGCTTCACACAGGTTTATCATGAAAAATCTTACATGGGTCCCTTCTCATACATTTCCAAATAAAGTTTCACACGAACTCATCACGAAGTAACCCTACTATCCAGGTTCCTTCCTATAGCCCTACACGGACTTTTCCCGAAGTAACCTTACCCAGGTTCCTTCTGAAGTTTTACTCAGACTTTTCCCGAAGCAACCCTACCCAGATTCCTTCTTACAATTTCCAGATATAGTTTTACCCAGACTCATCCTGAAGTAACCCTACCCAGGTTCCTTCTGAAGTTTTACACGAACTTATCCTGAAGAAACCCTACCTAGGTTCCTTCTAGGTTCAGATGCAGTTTTACACAAACACAACATGAAGCAACCTTATCCAGGTTCCTTCTCATAGCCCTACTATCGAGGCTTTCATTTATAAGTAACCATAATATCCAGGTTCCTTCCCATATCCCTACACGGACTTATCCTGAAGAAACCTTACCCAAGTTCCTTCTGAAGTTTTACTCAGAATTGTCCAGAAGCAACCCTACACAGGTTCCTTCTTACAATTTCTCGATGTAGTTTTACCCAGACTCATCCTAAAGCAACCCTACCCAGGTTCCTTCCGAAGTTTTACACATACTTATCCCAAAGCCACCTTACCCAGGTTCCTTCTTGGTTCAGATGTAGTTTTAACCATACTCATCACGAAGCAACCCTAACCAGGTTCCTTCTCGGTTCAGATGCAGTTTTACCCAAACTCAGCACGAAGAAACCATACCCAAGTTCCTTCCTAAGTTTTACACGGACTTATCCCGAAGCAAACCTACCTAGGTTCCTTCTCAGTTCATATGCAGTTTTACCCAAACACAACATGAAGAAACCCTATCCAGGTTCCTTCTCATAGCCCTACCATCCAGGCTTTCATTTCGAAGCAACTCTACTATCCAGGTTCCTTCTCTTTTATCTCCAGACAACAGTTTACATTACTGTTAAAACCTGGACCCAACCAGATACGGTCAATTTCATATTCCCTAGTAGAGTAATGGACAACCGAAGCTCCTAGACTTTATTTCCCAGAACATAAGTCAACATTCCCCGGCGAAGTCGTTCTCAATGGTAGGTACAAGAATTCTCGCAAAGGAATCTCTTATGCAACTGATATCTTTTTTGGATGGCATCTTTAAGCCCATCTCCGACGACTCTCCGTCGCCTTCCAAATGGCATGTGTAAGCCCATTCCCGATATTATCGATCAATATACATCCTCAGTGTTCAATCATCTTCAACCTTCAGATCACGAAAGGCAGACCAGCCAATCTACATCCTCAGGTTTAAGAAGATTAAACAGGGGCAGCTATTGTACCCCAAAGTTTTCCCTCCCATTCTTAAACAAAACTTACTCCTAGAGGTTCTCAATTGCTCAAGTTGACTAAGGATTGACTAGACAAATCCTCCTCCAAAGACAATGAGCCTCAAACTAGGGTTTCACTCCTCATCAAGATGTTTGAGTTACAATGGTCCTAAATGATTTCCATTTCCATAATATGTATTTAATATCGTTCATGTCAAGTTTCATGCATTGCACAAGAAGTTTTCTCAGTCAATTGCTCAGATGCCTGAAAATAAATTGTAATAGGGCAAAAGTCAATTGTGGCCTAAATACAGTCAAACTTCAAGATTTTTGGTCAACATCAATATTTTGAAGTATTATCCATCATTTGATCAAGGGTTTATCACGATTCCTCAAGGAATGCCCCAAATTCTTCAAAACTCAAAAGTTGCTAAATTAGGGTTTCTATAGGAAAAGTCAACCAAACTTTGACCAGGCATAACTTTCTCATACTTTATCAGAAATTTCTCATCCAAGGCTCATTTTGAAGAGAATTAAATTCCCTACAACTCATATTAACCCGTCAAGTACAAAAAATGCACTCATAAAAGGATATAGATTCATACATTATAGGTAATTTCAAAAAGTCAACAAAAACTCCTTTTGGGACAAAGCTTCTTACATGAACGTGGATGATCCAATTGAGATGAAACCTAAGAGGTTTCTTAAAGGACGTCCTAAGATTTCTAAAAAGTCCAAGAACACCCTCTTTGGGTCAAAATTGAGAGAGATGTGCATTGTCAAAGTTGGCCATTTTTGGAAATGTGCATAAAGTCAACATTGATCAAAATTGATTTTTTTCCAAAGGGGCCCATGTTTTCTTGTTTGAAACTTGTTCCTAAAAGGATCTACGACCCCTGAGCTTATTAACTTATTATTTTATTATTTTTATTATTTGTTTTGATTTTTTATTCATTTAAATCAAAATAAATCAATTTAAATAATGTAATAATGAAATAAAATCTAAGATTTGATTTTATGAGCATATTATGAGTCCAGGAATAGCTAGCAAATCATAAAATTCGTGCAAAAGCTAATTGATTAGAAAAGATCATGATTTGGCTTGTTTTAGAAACAAATAATGCAAGGAACAAAATCAAATCAAATATCAATAATGTGTGAAGATACAATCCAATTTTGTTATCCTAAATCAGTCTATTATAAGTACATAGCATTGCCAAAGCATAAGGAGGGGGATTGGTCATGTAAACAGGAAGAATAAAAACTCAATTTTTGGACAAAAAGTGAGAATCAGATTTCATTATAGAGGGCGAGTCAAAGTGTTTCAAGGCCAGAAATCCATTCCTGGAAATCTCCTAAAGCTAACAACATCATTTGCATGCATCAACACCTTCATTAATTGCACGTATCATTGCCACGGTTTGCTCATATTCTTGAAATTGATTTTTGCAATTGACGCATGATAAATGGTTTATAAGTATATATTCATGTTTGTATCATCCTTTAGAATGTGTTTTCATATTTAATTACGTGTTTTGATGCATGTGTAATGAAATGCCATTGTTAGAGTTTAAGGTTGATTTTTAGGGCTTTGTGTTTCAGGCAAAATCAGGGCCAAAGATGGATATCATTGCATTTAGGAGATCAAACCTAATTGATCTGTGTAATTGGATTTGATTTATGTTGCTTGAATATGATTTTTGAGGATTGCAGGTTTATAGCAATGGACGTGTCCGTAGGTAAAAGCCTTGTTCCTAAAACGACAGTTTTGTGAAGAAGACGACTATGTGGCAGCCTATCACTAGCAAGTTAGAATCTGGCGCGCATTTTTTTATTTTCAAATATTCATCTTGTTTTCATATATAATGTTATTATGTATTTATTTGTGCAAACAAGCGCTCCAACGCAGATGGCAAAGGGTGAGGTATTTGAGAGGGAGGACCTGGGTTCGATCCCAGGTCTCAACATTTTCTTGGTTTCCAAATTGTTCATTACAGATTCCATACGCCTCACAACCAAGCGCCTACCATGCACCTCAAGATCTCATGCCTTGGATCATCACATGGCCCAAATCTAACGCTTCCAGGCTGTAGCTCATGATGAACATTCCTGGCATAATCACACAAAATACAGCGCTGTGCTAGACCATTGGATCAGGCTTTTTGGACAGAATTTAGCTTGTAACCCTTCAATCTAGGTTGCACCCCCACCAGGCCCATTATTCCTTTTTTAATTTATTTTATTTGTTTTAATGATTGGTTTAATTATTTTTACAAAACAATATCTTTTTTACCAAATCTTAAAATCATAAATTCACAAAAACATTAAAATCATATTTTTCATAAACTATTTTATTTCATTAATTAATTAGATTAATCTAACTAAGGAAATTAAAATTATTATTTTTCCATACTTAAAATCAATTAGAAAATTAGGGCTAATTTGCAAATTGTTAAATTTCTCAATCAAAAATAACAAAAAATATTTTGTTTGATTTCCTTTGATTTTAGATTTTTATTCCCGTATTTAATTCGTCACGCGTGCAATATTTTATTTTTAATTCCAATTATTATATTTGCTTCAAGTTTGTAATAACTTTTAATTAGGGTTTATTTTGCTGCTTGTTATTTTACTGTTCAATCCCCAATTTTTGGTTATGTACCCCCTCCCCGAAGCCTTGTAATAGCATAGATTTACTTTTCCGCTTTTAATTTTCTGCAATTATAAACTGTCTAGATGTATGGATAATAAGATTGCATGCAAAAGATAAATCAAATTAATACAGTAGAAAACCCTAATTGTGCAAAGATAAATAAACTGAGAAATAAACACTTGCACATGCTCACTCCTAGGGTTTTCCCCACTTCGGTTGCCTTCGGTAAACGATCATGAAGTATAGGGAGTCTTAGTGGTTGTTCTCTAGTCCCAAAAGATAAAAAATGACCCATTCAAATGTTTCCTCGGAAAGATCTTTAGGACTCTAGGGTAATTACTATGGTTTCCAAACCATTTCTTTAACGATCATAATTGTCCCTTTCGTCCCTTTCGATTGTCCCTTAAACTCCAACGATGGAGCTACCTACTCCTTAATAGTAGGATAACGCTGTCTAAATGATATAAGAAAACGAACTGACTTTTTCGAGTAGGTATAAACTTTTAGGTACTTGCTCAAAACAACGAATTTTTACACATACACTTTCAAACATGCTTCTCAAACAAAGTTTTCAAAAACATTTTATCACACCCTTGAGGACTTATACAAGGGTTGCCGTAAAGTGAAACGCCGCACTAAGGAGAATTTCAAAACTTTTCAAAAACACACAAAAGAAATTTTTAAATGAGCAAGTACAGAAGATCCCATGGAAAACCATGGATGGAAAGGGTTCTAACACGTTCCATTTTCATAATCTACCCCCCCCCCTCCCCACCCCCGTACTCAGAAACATCTCGAAAAAGGGTTTTTTCTATTCTTTTCCCTTTTCCTTTGTTGGATAAAATAAAAGTCGATGGAGACTCTTGCTAACCGTACATTTGTGACCAAAAAACAAAAAAAATCAGTAGTAACTAAAAACAGTCAGTTCTGACACCGTATCACAGATTACAACACATAAAGACTACCGTCAATGTCTTCTTGAGACTAAACCACAACTTGGCTTCTCAAGGAATTACAAAAATGTGCATCAAAATATGTACAAGAGTGTTTCTAGAAACTATATCACAATTGTGATGTTTACATAATGTTAAGGCATAGTGAATAGATCTAAAGAGCTTATGAATATTTCTTTTTATGTGCAAGTATGTTGTTTTATCACTCTTCAATAACTCATTTATATAGGCGAATCTCTAGATCTATTTGAGACGTGAGAAGAAGTTTTTGGAAGGTTGATAAAAAGTTGTTAATGCACTTTCCAAAAATACGGATCTTGTCAGGTACAAGTTGTTACTCTTTGATTTGTTAATGAATGAATTGTAACGCATAAGAACTTTGCTTATTTTGACATTTGATCATAATAAGGATATTAACATTGAGACTTTAGATCATTAGAGTATTGCTTCATCAGATTTTAGCTCGCAGCTTTGGTGCTTCAGAAGTTATAACATCAGAACTCCTTCTATCTCGCGTGATACTTTAATTTTGTTTTGACATAAATTCTTATCAGATTTTATTAGCCCAAATTGTTCGCAAACTTCTTATGCTTCTTTTAACAGAACTTATCTTCATGTTTAAATAATTCATTAGAGAGCATAATTATTCTTTATATATAACATGTATTTGTTATCATCAAAACTATTACTAAGTTATGAAAAGAAAACCCTAGGAAAATTCTACTAACTCTATGTTGTAAAGTCTGTCCCACCTTAAATACTCCTACACTCCAATCTCGAGCTTCTTCAAAAAATTTCTTAGTTCTTGGTTGCATAGGATTTTTGATTAGTTCTTGAATAAGTATCTCCCTTTGGCCAAGAGCACCTTCCAAATGATCGATTTTGTCATGAAGTTGTATCCTATCTAGGTCTTCCGACTGATCTTCGCATTCTTGAGCCTTGAGTTCTTCTATTGTCGCTAGAGCTTCCTTCATTTAATGTTGATATCCCGTGAGTTGGTGAATGGTCTTTATCCCTTTGTTCTGCTCCTTGCAAGTACTGCACCTCTTGCCCTGAGATTTTCCTTCAAGTCTCATATCTGTCTTTCATAATGATTTTCCACATCCTTCTTTGACTTCGCGAGAGTATCCCACTGCTTATTCAATCTGGCGTTCTCCCTTAGTATGATATCCACTTCCTCTTTGTTATTGTTGATGGTGGAGTAAGATGATCTTAGATCCTTGCCAATCCTTATTCTCTTATTCGTTTCTTTGTTAATCAACCTATTCTTTTCTACAAGCAACTCATTTTTTATCTTGACTAGATAAGCCAACTCATTTTTTGTTATGCCTGCATTGGTAGCTCGCATCCTTAACTCTTCATTTTCTGCACTTCGCTCTTGGTTAAGAATCTGGACCTCCATGAAAGAGACGGTAGGTGGTGAAAGAGTTGGTGGATACACATGAGCCTCAAACTGAAATGATAGTAAATAAGTTTTAACTCTTTTCTTCATCTACTCAGTGTAGGGTGTTTTTGTTGACCAATCCTTCCTTCCCAAACATTGTCTTCCCAAGTGATGAATCTTCTTCCATGCTTCCCCTACCTTTACTAACAGTTTGAAATCTTCTCCTTTATTATAGAACACCGTTTTCTTCACATCTTCGTCTTTTGGTAGACCGGGCAGAGAGTAACCTAGTTGACATTGAGACATCACGGGGTTGTAGTTGATCCATCTTTTGGTACCCATGAGTGGCACATTTAGGAACTCGCCAAAACTTAAAATAATTTCAATACCAATGTAATCATTCTTGAACCATCTAATATCGTGAGAAGTGAGCGCCATAATTATTTAATGCCACTCAGGGTTTGTTCATTATCCATAAAATTTCCTTTTACAAGAAATTGAGCCATGTACCACTTGTCTAAGAAAGGCATACAACTGATGATATTTCCTCCCTTCCCGAACCTTGAATGAATGAAATGGTATGTGTCAGCAAGGAGTGTAGGTAGGATATTTCCGATTACAAAAATGGTGACTATTTCTGCCGCAATAAAATCTTCTTGGCTAGAGAACAAGACAAATCCATAAAGCATAAGATCTAGAAAGGAGTTGAATACATACCAACTCTCATTTTTGGAAAAGACTATGGCTTTATCCATCAAGAACTGTAAATTGAAACCCAAGGTACCATCCTTCTTGGGACCCCAATTATATTTTATTTCTATTAAGTTCAAATTCAGAGCTTTGGAAACCAAGTGAAGCTTCGGGGTTCCTTGTGAAAAGACAAAAGGCATGTGATTCTTGAATTTAACTCCTAGAATGTTAGCATTTTTTTTAATGTAGGAGCCAACTGATAGTCTTGAAATCTAAAACAACTTAGAGGAGGGTCATAGAACTGGATGAGAGTTTGCATGGCCATGGTATCAACCTTGGTGTTTAGAAGAGGAATAAGGTTTCCATGAGTCTTCTTGAAGTCATCTTTATTTTTGGAAACTACAAGAAAACCCAACCTTCTTAATCTATTAAGAGCATGTGTAGGAAATTTATAGACCTTGGTGTGTCTTCTACTTGCATCCATATATTAATACCCTCAACTAATACAAAAGCTTGAAAATCCCTATAAATGAAATGTATATGCGAGTTAGATGTTTATGATGCAAATGATTTGTGAAAAAGCATGGGATCACACTTTGGATATATCTGATAGGTTGGTATACTTAATCTTTAAAGAGGGTAAGTATGAACTCTTTGTAAGATAACCAATGTATGATGGAGGTTAAAGTTTCCTGTCAAACAACCCAAACACTTTCACATGTAAGTTCTGAATTGGATAAAGATTCCTTGAGGTATTCCCAGAGTCATGGGTCCCTTTGAACAGTACAATGTCGTAACGTATCTACGTCATAACATATTGTACCCCAAAGTAAACCTAGTCTGGGTGCGGGTCTCATGACAACACTAATAAGGCATCCATCCCTTAGCTTACATGAATATCCACTTTCTTAAAACTTATGGGAAAAACTAAAGCCTTTGTGTTGGGCTTATCTCTCAAGTAACTCCCACCCAACAAAGAAATAGATACCAATATCCATAATACCCAAAGTGAAATGAATGAAATGAAATAAAATAAAGAAAGTATAGCACAAAGATAAACACCCAAAGAAAAGAAAACAAACAAGAGCTGAGACTGACTTGCTTACGTATTCACCATCAGAGTCGCCAACTGAAGCTACTCGAAAAAATATATATTACTTCGTATGGAACAAACATATTCGCCACCTAAATTTATTCATCCCAAAGAAAATATATGGAAAGGAAAATATTGAGAAAACCTTGGGTATTGAGAAAACAACACGTTCTCGCAACCAAATCTCGGGTAAGGGAGTCGATTACGCAAGGGGAAGGTATTAGCACCTCTCACGTCCGTGGTACTCCATGAAATCCACTCTTGTTATTCTATTTAATGGGTGTATTTATCCAAAGTTTATCTTTATAAAGGGAAATGTATGCATTCATTCATTTGGAAAAGGAAAAGGTTTTTATTAGTGCATTCGCGTGAGCATTGAAACTTCATGCCTACGTATCCTCAAGGAAATCCAAACGCTGTAGTTCTACTTAAAAATGTTTTGTTTGTTGTGTGTTTTTTACGAATGATATTAAATTTAAATTCTAACAATTAAAATTGCCACTCGAACATTGTAGACCATGCATCATTGTTTTGTATAGAATGGAGTTAACATATCATTTTTGAAAATGTTTTAAAGTAAAAATGCCATAAGGAAAAATTATTTAGATTTGGTTTGTGTTTTTGTTAGGAAGAAGGTGTTAAGTGGACCATCATCCAAGGAGACACCAATTACCTTCATACCTTTTGTTTTGAAAGGGTTTTGAATACTGCTTAGTGTTTTGAGGTTTTTGATTCAGAAAAGATTTTAGTCTTAATAATTCAATGCAAAAGGAAAAGAGAAGTCTGATGGGGAGACTTATTGATCCTAAAGTTGTCATGCTTGGAGTGAAATCCTAATGTCTACCTTGGTTCAAATTTTATCAAGGATTTAAGATGAACCAAGTAATCCTAATAGGCACATGTTATTCAAGAAGAAATGATCACACACGTGGATGAGAATCCATGGGTTTATTTGGTAAAAGTTATGACAAAAGACTTGAAGTTGAAAGCATGCTTTTGATGTTTTAAGATTTATGCTCTTATAGAGTTTATGAAGGAAGTGTGTTCAAAATAAGGCAAGCTTGTGAAAACATGGATGAATTAGATGTTTGAAACAAGTACATACATTAGAATCACATTTGAAAGTCATGGAGCATATCTTTTAATTTTTGAAAATGTTTCATGATTTAATACGAATTTGGACGAGAAAAGCTCTAAAAAGGACTCAAGCTGTCATCAAATGTTTACTCAAGTGTCAAGATATCCTACAAGAATCAAGACCTATCATGGTAAACTCAATTTTTGTAAGAAAGGTTGAGAAATTGATCAAAGGATCAACAAAAGTCCCTTTAAAAACCCTAAAAAGTGATGACTTTGATTTAACTGAAAAATAATGAAATAAAAATATTTTTTGTGATATTTTTTTATATTCATAAAATAGGACTTCTAAACTAGTCGTGTGCAATAAATTAGCTTAAAAATATTAAATTTGATTGCAAAATGAATTGATTGAAAATAAGTTTAAAAAATGAAGTTGAAAATGAAGCAAATTGGCAAAAGGGTACCACTGAGGCTCGAACCCAGATCCCCGAGGTCATAGGCACACATAGTTTACCACTGGGGTGGCTGTTTCATTTGTTTATGAAATGAAACACATTCAATGTATTATAAAACATGTTTTGAAAATTTGAAATTTCCAGCTTATTCTTCCTCACGCGAACAGACCACCTCCATTGTTGATTTTTGAAAACTCTTATTTCTCATCTGTTTTGAAAACTTCAAAAACCAAACTTGCTTGATTTTGACAAGGAATCCAACCATATAATTTTTTAATGCTATAAATAAAAAATTGGAACGAGTTTTTCTTGTACCAAATAAAACCTAACAAAATTTAGTTTTAAAGTTCTCAACACACAATGAATAAAATTGAAATTTTACGATATGGTTAGCCTTGTAGATATGATATCTACATTTTTCTCTTTAGAAAGTATATGCAAATGATGCTTAAATATAGATTTCAAAGCTTGAAACTTATACCAAGTTAGAGAAAGTCCAACGCTTCTTCAAGCACTTCTAGAAGCAATGCGATGATTGCTTTAGCTTGTTGGGACCTTGAGGAGTGTATTGCAGTCCTTACTTTGCTTTGAGAGTGGCTGAAAAGATCTACCCAAGTCAAGTTGCAGGGTTGGAATTTTAAAATAATGGATGATGATAATGGATTTACAGTGATGAAACAAGTGCCTGTGTCACTTATATATAGTGTATATGAAGTGTATGAGTGGGTGGTTTGGACAAAAGTTGCAAGGTTGAAGATTTTCAAAGAAATGGACTTTGAAGCTCAAGATAGGGGTTTTGTGGCTATTTCTGGTTTTTGAGAGTATGAGAGGTCTTAAGGGATTATGAATTGGTGTATTGGCTTGCAAATGATCCCACTATTTATAGGCAAGAGGTTTTGAAGACTCAAGTGACCAGATTTGCAAGATAGCGTGTTATGGTTTGGTTGAAAGTAAAAAACTAAGTTTGATGAATTTCCATGCTTTCAATGCTCAAGTAAAAGCATGTTATGAATTTGTTGGGTGCATAGGGTTTGCTCCATGATTTTGAGCTTTCATTTGATCAAATATAAACATTACAAAGCTCAATGCATTGACATTTTGCAAAAAGAATGCTTTATCAAAATGGAAGTCCTGCCTTTCTTCTCAAAATAGAAAAAAAATTTGGTTAAAGCTTGAGCCACTTGGATAATAGCTATAAAACAAGTTTAATATTATGATTATGGAGAGATTTGCAAGATGATAGACCTGAATAGTGATATTGTGTAGCAAAGTTATGAGATTAGGCTATATGTCCATCAAGGAAATTACCTCTAATCCAAGTGAAAATGGTCAACTTTGTCTCTTCGAATATCTTAGCTCAAGTGTGATGTTTTCATGCTATTGGACATTTTGGAAATCTTAGAGCATGATCTTCAGCTTTCATGTTGACCACTTTGGCTGAATCAATTGGGAACTTAACGAAAATTGGCCAAGAAGTTGAGATGAAAAATTGATCAAAAAAATTTCTAAGTGTTGGATAAAAAGTAACAAAACTTCATGGGCTCATATCTCTTAATTCAAGCTCTTTTTGAGATTCATCCCACAATGAGAAATTTATATAATTTCTTATTCCCTACAAATTTCATGTTGAAGATTTTCCTTGAATCAACTTGGATCTTAAGGAAATTTGCTTGTGAAGTTAATGTTTTTTAGGCACAAAACACATGAATTTTCTCTAAGTACTTGAAAATATTCCAACTTTAACTTTTGTTGACTTTCTTGATCTTCTTCATTCTTGATGATCAATTTTGATGATTTTGAATTTTGATGATATTTTGACTTTGAACTTCAATGTTGACCAAAAAGGGTCAAATTTTGACATTTTATGACATTTGACTTTCTTCAGATGAAATCAAATCCTCTGCAAACAAAGAGATCTTATGAGCATGACACAAATTGAGATGATATAATGAACATGAAATAGTGTTGTTGATGATACTTTTAAGAAATCAACCTTTAACTTCAAGCTACAAATCCCTAATTCTTGACTGTTGTACCCCAAAATTTGCCATCTCATTTATCAAGTATTTTCCCACAAGATCTCATCTGGTTCAAGACTACACTAGGGTTGATCAACTCAAGACACCTCCTTAAGCACTGATGACTCAAATTAGGGTTTGAGATTTCCCAAGATTAATTGAACTTTAATGCCTCATATTAATTTCATGGATCATTATGGACCACCAAGATTACTCATGTCAAGTTTCAAGTCTTGGATCACACTTTTGCTCAGTCAATTGAGCAGTTGACCTAAAAATCAGTTGTATTGGGGAAAAAGTTAACTATGGCCAATTTACAATCAAACTTCATAAGTTTTTATCCACATAAACATTATAAACTCATATGTATCATTTGATCAAGTTTGTACCACAATTCCTCAAGAAATTTGATCAAATCACCAAAAGGGCAAAATGGTCAAAATTAGGGTTTTAACTGAGAAAGGGCAATTTCTGATTTTTGACCTAGAAAATGGTTAATTAGTTTGAGGCATGATCTCAAGAGTTCAATTGCATAATTTTGACCTAATGGAATGACCCAAAACATTGCTCAAGATCAATTGGATTGATAGTGAATTTCCAGTCAACTGATCAAAAGTCAATTGTACACTGAAAAGTCAAACTTTGAATTTTTTGGTCAAAATCAAGTGTCAAAGATCACAATTCACCGAAACATGTCAAAATGTGAAACTTATTCATGAAGAAATCAAAAGTCAAGATTTCATTTTGAAAAGTTAATGTTTTATAACTTAGAAATTTTTCTAAGTGTTTAAAACTTAATGTTTTTTCACAACTTTGAGCAAATTTTTGACCATGATGCAAGATGATTCAAAAGAAACTTTCAACGTGAAAGTTGTAGATCTCCATGAGATCTACAACATTTATTTACACAAATTCTTCTAGAAGTTATTTTATCTTAAGTTATTAATTCATAAAGTCATGGTCTTGAAATTAAACACTTAGTGAAATTTTGCCCTAGTTTAGGCAGGATTTTTACCTAACTTCATGGAACTTTTTCATATAGATCCAAGGGGAATTTTCAAAAGTGATTCAAATAGGGGTTGTAGAGCACATTACAAGCTTTCCAAAATGTCCAGGAAATCCTTGAGATCATTCTTGAGCAGGGAGAATCAAAGAAAGGAAGTTAGGGTTTCAAACTAAAATAATAGGTCATTTTCATGATGAACAAAAACGCAATTTCAATGTTAGGCTGCATAATATTGCTTTGCAGGCCTTCTAACTTGTGAATCTATCCATCATTAATGGATTACACAAACTTTTGAGCTTTAATTCAAGTGGTTCAAGCTTTATCCAATCCATATTTCCCTTAATGGCACAAAGTGAACACTTTCATTTTAGAAAAACAAGATTTTTGTGCAAAGTCAATTCTTGAGCCTCTAACTTGTTCCCTCTGATCACACTCCATCTACAAAGTCAGAAGCAAGTGTGTTTAAAGCATAATCACTCTATCTTAGCCAGTACACAAGGCATTGAAACTTGATTTCTCAAAAAATCACATGTTGAGCTTAAACACGTGATTTTGAATTCTGATCAGATACAAGCCTCCATACTTGTTACTTATAAATAGAGGCACTATTTGTGAGCTAAAGGACGAGCTTAAGCACCCTGAAATACACCAAAACTCTCTTAAATCAGAAATGGCCCAAAAACTCCAATGTTGCATAGTTTTTGACCTTGCACACCAAACTCATATTTCCCTTATGCGTTTCTTGTCCTTTTAGTTTCTAAAGCTTCCTTACATCAAGTGTAACCTATCCATTTCCTTGTTTCATCACTATAAAATCATTTGCCATATCCTCTATAACCAAAAACAGAGCATTGCACATTGACTTCTCCAAGACATTTCAACCACCCTTAACTCAAGCTAAGCATTGCATTAGCTTCCTAGAGACTCAAGGAAGCTAACCTGATCATTGCAGCACCTTGAATCAAGCTCATTTGCATTTCACGATTTCCAATTTTGAGGTATTTTTCTTGAACTTCTATCTCATTAATTAGGCATTGTTAGGCTTGCATTTGTGAAGATAAAACGTAGACATCATTGCCCTGAAGCTGTACATATCCATAGATTTCATTTATATTGATTGAGCTAAGATAATTTTAGGATTGAATCTCTGAAAATAATTAGGTCAGAATTTGGTACTTTTAGAAATTATCATTCATCTTTGATTTATAGTTCATGATATTTATATGGTTGGATTCTTATGGAAAAATGGAGAAACTTTCATGTTTGCATTTTCCATTTTTGTTGAGAAATGGTGAAGTTATAGGTGGTCTGGCTGGAGGTTGAAGATGAAGTGTGTTCAGGGCTTGTTTTGCCTTACATATTTATCATTTCAGTTATGTTAACGGATGTATAGCCACCTTGGTGGTAAGGCAGTGCGCTGGTAATCAATAGGTCATGAGTTCAAACCTCAGCGCACTGCCTTTTGCTTTATTCACATTTTTTTAACATTTTTTGGTTTCAGGAAAAGCGCTTGGGCCTCTATCCTTTGGGCCTGACTTTTTCTCTCACAGTACTCCCTTTTTCACTTATCAACCCCCCTGACTTTATTTTATTTTATTTATTTTATTTATTTACTTTTTTATCTTTTATTAATATTATTATTATTAATAATATTATTATTATTATTGTTATTTTCATTAATAAAAAAATCCAAAAATATTTATTTTTATTATTTATATCAATTTAATTTAATTTTCTTTTAAAAAAAAAAGAACAAAAACCCACTCTTTAATTAATTTCTTTTTTACTTAGATAATTTAATTTTAATTATTATTATATTATATTATTTATTTTTCTTGTAAAATTAAAATCAATTTAGAACTTAAGATTTTTACTTAAGTATTTTTACTTTTACTAGTTTAATTAAATTCACAAAAAAACCTAATAAAATCTGTTTTCTTTAAATTAATTTAGTTTACTATTTTCATCTTAATTTCGTTATTTTTCTTAGCTAAATATTTTATTTAATTAGGTCAAAAAACCCTCTTCATAAAAAAACAAACAAAAAAATCATATTTCTTAACATATGCATTCTTGAATTTTTATCTTTATTTTTGTACATTTATTAAAATTCAATATGGTTGTAATAATTATTTAGATTTAATTCCTTGCGATATTTCCCATTTGTAATTTGTACACCCCTCCCCTAAAGTATTGTAATAGCGTAGTAATTTTAAATTCCACAATTTATCGCTTTATATACAAATGCTAGTAATTAGGGTTTTGTATGGAAATACTAAAACCAATAAATAGAAAACCCTAATCAAAGACAAATCAAGCATGTGAATTAATACACTTGCATACATACACCCCCTAGGGTAAATCCACTTGGTTGCCTTACAAAAATGACCATATTACGCATGTGAGGTATCTTAGCAAAAACAAGCAAAATAAAAGATCATAGTCCCTCGATGACGCTATCAAATTATAGCCCCTAAATAAAAATGCTAAGATACCTTGCAACATTGCTAATCATGGTTATACGATGATCCATTCCCATCCCATTTACATCCAAAGATAGGGTTACTTACCAAATCAATGGTAAGATGACAATATCAAAGGAGAAAGGAAATGAACATGAAAGACTTTTGAGTAGGTAGAATGTTCCTAGTTACTTGCTCCATTTCAAAACAAAAACATCCTTGCTATTTTCAAAACAAACACCAAACACTTCCAAAACATCTTTCAAAACTTGAAAACATTTTCAAAAGACCAACACCTTTGTATACATTCTTACGAACAAGAATCATTAATAAAGTTTGCCTAAACAATGGCCTCTTTACAAAATACTTTCAAAAAACACACAAAGCACATTTTTCAAACAAAATAAAATGATCTAGAAAGTAACTAAGAGCCCATGGAAAACCATGGATGAAAAGGGTGCTAATACCTTCCCTTTTCATAATCTACCCCCAAACTCAAGAAATAATATCAAAGGTCTTTCTTGTGCTTTTTCACCTTTCCTTTTGGATAAAAGAAAAGTCGGTGGCGAATCTTGCTAACCGTAACATTTGCGATCAAACGCAAAACACCCAAGTCACCGTATCAGAGAACTGGCGACTCTGCTGGGGAAAATTCTTAAAGTGGGGTTACCTTAGTGTTAGATCATATTTACTTGCTTTCATTTCTTGACTTGTATGATTTACATTATGGTTCTTTGTTTGGGTTTGAATCCTCTACCCAGATTTGGGATACCTTATAGGTAAGTAGCAATACATTGTGGAAACTGTGCGGGGTATACCGACATGGTCTAAGCAATAGCTACGTTAGTGCGACATATTTGTGGGAACCGGTAGCCCTTGAGTATTCAAGGAAAATACGGGGCCGCTGAGTGATGTCATGAAGCACTAATGAACTTTTAGAACCTTTACTTGACCAACTTGGCCTTTAGGACGTAATGAGATGACCGGCTTTGGTGCAGTCCGAAGTTGGTAGATACTCGATACTACACTCATTGAGGTTTGGTTTTTTGGGATATTCCGGTCGCCATTAAAGAGGCTTGCGTTGAAACAATGCCCAAAGAAACAAACCTGTGATATTGAGCTCCTTAGAACCCGGTTACTATTACTAGGACAGGTTTGAGCCAACTAAACTTCAAGAGGGTACTTACCTATGAGACTCCATGCAAGCCTAAACCTAAGGACTTGTTTGCTCTGTTTGTATATATATACTTGTACATAACATCATACTCATATTTACTAACCATTTCAAGGATCTTGGGATTTATCTTTGTTCTATTTTGTAGGACATGGATTATATTCGCAGGAAAACCATTCAAGTCAATCTTGTAAGGATCCATCCTCAACTTAAAGAGCTAGCATCAAGGATTCCTGAAAATTCTCCATTCACCAAAAGACATGGTCGCCTACTAAACTTTGTCACCTTTAACATTGATGAGGACATGATGAAGGTGCTCTTTCAGTTCTTTGATCCTTTACACCATTGCTTCACATTTCCCAATTATTAACTTGTGCCAACTTTGGAAGAATTCTCCCAACTCTTGAGGATTCCCAACCTCAATCAACTACCTTTCAACGGTACGGAAAGAGATCCAAAACCAGAAGAGATTGCTCAAGCTCTACACTTGCAACCATCCGATATCACAACTAATTGGGAAACAAGGAGTGATGTCAAGGGTTTCCGAGAAAAGTTCTTGTTTGAGAAAGCCCAAAACTGTTGGAACTCTTTGGATTTGCAAGCTTTTGAGGAAATTATGGCTCTCCTCATCAATGGGATGGTTTTGTTTCCAAATCCTGACCAACTCATAGATGTGAACACCGTTAAAATCTTCATGTCTCGTAACCCGATGCCTACTTTGTTAGGAGACATCCTACATTCTTTTCACACTCGAACATGAGGAAAAGAGGTACCCTTATGTGTTGTAATCCTCTCTTGGCAAGATGGTTTATTTCGCATCTTCCCCAATCTGTATTGAAGAATGATCAAGGTTCAAGGTGGTCACATAGGTTGATGACACTCAAACATTTAGACATTCATTAGTGTTCCCGATCTATAGAGAATGTTACTATTATCGACCGTTATGGAGAATTCCCCAATGCCCCTTTACTTGGATTTAGAGGAGGTATCACCTACAACCCCTACTTAGCCTTGAGACAATTTGGTTACGCCCAATGGGATGGCCCACATGAGATGCTTATTCAAGGTTTGGTATTTGACTACGAGAACAACGATCAAGGTCACCGCCAGAGATTTATCCGAACTTGGAGGATGTTGAACAAAATAGATAGCAAGACATTGGGGCATAAGAATTCCATCCCTCTTAAGCCTTACCTCAAATGGGTACGAGCTCGTGCTTAAAGTCTTATAATGCCTTACCCCTCCATTCTCCCAGTAATCATAGAGCCTGTTGTGGAAGGAGATGTTCCATACACTATCCTGCATCCTAACATGCCCACCTATCTTGAAGACTTACAAAGGGATTGGATACAGCTTAAGGGTGAGCGAGACACTTTCGAAGCCCAATTCTATGCCAGCAATAAGAAGGTTTTGGAACTCATTAAGAAACTTCATGAGGAGCAGAACCTGAACGCCTACATCGCACCAAAGAGGACGCGTACAAATTTTTCATCTTAGAGTTTTTGTATTTCTTTGTAAGCCCAAAAGAGGCATGATGTACTCAAGCTTTGATTTATTAATATTAATGTGTGTTCTTTTTTGGTCTAAAGCAAATTTAAATATCTAATTTTGTTGAAATAATTGCATATGCATCTACCATTCATCATAACATAATCAGGTTTCATATAACAAGTCTCCTCATCTTTCTACTATTTATTTCAGTAAGATGGATCTCGAGCAGACAATAAAAAACCTCCAGGCGCAGAATTCTCAGTTTCAACATATGTTCTTGACTCTAGCCAAAGGACAAGAAGATTTGAATACTTTGTTGGTTGAAGAAAATAAGAAGAAAGCAAAGAAAATAACCGGAGTTCTGAATATGGGAAGAAGGTTCCAAGGACAAGCTAGACAGACCCCAAGACTTTGCAACGTCATTTGGTGAAAAGGATAATCAAGAAGTGAAAGGCAAGGAAGCAGTTGCCCAGCCAAAATCTGTAGAGGAAGAAGAAGAAGATTACTCTTAAGAACAATATCCCCTAGCCGACGAAAAATACAAACATCTGAAAGAACGTCTAAGTGCAATGGAAATTCAGAAAGTGTCTGGGCTGGACTTTGAGGAGCTAGATTTAGTGTCTGGGATTATTATTCCACCAAAATTCAAGGCACCGGTATTTGATAAGTACGACGGGGTTTAGTGCCCCAAAATTCATCTCCGATCTTATGTGAGGAAGATACAGTCTCACACTGCTGATAGAGATTTGTGGGTCCACTTCTTTCAAGACAGTCTATCCGAGACTCAACTAAATTGGTTCTATCAACTAGAGAGGGCTGATATCCATAATTGGGAAGACCTTGCCGCTGCTTTCTATAAACAATATCAGTACAATGCAGATCTTGCTCCCACCCGTATTTAACTCTAGAGTATTGCTATGGTTTCAAGTGAAGGTTTCAAAGACTACGCTCAAAAATGGAGGGACTTAGTAGGAAGAGTCCAACCTCCCCTTTCTAAAAGAGAACTAGTAGACATGTTTTTGGGTACCCTGTCCGGTCCTTTCTCCAATCATTTAATCGGGAGCTCCTCAATAGGCTTTACTGAATTAATCTAGACCGGAAAAAGAGTGGAAGCTGGGATTAAGAGTGGGAAGATTCAAAAAGACACATCCTCTGCTGCTGCAAAAAAACCATTTAACGGGAAGAAAGAAGTTGGTGTTGTGTATCCTCAAAGGAATCAAGATAGAACTGAACATCGTCCAATGGTGGGAGCTGTCATGATCCCAAAGCCTACACCTACTCAATAAAGAAGTAACCAACCTAGAACAGAAAGACCGGTAAGACAATTTACCCGGATTAATATGACACTATCTCAAGTCCTGCCACATTTGTTGAGGTCTAATTTGGTAAGTTCGAAAGAAGCTCCGAAGAATCCTAACACAACCTCTCCTCATTACCATCCTAATGCTGACTGTGCATACCATTCAGAAAGTCCATGACATGATACTAACAACTGTTGGGCTTTGAAAAACAAGGTGCAAGACCTTCTTGAAGCCAAAGAAATTGAATTTGATGCTCCTGAGATCCCAAATGTTATCACCGCTCCTATTCCCAAGCATGGCTGTGATGTTAACGTTGTTGAAGATTATATGTTCGTTACTGCTGTTGATGAACTCGTTACTCCTCTCCTGACTATCAAGAAGAACCTGTTGAAAGCTGGTTTGTTTATGGGATGTGACCAAAGATGCCACCTTTGTTCCTCCCTACCAACTGGCTGTCATTTATTGAAAGCAGGTGTTCAACGCCTAATGGATGACAAAGAGATTTTGTTTGAAAAGGATCTTGTTCAAACCATTTCTTACAATGATGTTTCAATAGTAACCATTTCTGCCAATTCTTCCAGGGTCTCCACCAAAAGACCTGTTAGGATTGCATTAGTTCCTAAAGTAGCTCCACTGATAATTACTATGCTTGGACCAATCCCGTACTCATCTGATAAAACTGTCCCATGGAATTATGGGGGCGATGTCTAATATCACGGTGTCAAGAAGGATTGGATGGATGTTGAAGACTCAATTTCTGAGAAGGTTGATCCCAACATTAAAAACATTGCGGGAACCAGCAAGATAACCCGAAGTGGCAGAGTATTCTCCCCAGAGATTACTCCTACGAAGACTGTTACCGGTTATGTGATCATCCATGTTTCTATTCCTGCTGACACTATTACTACTACAATCCCTATAGTTATACCTACTGATACTCCTACCACCGAGTCGACTGAGACTCGGGGAAAAGGAATTTTGGTTGAGTCTGTCCGGATGAAGGCGCAATCAGTATCTATCCCTGAGGCCTCCCAAAAGGAGATGGAAGAAATTCTAAAAATTATAAAGAGAAGCGACTACAACATAGTCGAACAGCTAGGGCAGACTCCGTCAAAGATCTCCATGCTGGAGTTATTGTTATGCTCTGAGGCTCATGCAAAGGCCTTGGTGAAATTCCTTAAAACTGCCCATGTACCACAAGAAACCTCTGCTGATCAGTTCCAAGACTGTGTGGCCAGCTTGACCGCAGATAATGGTTTAGGCTTTTCTGATGCTGACCTGACACCTAGAGGGAGGAATCATAACGGGGCATTGCATGTCTCTGTCGAATGCAGGGGCACAACTTTTGCCCATGTCTTTGTAGATACCAATTCGACTTTGAATGTGTTTCCTAAGAAGGATCTTGATAGACTCGACTATGAAGGTTTAACCTTAAAACCCAGCAATATAGTGGTAAGGGCCTTTGACGGTTCAAAGAGAACGGTGCATGGGGAGGTGGACATCCCCATAAAAGTTGGAACCCAAACCTCTGATTCAACTTTTTACGTGATGGACATTCGCCCTTCCTACTTCTTCTTATTGGGCCGACCATGGATTCACAATGTTGGTGTCGTTACCTCTATATTACATAAAATGCTGAAATATCCAACTGAGGGGAAAATCATTACTGTCCATAGAGAAGAGGAATATATGGTCAGTCACTTAAACTCCTTTAGATACATGGAATTGGATGGAGAATTAATTGAAACTCCGTTTCAGCATTTTGAGGAAGTCCCACAAACCGCGACAGTAACCAAGGCTGTTTCCCAAGTCCCAAAGATTACAAGACCGCCGCTAAAGATGTCTTCTTTGAAAGATGCCAAGGTAGTGATCGAAGAAGGTGGGTGCACTATTTGGGACCAACTCCCAGATATCCCATATAAATCTGACAAGTTTGGTTTGGGTTTCACTTCAGGAGCCCAGAAAGTTGTACGCCGTGCTCATGCTGGGGGACCACCCTTGACGATCAGCAACCACAAAGTCAATGCGATGGAGGATAATGAGGACAACTACGACCTGGAGGAATCGATCTTCCCAACTATCAATGGAGGACTTAGCAACTAGGAAGCTAAAGATTTTGTCCCAATTACTTTTATCCAACAATAATTGTCTTTAAATTTTGTCGGACTTGTAATAATTAAACAATTCAGACTTTTAAAACTTTGTGTCTTACCCAAGGCACAACGGTCCATTTGTAAGGGTTGTTACCTCATTTTTATATGTCATCAATGAACCATGGACGTTTTTGCATAAAAAATTTGTGCTCTTTGTCTTTCTTTTTACATTTTTATATCTTTCAAAGATAACTATACTCTTACACACAGTCACATTCAAAATGCATATCTATATCCATTCAGGATCCCATGGGTAACGATTCTTCTATGGCCTTCTGTGACTGAAAATATAATCTACCAAGCCAAATACGAAGGTGAGGAAGATTGTGAAGTGATAGGGGAACTTTCCAGGTTACTACAATAAGAAGAGAGGACCATACAGCCCCACGAAAAACCAGTGGACACAGTTAACCTAGGTACCGAAGAGGACAAGAAACAAGTCATGGTTGGTGCCAATCTGGAACCCAGTGTCAAGAAGTGTCTGATTCAGTTGCTATATGATTATGTCGAGATCTTTTCCTGGTCGTATAAAGACATGCCAGGATTGGATGCTGATATCGTGGTCCATCTTCTACCAACAAAAGAAGACTGCCCTCCGATAAAGCAGAAAGTCCATCGCATGCTACCAGACATGTCAGAGAAGATCAAAGCGGAAGTCATGAAACAATTCAATGCCAGATTCTTAGCCGTTACCTCCTATCCACAATGGGTCTCCAATGTTGTTCCCGTTCCTAAAAAGTACGGCAAAGTACATATGTGCATGGACTACAAAGATTTGAATAGGGCAAGCCTTATAGATGATTTCCCACTCCCCCACAATGATATTTTGGTTGACAATACATCACATCATAAGGTGTTTTCCTTCATGGATGGTTTCTTAGGTTACAATCAAATCAAAATGGCGCCTAAGGACATGGAGAAAACAACCTTTGTCACACAATGGGTCATATTCTGTTACAAGGTTATGCCATTCGGGTTGAAGAACGCTGGGGCAACCTATCAGTGTGCCATGTTAGCGCTATTTCATAACATGATACATCACGAAATAGAGGTCTATGTGGACGACATGATAGCCATATATCAAACTGAAGATGAACATCTTGACCATTTACAGAAACTATTTGAGAGGTTAAAGAAGTACAAGCTGAGGTTAAACCCAAATAAGTGCACATTTGGGTGAGGTCCGGTAAACTCCTAGGCTTAGTCGTCAGTGGTAAAGGTATCAAAGTGGATCCTGCCAAGGTGAAAGCTATACAAGAAATGCCTGCTCCTCGTACCGAGAAGGAAGTCAGAGGATTCTTAGGATAGTTAAACTAAATTGCCCAATTCATTTCTCACTTGACCGCTACTTGTGAAACAATCTTCAAATTACTGAAGAAAGATCAAGTAGTCAAATGGAATGATGAGCGTCAAGCTGCCTTCACCAAGATCAAAGAGTACCTGCAAGAGCCTCATGTTTTAATGCCACCAGTCGAGGGAAGACCCTTGATCATGTATCTAACTGTTTTGGAAAATTCAATGGGGTGTGTGCTAGGGCAGCATTATGAGTCTGGCCGAAAAGAGCATGCTATTTACTACCTGAGCAAAAAGTTTACCGACTGTGAAACAAGATATTCACTGCTCGAGAAAACTTGTTGCGCTCTGACATGGGATGCTCGCCGGCTAAGACATTATATGCTGACCCATACTACCTTATTGATATCCAAGATGGATCCAATAAAATACATATTCGAGAAGTCTGCCCTCTCTGGGAGAATAGCAAGATGGAAGATGATCCTGACGGAATATGACATTCAGTATACCCAGAAAGCAATAAAGGGCAGTGTGCTAGCCGATCACCTGGCTCATCAAGCTGTGGATGACTACCAGTCCATGAAGTTCGAATTCCCAGATGAAGACATCATGATGGTAAACAACTGTGAAGAACTCAGGCCATATGACAGACCTGAACAAGGATCCCGATGGACCCTGGTTTTTGATGGGGCATCCAATGCACTCGACAATGGTATAGGTGATGTACTCATATCCCCTGAAGGATGTCACACTCCCTTTACTGCAATACTTTTTTTCAACTGTACAAATAACATGGCAGAATACGAAGCGTGCATTTTTGGCCTCAAAGCTTCCATAGATTTGGGGATCAAGTTCTTAAGTGTATTCGGAGATTCATCCTTAGTCATCAGCCAGATCAAAGGAGAATGGGACACAAAGCACCCAAACCTCATCCCCTACAAAGAACATGTGTTGACATTAATCCCACATTTTGAGAAGATTACCGTCGAACATTTCCCGCGAGAAGAAAATCAGCTAGCAGACGGGCTAGCCACAATGTCATCCATGTTTAAACTCAAATGGGATAACGAGGCTCCCCAGATCACCATTGAACGAATGGATGAACCAGCTCACTGTCACGAGATCAATACTGAAGAAGTAGTGGACCGACCTTGGTTCCACGAAGTCAAGAGGTATCTCGAGGCTCAAGATTATCCGGAAGGAGCTTCAGTCAATGATAAGAAGTTCTTAAGGAGACTCTCTGCTAAGTTCTTCCTTAGTAATGACATTTTCTACAAACTCAACCATGACTCTGTTTTTCCCCATTGCATAGACAAGGTTGAGGCAGAGAAGATCATGTCTGATCTACATGAAGGCACTTTTGGCACCCATTCCAGTGGGCATACGATGGCAAAGAAGATCCTACGGGCAGGTTATTAATGGTCTACCATGGAAGCAGATTGCTATCAACATTCACGAAACTGTCAAAAGTTTCAGATCTATGCTGACAAGGTGCACGTGCCTCCGGTTCCTTTGAATGTCCTGACGGCTCCTTGGGCCTCTGCTATTTTAGGCATCGATATGATTGGGGAAATAAAGCCAACTGCCTTTAATGGACACTGCTTCATCTTGGTGGCCCTTGACTATTTCACAAATTGGGTTGAGGCGGCTTATTTCGCTTCCGTTACCAAGAATGTTGTACCCCAGTTCATCAAACAGAATCTCATCTTTCAATACGGTATCCCGAAGAGGATCATCACAGACAATGGTACGAATCTCAACAACACTATGATCACCGCACTGTGCGTGCAATTCAAGATCTAACACCATAATTCTTTTCCATACCGGCCAAAGATGAATGGTGCTGTCGAAGCCGAAAATAAGAACATCAAAAAGATCATACAGAAAATGACAGTAACCTACAAGTACTGGCATGAGATGCTACCATTCGCTCTCCATGGTTATTGTACCACGACACGCACATCAATCGGGGAAACACCTTACTTTATGGTGTACGACATGGAAGTTGTCTTGCATATTGAGGTCCAGATCCCCTCTCTGAGAATTATGATGGATGTAGGGTTGAATGAAGAAGACTGGATTCAAACTCGTCTTGATCAACTAAACTTGATTGATGAGAAAAGGCTTACTGCTGTCTGTCATGGTCAAACGTATCAAAAATGGATGATCAAGGCTTTCAACAAAAAGGTCATATGCCAAGTGTATCAAGTCAGAGATATGGTGATCAAGCACATCATACTTCTGCAGGGTGATCCCAGGGGAAAATGGACTCCTACCTATGAAGGACCGTTTGTGATCAAAAGCATATTCTCTAGTGGAGCAATGATCTTAACCACTACGGATGGCGACGACCTTCCGTACCCTGTGAACGCATCAAAAGATACTACGCATAAGAGACCCGCTAGGTTGACACACCTAGGAAAAACAAGGGCATCCCGGTGAACCAAAAAAGGTTCAGGCAAAAATTAGGAATAAAACAAGAAAATTTGTACACCCGGAAAGTTGAAAACCCGAAAGGGCGACTTGGGCAAAAAAGGGTATCCCGGGGGACTGAAAACCCGAAAGGGTGGTCCAGGAAAAAGTTAGGGAATTAAAGCGTATGACTATGTCCCGTTGGATCACCTTATAGACAACCTTTGGCTTCGACTGAAAAACTTAATAGGTCTAATCAATTCAATTAACTTCGGACAAGGAAGCAAGTTGACAAGACGCTCAGAGACACGAAGGCTATAACGGAATGGGAACCCCATGGGATTAGTGCACATAACTATCTTTTCTTTGTATCAAACTTTCATTTTTTTACGACGACATTCTCTTATTAAAATTTTCGTCTCATTGTACAAAAAATACTTATTCAAGCTAATATAAAGATACCCCTTTGAAAGTGCAAAACTATCTGTTTTTTCTTTATTTGTGTTTTGTTTACAAAAACGTCCAATGATTTATTTTTGAACATATGCATATGAACATAACTACTGTTTACAAATAAACAAAAATAGAAAGACAATCACTAATGGCTTTAAGAAATAGGATAATATCTTTAGACTATAAAATCCCCCACAGTGTGCAACTTAATGATATCAAGCTCTCTTACATCCCCGGTGGAACAAAACTTCCAGTTTATCACTCCCCGGTAAAGGTCGCTCAATTTCTCAGGATTCCCCAACAGGATTTCACAAACAATACACAGTGTTTCCCTTACAACAAAGTTTATTTCTCTAAAAAATAGAAGCTCATCAACTCATCAGCACCTCATCACATGAAGACTTACACACCACGTTGCCAACAACAGTCAAGGATTTATTTTCCCTAATCCAACAATAGTACAACAGCACAGCTTACATGTCCATACATCGCATCCATACGTCATTAACAATACAAATGCATACAACATAATCTCATTCATTTTACTGAGAACATCATTGTACAAAGCATTTCATACATCATGACATTGCATACAACTAATCTTTCAGGAAATATAAATCAACATATGGCTATCATCAACAATTTGCAAAAGGTCAGAGATTGATGCCTGAAAACAAGCCAGGACAATTATCTACACGACCAGCTGAAGCGATCCTGCACGAGTTTCTTCTCATTCCACTTTCAGATACAACTCAGATACACTCCAGACACAGACGCCATTCTGATACTCATTCAGATTCAGCTTTCAGATACAGTTCAGATTTATTCCAGACACGGACGCCATTCTGATACTCATTCAGATTCAGCTTTCAGATATTCTCCAAACACCGACGCCATTCTGATACTTATTCAGATTCGAATTTCAGATATAGTTCAGATACGTTCCAGAAACGAACGCCATTCTGATACTCATTTAGATTCAGCTTTCCGATATAGTTCATATACGCTCTAGACACAGATGCCATTCTGATACTCATTCAGATTCATCTTTCAATTACAGTTTAGATATGCTCCAGACACGGAAGCCATTTTGATACTCATTCAAATTCAACTTTCAGACACAAGTCAAATACAATCCATTTATGGATATTATTCTAGTACTCAACCCAACACATCCACTATTCCAGTGTAAGTCGACCAGAAATTTATTATGACACTTCTTCTATTCCTACCAAATCATTTTGGATGGCATCTACAAGCCCATCTCCAACAACTTTCCATCACCTCTCCAAATGGTATATTCAAGCCCATTCCATATATCATCAAACATCACATTCTTGAGTGCAAATTTCTGGGCACTCTAGTGTTCAATCATCTTCCACCTTCAATTGACGAATGGAAAATCCAACAAATTAACTCTTCAGGTTTCATAAGATTGAACAGGGGCAGCTGTTGTACCCCAAAAATTTCCCTCTCATTTATCAAGTATTTTCCCACAAGATCTCATCTGGTTCAAGACTACACTAGGGTTGATCAACTCAAGACACCTCCTTAATCACTGATGACTCAAATTAGGGTTTAAGATTGCACAAGGATAATTGAACTTTCAATGCATCATATGACTTTCATGGATCATTATGAACCCCCAAGATTACTCATGTCAAGTTTCAAGTCTTGGATCACACTTTTGCTCAATCAATTGAGCAGTTGACCTAAAAATCATATGTATTGGGGAAAAGTCAACTATGGCCAATTTACAGTCAAACTTCATAATTGTTTATCCACATCAACATTATAAACTTATATGTATCATTTGATCAAGTTTGTACCGCAATTCCTTAAGAAATTTGATCAAATCATCAAAAGAGCAAAGTGGTCAAAATTAGGGTTTTGATTGAGAAAGGGCAATTTTTGATTTTTGACCTAAAAAATGGTTAATTGGTTTGAGGCATGATCTCAAGAGTTAAATTTCATCATTTTGACCTAATGGCATGACCCAAAACATTGCGCAAGATCAATTGGATTGATAGTGAATTTTCAATCAACTTATAAAAAGTCAGCTGTACACTAAAAAGTCAAACTTTGACATTTTTGGTCAAAATCAAGTGTCAAAGATCACAATTCACCAAAACATGTAAAAATGTGAAACTTATTCATCAAGAAATCAAAAATCAAGATTTCATTTTGAAAAGTCAAAGTTTTCTAACTTAGAAATTTTTCCAAGTGTTTAAAACTTCATGTTTTTTCACAACTTTCAGCAAATTTTTCACCATGATGCAAGATGATTCAAAAGAAAATTTCAACATGAAAGTTGTAGATCTCAATGTGATATACAACATTGCCTTACAAAACTTCTTCTAAAAGTGCTTGGATCTCAAGTTATTAATTCATAAATTCATGGTCTTGAAATTAAACACTTAGTGAAAATTTTCCCTAGTTTAGGCAGGATTTTGACCTAACTCATGGCACTTTTTCATATAGCTCCAAGGGAAATATTCAAAAGTGATTCAAAGAGGGGTTGTAGAGCATATTACAAGATTTCCAAAATGTCAAAGAACTCCTTGAGATCATTCTTGAGCAGGGAAAATCAAAGAAAGGAAGTTAGGGTTTCAAACTAAAATTATAGGTCATTTTCATGATGAACAAAAATGCAATTTAAATGTTAGGATGCATAATCTTGCTTTGCAGGCCTTCTAACTTATGTATCTATCCATCATTAATGGATTACACAAACTTTTGAGCTTTAATCCAAGTGGTTCAAGCTTTATCCAATCCACATTTCCCTTAATGGAACAAAGTGAACACTTCCATTTTAGAAAAGCAAGCTTTTTGTGCAAAGTCAATTCTTGAGCCTCTAACTTGTTCTCTCTGATTACACTCCATCTACAAAGTCAGAAGCAAGTGTGTCTAAAGCATAACCACTCTATCTTAGCCAGTACATAAGGCATTGAAACTTGATTTCTCAAAAAATCACATGTTGAGCTTAAACATGTGATTTTGAATTCTGATTAGATAAAAGCCTCCATACTTGTTGCTTATAAATAGAGGCACTATTAATGAGCTAAAGGACGAGCTTAAGAACCCTGAAATACACCAAAACTATCTCAAATCATAAATTGCCCAAAAAATCCATTGTTGCACAGTTTCTAACCTTGCACCCCAAAATCATATTTCCCTCGTGCGTTTCTTGGCCTTTTAGTTTCTAAAGCTTCCTTACATCAAGTGTAACCTATACCTGTCCATGTTTCATCACTGCAACATCATTTATCATATCCTCCATAACCAAAAATAGAGCATTGCACATTGACTTGTCCAAGCCATTTCAGCCATCCTCAACTCAAGTTAAGCATTGGATTAGCTTCCTAGAGACTCAAGGAAGCTAACCTAATCATTGCAGCTCCTTGAATCAAGCTCATTTGCATTTCACGATTTCCAGTTTTGAGGTATTTTTCATGAACTTCTATCTCATTACTTAGGCATTGTTAGGCTTGCATTTGTGAAGATAAAATGTAGACATCATTGCCCTGAAGTTGTACATGTCCATAGATTTCATTTATATTGATTGAGCTAGATGAATTTTAGGATTGAATCTCTGAAAATAATTAGGTCAGAATTTGGTACTTTTATAAATTCTCATTCATCTTTGATTTATAGTTCATGATATTTATATGATTGGATTCGTATGAAAAAATGGAGCAACTTTCAAGTTTGCATTTTCCATTTTTGTTGAGAAATGGTGAAGTTACAAGTGGTCTGGCTGGAGGTTGAAGATGAATTGTGTTCAGGAAAAGCGCTTGGGCCTCTATCCTCAGTACGCTGCCTTTTGCTTTATTCACATTTTTTACATTTTTTGGTTTCAGGAAAAGCGCTTGGGCCTCTATGCTTTGGGCCTGACTTTTTTTCTCACAATACTCTCTTTTTCACTTATCAACCCCCCTGACTTTATTTTTTATTTTTTATTTTATTTTTTTACTTTTTTTTTATATTTTACTAATATTATTATTACTATTATTATTATTATTATTATTATTGTTATTTTCATTAATAAAAAAATCCAAAAATATTTATTTTTATTATTTATATCAATTTAGTTTATTTTTCTTTTCAAAAATAAAAGAACAAAAACCCTCTCTTTAATTAATTTCTTTTTACTTAGATAATTTAATTTTAATTATTATTATATTATATTATTTATTTTTCTTGTAAAATTAAAATCAATTTAGAACTTAGGATTTTTACTTAATTATTTTTATTTTTACAAGTTTAATTAAATTAACAAAAAAACCTAAAAAACTTATTTTCTTTAAATTAATTTAGTTTACTATTTTCATCTTAATTTCCTTATTTTTCTTTGCTAATTATTTTATTTAATTTGGTCAAAAAAACCCTCTTCATAAAAAAACAAAAATAAAATCACATTTCTTTACATTTGCATTCTTGCATTTTTATCTTTATTTTTCTACATTTATTCAAATTCAATATGGTTGTAATAATTATTTTGATTTAATTCCTCGCAATATTTCCCATTTGTAATTTGTACACCCCCTCCCCTAAAGTATTATAATATCGTAGTAATTTTAAATTTCGCAATTTATCGCTTTATATACAAATGCTAGTAATTAGGGTTTTGTACGGAAAGACTAAAACCAATCAATAGAAAACCCTAATCAAAGTCAAATCAAGTATGTAAACCGATACACTTTCACACATACACCCCCTAGGGTAAATCCACTTGGTTGCCTTACAAAATTGGTCATATTACGCATGTGAGGTATCTTAGCAAAAACAAGTAAAATACAAGATCATAGTCCCTCGATGACGCTATCAAAAGTTGCCTTTCAAAATGATCTTATCCCCTAAAGAAAAATGCTAAGATACCTTGCAACATTGCTAATCATGGTTATACGATGACCCATGTCCGTCCCGTTTACATCCAAAGATATGGTTACTTACCAAATCAATGGTAAGATAACAATATCAAAGGAAAAAGGAAATGAACATGAAAGAATTTTGAGTAGGTAGAATGTTCCTAGTTACTTGCTCCATTTCAAAACAAAAACATCCTTGCTATTTTAAAAAAAAACACCAAACACTTCCAAAACCTATTTCAAAACTTGAAAACATTTTCAAAAAACCACACCTTTGTATACATTCTTACAAACAAGAATCATTACAAAAGTTTGCCTAAACAATGGCCTCTTTACAAAATACTTTCAAAAAACACAAAAAGCACATTTTTCAAACAAAATAAAATGTGATCTAGCAAGTAACTAAGAGCCCATGGAAAACCATGGATGAAAATGGTGCTAATACCTTCCCTTTTCATAATCTACCCCCCAAACTCAAGAAATAATCTCAAAGGTCTTTCCTGTGCTTTTTCACCTTTCCTTTTGGATAAAATAAAAGTCGGTGGCGACACTTGCTAACCGCAACATTTGCGATCAAGTGCAAAATACCCAAGTCAGTTCTCCCACCGTATCACATTGACTTTTTACTAAGGAGGGTAAAAACCCTAATTTTCCCAATCCATGGTGTTGTACCCCAAAATTTGCCCTCCCAATTTTCATAGAAGACACAACCCTAGGATTTTCTCGGATATTCAAGTTGGCTCAGAAATCGACCAGACAGATTCTCTTCAATGGCAGTAAACCAGCAATTAGGTGTTTTTGCAATTCTCAAAAGAAAATGAGTTTTTAAAGGTCCAATTGGCCTTCATAGGTCTTCATGCTTCCTCAAGGTTGTATTTATGATTTCTTCAAACTACAAGATTTTGAGACGATTATGTTTGTTCATGGTCACATGTAATTTCGCTCACGGGTTTATCTTCAAAGAATCAGAAGAAATTTGAGTTTGGAAAACTTTAAAATTATCAAATCATCACAAGGCATTTGATTGATTTTGAATTTTCTTAAAACACAGTTTACTGAAAGGATAATGTTTATTCTCAGAGCATGATTTGTTTGGGACAAGAGATGGAAGTTAAGACTGTCATTTAGGACCATCATGATTTTGGGGATCCAGGTTGACCAGATGATTTACGTCCTTAAAACATTTGTTTGGTTAGGAAATGGAATATACAGTGCGTGTTTGATTGAAATGTAGTTACGGAGTTATTGGGATTACTTGGAATTTAAGTTACCAAACTGGAGCATTTTATTTCAATTATCTTGATTAGGAATTTAAAAAAAAATCAATTAGAAATTACAAGTTGTTGTTGATAAAGGATTTCAAGTTACAAAATTACACCTGAATACTTCATGCTACAACTCAAGATTTTCTCCAATTTCAAACATTGTTACAAAACAATTTATTCTTTCAATACTTTATGTTTTACAACTTATTTTATTTAAAGATGAATTGGTACTATTGGATACAATATAATACAAGAATGATCTTTCTAAGTTACAAGGAAAATCCAAATGAATGTTTGGCCTAGGAGAATTAATCTATGTCTAAGTTGTTTGAAGATTGAAGTCGTATCAGATTCCTTTGCTTATCTCCAAGACTTCCATGCTTGCTACAGATTTCTTGCGTTTTTTGCTTGGTCATATCCAATTTTGCTCACATGAAGACAAGAGAAAGAAAATATGATTAGTGCAAATTATATGGCCATGAACAAGAATTTTTCAAAAAAAAAAGTATTCATCATTAAGGTTTGCAATGTGGAATCAGAATGTTGTTTAATTCATCACAATTTATTTCCCCTAATTGCAAATCACAAGAAGGTTATCCTTCTTGGTTCACAAAAGGAAAGAAGAAGAGAAATTCGCGAGCATGCTACAAAAACAAAATGTTACAAACTGTCCAAACAACTAACAACATTACAAACTGTCCAAACAACAAACAACATTACAAACTGTCCGAACAACAAACAGCATAACAAACAGCAACATTACAACAGTCCAAACCAACAACATCAACAAAAACGAGGCAGCAGTATAGCAAGTAAGCAAATAGCTAAATCAAACAAAATAGAAAAACTTGCTCAAGAAATCATCATTTTCCAACTGCAAACCTTTCAGAATTAGTAAAAAAAGGAAAAAGAGCAGATTGCTTTTTTTATTGTCATTGAGAGATAAGAGAGGAAAGAAGTCACCTATTCTATAGAATTGCCCAAAATGCACATCCTGCAAAAGCTCTATTGCAAAAGGAAGAGCTGCTGCAAACCCAAGAATCATCAAAACTGCTAAAAAACAAAACCAAGCAAGAGCTGCTGCAAACCCAAGAATCATCAAAACTTCTAAAAAAAAAACCAAGCAAAACCTGCTGGAAGCAAAATCTGTTGTAGAGACTAAAGGCCAAAAGGCCACAACATTTTGGAAGAGTCAATATAACAGAAGCAGGGCAATCAAAAAGAGGAGAGAGCAAAGAGAACAAAAACCCTTAACCATCATCAAGAACAGAACCACAGTAGCAAAGTCTAAAAACCCAAAACCTTTCAACCATCACTGAAAACTCATCAAACAGTAACAAGCCTCAATCCAAAAACCTGTTAACCATCTAAAAATCTCAAACGCAGTAGCAAGCTTCAAATTCACAAAACCAGAACCAAGCCTCAAACACAAAACCTGTGAACAAGTCCCAAAACTGTGAACAAAGAAAAACTCAAAAAAACCAGTAACAAACTACAAAAATCTAGAAAACCTGATAATCATCACTCAAACAAAGAAAACAGAGGAAGGTTACCGAAAAACCAGTGAAGCCACGTTCTCGTCCTCATAAAACCTCTGCCACCGCTGGAAAACCGTCCTCAGTCTCACCTTCCCTTTCCTATTTCATAGAAAATCACAAGAAATTGTAAAGCTCCAACAGGTATGAATTCTTCCTCTTTCTCATACTTCCATAAACCTAATTTATGCATTTAATAGATAACAAAAGTTTAATTAACAAAAAACATAACAAGATGGGAAAATCGTTGGAAACTTGTAAGCTTTTTGAAAATAACAGAAACCTTACCCTTTTTTTCAAAGAAAATAATTAGAACTTGATTAGGGAGGCGAGAGGGTTGTGTTCCGGCAACAGGGAGTTTTGGGGAGGTCAAGGATGAACCAATTTCGGGTATTTTGGGCTTAGATTCGAATTCAAAAATTAGGGTTTCAAAGATGCAAATCGTGGTGAGACAAAGAGGTAGTATGTTATTGAAGAGGGCGATTCGGTAATGAGGTTAGACAGGGACGGGTAGTGAGATTGTTTAGAGGGTTCAGCAAAAATGGAAGAGATGAACGAAGGTGAATAACAGCGCCGCGTGAGGAGTTTCCAAAACCCTAATTTTGTTTTTGTCTCTTAATTAGTAACTAAGCTTAGCTTAAGAACTTGGGCTTTGTTTGATTTGTACTGGATTAACCTATTGCCTTTATCTCCTTAAAGCCCATTTCGTTTTTGTTGGCTTCACCCCATTTGGCTTGTTTTTTTTTTTTACAGCAAGATAAACAATCTTTTCCTTTGGGCCTCATCCCCAAATCTCCCATAAGCCCATGATGTCTATTAATTTGTTTTCTTCTTTTTTTTTTGTTATGCAAAATGCTATTAACACTTAAAATATACTTTTTTTATATAATTAATTTGATTTAGATTTTATGATTATTTTTTATCAATTTCTTTTTTCTTTCTTTAATAAACTTTGTTTTAGATTTAATTTACACATAATAAAACACCAAAAAGATAATAATTTAGTTTGTTTTCCTTCTTTAGATTCTACTTAAGTAAATGAAATACAAAAATAACGCATATAATTTAATCAATTATTTTATTTTATTTTTAGAATAGGTTTTACTTTTCTCTTTTCAAGTAAAAATACTTAGATTTTTATTTTGTTGCTTGAGTTTATTTCATAGATGATTATAACTTTCATTAATTGCACAAAATTCGATTTGATTGTATTGATTGTTATTTGGACCTTTCTATCACATTTGATTCATCCCTATTTGTAAAAATTGTACCCCCATTCCCGAATATTTTGTAATAGCGTAGAATTTCAATTCTCTCAATTTACTGTTTTCCTTATACTGTATAGTAATTAGGCGTGTATGGCAAGATTCAAAAATCAATCGCTAGATGACCGAATCAAATAATAAAATAACTTGAAACCAACACACTTTTTCACACGCGCACCTCTAGGGTAACCTCGCTCGTTGCCTCGGAAATACAATCATGTCCCTTGAATATGGGACTCTTTAGCAATGACACTTCGATAAAAAAGATCGTAGTCCCTTGATGACCCTCGATGTTGCCTTCGATAAAACGATCTCGTCCCTTACAAAAATTGCTAAAGCGTCTCATATGTTGCTTTCGATGATTGTAAAATTGACCCGCGCCTGTCCCTTCACATCCAACGATGGGGCTTCTTATCAAATCAATGGTAAGATAACACCATTAAAAGGAGGAAGAAAAGAACAAATTAATACCTTTTGAGTAGATATATTCTCTCTTAGTTACTCGCTTGCTCACGATAAAAAAATTTTTTTACACCTACACTTTCATTTCAAAACATTTTCAAAAAGACAAAATGTTTTGTATACGTTCTTATAGAGATGAGAACCATTACAAAACATCTTTTCAAAACACTTTCCGAAACACGATTCGCAAACACATCTTTGAACCACTTTTCAAAACAAAATTTTGTACGCGTTCTTATAGAGACGAGAACCATTACAAAGTTATTTTTCAAAATACTTTCAAAGCCCACATCACAAGCACACTGTCAAATGAAAGCAAGTGATCTAAACGAGTAACTAAGAGCCCATGGAAAACCATGGATGAAAAGGGTGTTAATACCTTCCCTTTTCATAATCTACCCCCCGAACCTGAGAAATAATCTCGAAAGGTCTTTCCTGTGATTTTTTACCTTTCCTTTTGATTAAAAGAAAAGCCGGTGGAGACTCTTGCTATCTGCACAAATGCGATCGAAACGCAAAACTTCAAGTCAGTTCTCCCACCGTATCACAGAACTGGCGACTCTGCTGGGGAATTAATAAAAAAAGTGGGGTTACCTTAGGGATATATCACCTTTACTCGCTTTCATTATTTGATTTGTGTGCTTTTTATTTAGTTCTTTGTATTGGGCTCGCTTTGATCCTCCACCCGGATTTGGGGCACTTTTTAGGTAAATAGCAATAGATTGTGGAGACTGTACATCATAGACCGATATGGTTGAGACAATGGCTATGTTAGTGTGACACATTTGTGGGTATCGGTATCCCTCGTGGTTAATCAAGGAGAATACGGGGCCTATGAGTGGCATCGTGAAGTACTAATTAACCTTAGAACCCTAATTGGACAAACTTAGCCATTAGGACGTAGTGAGGTAGCCGGTTTCGGTGTAAAGCTGAAAATTGGTTGACACTCGATACTACACTCATTGAGGCTAGACTGTTGGGATATCTCGGCCGCAAGAAAAGATTGTTGTGCTGAGACAATGCCTAAGAGAAAGGTCGGTGATATTGAGATCCTTTAGAACCCGATCATTATTTCTAGGACAGGTTGAGCCAACTAAAACTTCAAGAGGGTACTTACCTACAAACCCATGCAAGCCTAAAACATAGGGATCTATTTGTTGTGTGTGTATATGTTTGCTTGTACATAAACATCATAAACATCATAAACATCATCAACATCATATGAATGCCCACTAACCATTTCAAGGATTTAGAAATTTATCTTTGTTTTTGTTTTGTAGGATATGAATTCTCTCAGAAGAAACACCATTCAAATCAGCTTTGTAAAAGTAAATCCTCAACTTCAAGAGCTAGCTTCAAGAGTTCCCGGGGATTCTCCTTTTACCAAGAAATATGGTCGACTCCTTAGTTTGGCTACATCCAACTTCCTAGAAGAGATGATGTGTGTACTATTCCAATTCTTTAATCCCGTACATCATTGTTTCACTTTTCCGGACTATCAGTTGGTACCTACACTAGAAGAGTTCTCTCTACTCTTAGGGGTGCCCGTGCTTAATCAGATAACGTTCACCGGTCTAGAATGGATTCCAAAACCTGAAGATATCTCCGAAGCTTTACATGTGAAGAGGGCCGACGTCATAGCCAATTAGGAGACAAGAAGTGGGGTTAAAGGTTTTTTTAGCTAAGTTTCTATTGGAAAAAGCTCGTTCATTCTGGGATGACATGGATTTACAAGCTTTCAAAGACGTGCTAGCTCTCCTCATTTATGATTTGGTTCTGTTTCCTAATTCGGACCAATTCATAGACGTTAATTCCATCAAAGTCTTTCTCTCTCGCAATCCTATACCCATCTTGCTAGGTGACATATTGCATTACCTTCATACCCGTACCATGAAGAAAAGAGGTACCCTTTTGTTTGTATACCCCTACTCGCTAAGTGGTTCACTTCACACCTGCCTCAGTCAGCATTGAAGAACGAGCAAAGATTGACTTGGTCTCAAAGGATGATGTCTCTCACCCACTCTGATTTCCGTTGGTGCTCGAGATCCTTGGAAGATATCTCTATCATTGACCGCTGTGGTGAGTTCCCTAATGTACCTCTGCTAGGTATTAGGGGAGGTATCACCTACAACCCATGTTTAGCTCTTCGGCAGTTTGGGTATGCTCGAAGGGACAACCCTCATGAGATGCTCGTCCAGGGTTTGGTCTTCGACTATGACAAGGAAGATCAAGGTTATCGCCAGAGGTTTGAACGTGCTTGGGGAATGGTGAACAAGGTGGACAGTAGGACTTTGGGACATAATAAATCTATCCCTCTCGAGCCTTACCTTAAGTGGGTACGGGCTCGCGCTTAGAATCTCTTGATGCCTTACCCTTCCATCCTTTCTGTCATCATTGAGCCTGTTATTGAAGGAGACGTCCCATACACCGTTCTTCATCCTGATATGACTACCTCTCTAGAAGACATGCAGAAAGCTTGGATTCAGTTGAAGGAAGAACGAGACACCTTTGAAACCCAGTACTGCGCCAGTGAGAAGAAGGTTCTGGAGCTCACCAAACTGCTTAATGAAGAGAAGAATCTGAATACTTACATTGCTCCAAAGAGGATGCGTTCGGTCTTTTTGTCTTGAGAATTTTTGCTATATTTTGTTTCTTTCTTTGTAAGCCCAAGGAGGCATGATGTATTCAAACTTGGTTTTATTTAATATGACATGTGTTCTTTTTTAGTTTGGACAAATTTAAATCTTCTAAATTTCCTTGAAATCATTTGCATATTGCATCATCATTCATCATAACATCATACAGGTTTCTCATAATAGGTCGCCTTATCCTTCTACTGTTTATTTCAGTGAGATGGATGTTGAACAGACTGTGAAAGATCTTTAGGTGCAGAATGCCCAGTTTCAACAAATGCTCATGGCTCTGACAAAGGGGAAAGAGGAGTTGAAGACTCTTCTAGCCAAAGAGAAGAAGAAGAAAACGAAGAAACCAATCAGAGTTGTGATCATGGGAAGAAGGTGTAAAGGCCAGACCAGGCGAACCTTGGACTTTGCAACATCATCGGGTGAAGGAGATAACCAAGGGGCTGAAACCCAGGAAGTGAATGACGACCCAGCATCCGAAGGAGAGGAAGAGCTTGATTACTCTAACGAGCAATATCCTCCTGCTAATAATAAATACAAACAACTAGAGGATCGTTTGAATGTCATGGAGATTCAGAGAGCACCCGGTTTGGAATTTGAAGAATTAGGACTCATCTCAGGGGTAGTCATCCCACAGAAATTCAAGGTCCCAACCTTTACCAAGTATGATGGTATCTCTTTCCAAAAACTACATTTGAGGTCATATGTCAGAAAGATTCAGCCCCACACGGCTGGAAAAAATATGTGGGTTCATTTCTTCAATGAGAGCTTATCGGGGACTCAGTTGGATTGGTTCTACCAATTAGAAGGGTCCAATGTCCGTAATTGGGAAGAGTTGGCTTCCGCTTTCTACAAACAGTATCAGTATAGTGCTGATTTGGCTCCGACTAGGACACAGTTACAGAGTATGTCTATGGGAACAGGTGAAGGTTTCAAAACCTATGCTCAAAAATGGAGGGTTCTCGCAGGTAGAGTCCAGCCCCCTCTATCCGACAAAGAATTAATGGATATGTTCCTTGTCACCTTGTCAGGACCATTTTTCAATCACCTGATTGGGAGTTCTTCATCTGGGTTTACCGAATTAATCATGACTGGTGAGCGGGTCAAAGCCGGTATAAAAAGCGCAAAAATTAAAAGAGATGCATCCTCAAGTTTGGTGAAGAAACCTTTTGTTGGAAAGAAGGAGGTCAGTGTTGCGTATGACCATAGGAATCAAAACAAAACCGACCATCCTCCGGCAGTAGGGGATGTCATAATCTCTAATCCTGCACCAAATCAGCAACAAAATTATCAGCACAAACCAAAAGCGCCCATGAGACGATTTACCCGGATTAACATGACCATGTCTCAAGTTTTGCCACACCTTCTAAGGACCAATCTAGAAATTTTAAAGGAAGCTCCCAAGAACCCTAATATGGCTTCTCCTTGCTACAAACCAAACGCCCGATGTGCCTATCATTCTGGAAGCCCAGGGCACGATACAAATGACTGTTGGGCCTTAAAGAATAAGGTGCAAGACCTTATCGATGCGAAGGAGCTTGAATTTGAATCCCCAGAAACGCCTAATGTAATAACGGCACCAATGCCCAGACATGGCCAAGGTATCAACGCCATTGATGATGATCGTTTTGTTTCCTCCGTGAATGACTTGGTTACTCCTCTGGTGACCGTTAAACAAAATCTACTGCAAGCCGGCTTGTTCCCAGGTTGCGATGAAAATTGTCACCTTTGCAAATCTCTACCGAACGATTGTTAGTTACTAAAGATAGGCGTCCAACGCCTGATGACTAGTAAAGAAATTCTATTTGAAAAGCTACCCCTTATCAAGAGTTCTTATCAAGATGTTTCGATAATCACCATTTCCGATAATCCTCCCAGGGTTTCCACCAAAAGACCTATCAGGATTACATCCGCTCCCAGAACTGCACCTTTAATCATCACTATGCCAAGACCAATACCATACTCCTCAAATAAAGTTGTTCCTTGGAGTTATGAGGCTGACGTTTATTACTACGGCGTCAAGCAAGATCAGTTGGCTGTCACAAATGAAGTTGCGAGAGATATTGATCCTGATATCAGTAACATCACTAGAACTAGCAAAATAACAAGAAGTGGAAGAGTCTTCTCACCTGAGATTTCTCCAAAGACCGTTGCTACTCCTGTGATCATCACTACTGCCACTCCTACCGACACCGCCAGTGATACTCCCGCTGTTGTCCCTACTACCGATACCAGGGGCAAAGAGGCTTTGGTTGAGCCCGCCCAAGCAAGAGAACGTCCTGAAGTCATCCTTGAAGCTTCTAGAAAAGAAATAGAAGAGATCTTGAAGATAATCAAAAAAAGTGACTACAACATTGTAGAACAATTGGGGTCGGCCCCCTCGAAGATATCATTGTTGTCCTTACTTTTGTGCTCTGAAACTCACGCCAATGCCTTGGTAAAGTTTCTTAAGACTGCTCACGTGCCCCAGGAGACCTCTATCGACCAATTTGAAGACTGTGTGGCCAGTCTAACTGCTGATAACAGATTGGGCTTTTCCGATGCTGATTTAACATCTAAGGGAAGGAAGCACAATGATGCCTTACATATTTCCATTGAATGCAGGGGAACCACACTTGCCCATGTTTTGGTGGATACCGGTTCATCATTGAATGTCTTTCCCAAAAATTCCCTCGATCGGTTGGATTGCGAGGGACTCATCTTGAAACCTAGCAACGTCATAGTAAAGGCCTTTGATGGTTCCAAGAGAACAGTGCACGGAGAAGTTAGTATCCCCATAAAAATTGGGACTCGGACATTTGACTCAATTTTCTATATGATGGACATCCTCCCTTCGTACTCTTGTCTGTTGGGTCGACCCTGGATCCACGGTGCTGGTGCCGTCACTTCCACCCTACACCAAATGCTAAAATACCCGATCAGAGGGGTGATTGTCACAGTTCACGGGGAAGAGGAATACATGGTTAGCCATTTGAACTCTTTCAGGTATGTTGAATTGGATGGTGAATTCATAGAGACTCCCTGTCAGAGCTTTGAGGAGGTTCCAGCAACGGTCACAACAACCAAGTCTACTCCAAAGTTCCCAAAGGTTACCAGACCTCTGCTAAAGATGACTTCATTGAAAGATGCTCGAGCAGTAGTTGAGGAGGGAGGATGTACTATCTGGGTTTAGCTTTCGAATATTCCCTACAAGTCCGACAAATTTGGGATGGGGTTCACTTCAGAGGCTCAGAAAACTGTCCGACGTTCTCGCACGGGGGGACCACCTCTGCGTATCAGCAATCAAGGAGTCAACGCATTAGAAGATAGTGATGGCAGCTGTGACATGGATGAATGGATTTTTCCAACTATCGGCGAAGGGATTAATGATTGGGAGGCGAAGGATTTAATTACTATTACTTTTATTCAAGAGTAATTGTCTTTTAATATTTTCAGGTTTGTAATATTTAAACAATGCAGACTCTTTTTTTTAAACCTTGTGTCTTACCCGAGGCACAATGGTCCATCTGTAAGGGTTGTCACTTCATTCTCATATGTCATTAATGAATCATGGACGTTTTTACATCAAATTTTGTTTTCTTTGTCTTTTCTTTCTTGCATTTTATTTCTTTCAAAGGTAGTTGTGTTCTTACACACACTCACATATTGAAAACGCAGATCTACGTCCACTCAGGATCCCAGGGGTAACAGTTCTGCTATGGCCAATTGTGACTTTGAAAATCCGATCTACCAAGCCGACAATGAAGGTGAGGAAGATTATGAAGTTCCAGGAGAGTTGGCCAAGTTGTTGCAACAAGAAGACAGAGCTATTCATCCTTATGAGGAACTGTTGGATACAATCAACTTAGGTACAGAGGAAGATAAAAAGGAAATCAAGGTGGGTTCCAATTTGGAACTTAATGTCAAGGAGCGTCTAATTTAGCTGTTGCACGATTATGTTGAGATTTTAGCCTGGTCATACGAAGACATGCCAGGACTGGATGTAGACATTGTGGTACATCGTCTACCTACAAAGGAAGATTGTCCCCCAGTAAAATAGAAGGTTCATCGTATGAGGCCCGATATGTCTGAAAAGATCAAAGCAGAAGTTATGAAGCAGTTCAATGCTAGATTTTTGGCTGTCACCTCTTATCCCCAATGCGTGGCCAATGTTGTCCCTGTATCCAAGAAGGATGGTAAAGTGCGGATGTGTGTGGACTACAGAGACTTAAACAGGGCAAGCCCAAAAGATGATTTCCCACTTCCCCACATCGACATCCTGGTTGACAATACGGTGCAACACAAAGTGTTTTCCTTCATGGATGGCTTCTCGGGCTATAACCAAATCAAAATGGCGCCTGAGGATATGGAGAAAACGAATTTTGTTACACAGTGTGGCACTTTCTGTTATAAGGTCATGCCATTCGGACTGAAGAATGTTGGGGCAACCTATCAACGCGCTATGGTAGCTTTATTTCATGACATGATACACCATGAGATAGAAGTCTACATAGACGATATGATAGCCAGATCACAGACGGAAGAAGAACACCTTGATCATCTACAGAAACTGTTCGAGAGGCTGAAGAAGTACAAGTTGAGATTTAATCCAAACAAGTGCACATTCGGAGTACGATCTAGTAAACTCTTGGGTTTTATCGTCAGCAACAAGGGTATTGAAGTTGATCCTGCCAAGGTTAAAGCGATACAAGAAATTCCGTCTCCTCGTACTGATAAAGAAGTCTGAGGATTCTTGGGACGTCTGAATTACATAGCCAGGTTTATTTCTCACCTGACAGCTACTTGTGAACCAATCTTCAAACTCTTGAAGAAAGATCAAGTAGTCAGATGGAACGACGAATGCCAAGTTACTTTTGACAAAATCAAGGAATACCTGCAAGAACCTCCTGTGTTGTTGCTACCTGTCGAAGGAAGTCCATTGATCTTATATCTAACTATTTTAGAAAACTCAATGGGGTGTGTGCTGGGGCAGCATGGCGAGTCTGGCCGAAAAGAGCTTGTTATTTATTACCTGAGCAAAAAGTTTACCGACTGTGAAACAAGATATTCACTGCTCAAGAAAACTTGCTGCGCTTTGGCATGGGCTGCTTGCCGGCTGAGACAGTATATGCTGACCCACACTACTTTGTTGATATCTAAAATGGATCCAATAAAGTACATCTTTGAGAAGCCTGCTCTTTCTGGGAGAATAGCAAGATGGCAGATGATCCTGACAGAATATGACATATAATATACTACCCATAAATCTATAAAGGGAAGTGTATAGGCTGATCATCTTGCTCACCAAGCTGTAGAAGACTATCAGTCCATGAAGTTTGAATTCCCGGATGAAGACATCATGACGTTGGACAACTATGAGGAAATGAGGCCACATGACAGACCTGAACAAGGATCCCGATGGATTCTGTTCTTTGATGGGGCATCCAACGCACTTGGCAATGGTATCAGCACCGTACTCATATCTCTAGAAGGATGTCATACTCCTTTTACTGCTAGACTTTGTTTCAATTATACAAACAACATGGCAGAATAAGAAGCGTGCATCTTTGGTCTCAAGGCTTCCATAGACTTCGGAATCAAACACATGGATGTATTTGGAGATTCAACCTTGGTCATTAGTCAAGTCAAAGGGGAATGGGACACCAAGCACCCCAACCTTATCCCTTATAAAGAACATGTGTTGACATTGTTGCCGCATTTCGAGAAGATTACCTTCGAGCATTTCCCGCGAGAAGAAAATCAGCTAGCAGGCGCATTAGCTATAATGTCATCCATGTTTAAACTTAATTGGGATAACGAGGCTCCTCAAATCTCCATTGAGCGGATGAATGAACCAGCCTACTGTCACGAGATTAACACCGAAGAAGTAGTGGACCAGCCTTGGTTTCATGAAGTCAAAAGGTATCTCGAGTCTCAGGAATATCCAGAAGGAGCTTCGGTGAATGACAAGAAGTTCCTGAGAAGGTTCTCAGCTAAGTTCTTCCTTAGTAACGACATTCTGTACAAACGCATTCATGACTCTGTATTGCTTCAGTGTGTAGACAAGGCTGAGGATGAAAGGATCATGAGTGAGCTACACGAAGGAACTTTTGGTACACATTCCAGTGGGCATACAATTGCAAAGAAAATCCTACGGGCAGGCTATTATTGGTCTACCATGGAAGCGGATTGCTATCAACACTCTCGGACTTGCCATAAGTGTCAAATCTATGCAAACAAAGTGCATGTACCTCTGGTTCCTCTGAATGTCTTGACGGCTCCTTGGCCATTTGCTATGTGGGGAATCGATATGATTGGGGAAATCAAGCCAACAGCCTCCAATGGACACCGCTTTATCTTAGTGGCCATCGACTATTTTACAAAGTGGGTTGAGGCAGCTTCCTTTGCTTCCGTTACTAAGAATGTGGTCGCCCGGTTCATCAAGCAGAATCTCATCTGTCGGTACGGTATCCCAAAGAGAATCCTCACTGACAATGGTACAAATCTGAATAATACTATGATCATCGCCTTGTGCGAGCAATTCAATATTCAGCATCATAATTCTTCCCCTTACCGGCCAAAGATGAATGGTGTTGTAGAAGCTGCTAACAAAAACATTAAGAAGATCATACAGAAAATGACAGTCACATACCAAGACTGGCATGAGATGCTACTGTTCGCTCTCCATGGGTATCATACCACAGCTCGCACATCAACTGGGGAAACACCTTTTTCTCTTGTATACGATATGGAAGCTGTCTTGCCTATTCACGTTCAGATCCCCTCTCTGAGAATCATGAAGGATGTTGGTTTGAATGAAGAAGATTGGATTCAGACTCCGTTTTACCAACTGAACTTGATTGATGAGAAGAGGCTCACAGCTATCTGTCATGGTCAGATGTACCAAAAATGCATGATCAAAGCTTTTAATAAAAAGGTCAAACGTCAGGTATATCGGATCGGTGACTTGGTAATCAAGCATATCATTTTGACACAAGGAGATCCCAGGGGCAAATGGACCCCTACATATGAAGGGCCATTTGTAATCAAAAGCATTTTCTCTGGTGGAGCAATCATCTTGTCCACTATGGATGGCGACGACCTCCCGCACCCTGTAAATACGGACATAGTTAAAAGATACTACGCATGATCAAAGACCCGCTAGGTTGACTGGCCTAGGCAAAAATAAGGGCTTCCCGGAGAACCAAAAGGGTTTGGGCAAAAATGAGGGATGAAAATAAAAAATATCTACACCCGGCAAGTTGAAAACCCGAAAGGGCGGCTTGGGAAAAAAAGGGTATCCCGGTGGACTGAAAACCCGAGAGGGCGGTCCAGGAAAAAGTTAGGGATTAATGCGTATGACTATGTCCCGTTGGATCATCTGGCAAACAATCTTCAGCGTCAACCAATCAACTCAATTGGCTCTAAATCAATTCAATCGACTTCGCCGAGGCGACCAGCGGACAAGACATTCAGAGACATGAAGGCTATAGTAGAACGGGAACCCCATGGGATTATTTCACATAGCTACCTTTTCTTTGTATGAATTTTCATGTTTTACGACGACATTCTCTTGCTATAATGTTTGTCTCATTGTACAAAAACACTTGCTCAAGTTAATACAAAGATATCCCTTTTGAAAGTGAAAAACCATCTGTTTTTCTTTATTTTATTTACAAAAACGTCCAATGATTTATTTATGCATTTGAACGTGATTACTGTTACAAATAAATAAATAAATAAAACGGAAAGAAAATTACTAATGACTTTAAGAAATATAATAATATCCGTAAGCCATTCCATAAAACCCCCCGCAGGTACTTTCTCCAGCCAAAGCAAATATTTCCAACCACTGGTCCAAAGTGTCTCCAGCAAGTTGCCCAACTTCTCAGATTTCCCCAGCAGAATATCACAAGCAATGTCTGGCTTTTCCCTTCTGCCACAGAGAATTTACTTGGAAATTCACCCATCAGTACTTTAAAGGGGATTTATTTTCCCCACTTCCAGCAACGCTACGGCACAAACAATCTTTACTTTTCATACATTCGCATACATACGTCATAACATTGGAAACTCAAGTGCATACAGTGCAATCTCATTTATTTTGAGAGGTAAACATCACACCATGCATCACATACATCGTAGCATTGCATACAATTAACTCTTCACCTTTTTACAGGAAAGAGACATTTGACAGTTATTATCAACAAACTTCCGACAGACACAAATCTTCAACAAGTCAAATAGAGATCAATTTCAGAGAAAAGGCTGATTTTTACTAGTTCAGATAAATCTCCCAACGGTTTATTCTGATTCGTCTCCAAATTTTTACTGGTTCAGATAAATCTCTCAATGGTTTATTCTGATTCGTCTCCCTATTTTTACTAGTTCAGATAAATCTCTCAACGGTTTATTCTGATTCGTTTCCAGATTTCACTGGTTCAGATAAATCTCTCAACGGTTTATTCTGATTCGTCTCCATATTTTACTGGTTCAGATAAATCTCTCAATGGTTTATTCTGATTCATTTCCAGATTTCACTAGTTCAGATAAATGTCTCAACAGTTTATTCTGATTCATCTCCAGATTTTTACTGGTTAAGATAAATCTCTCAACGGTTTATTCTGATTCGTCTCTAGATTTTTACTGGTTCAGATAAATCTCTCAAAGGTTTATTCTGATTCATTTCCAGATTTTACTGGTTCAGATAAATCTCTCGACGGTTTATTCTGATTCGTCTCCAGATTTTTACTGGTTCAGATAAATCTCTCAACGTTTTATTCTGATTTGTCTCCATATTTTTATTGGTTCATATAAATCTCTCAATGGTTTATTCTGATTCATTTCCAGATTTCACTGGTTCAGATAAATCTCTCAACGGTTTATTCTGATTCATTTCCAGATTTCACTGGTTCAGATAAATCTCTCAACGGTTTATTCTGATTCGTCTCCAGATTTTTACTGGTTCAGATAAATCTCTCAACGGTTTACTCTGATTCGTTCTCTGTTCATATCCAGTTCAAACTTTCTGTCAACAATCACCTTTGGATGGAATCTATAAGCCCATTTCCGACAATTCTCCTATGTTTCTCCAAATGGAATATTTAAGCTCATTTCCATACACAATCAAACCAGCGCGTCATCAAGTGCTAATTTCTGGGCACTCTAGTGTTCAATCATCTTCTACTTTCAAGCCACAAACGACAAACATGTCAGTCTCTCTTTTCAAGTTTAAGAAGATTGAACAGGGGCAGCTGTTGTACCCCAAAATTTTCCCTCCCATTTTTCATAGAAGACACAACCCTAGGGTTTTCTCGGATATTCAAGTTGGCTCAGAAATCGACCAGACAGATTCTCTTCAATGGCAGTAAACCAGCAATTAGTTTTTTTTGCAATTCTCAAAAGAAAATGAGTTTTAAAAGATCCAATTGGCCTTCATAGGTCTTCATGCTTCCTCAAGGTTGTATTTATGATTTCTTCAAACTACAAGATTTTGAGACGATTATGTCTGTTCAAGGTCACATGTGATGTCGCTCACGGGTTTATCTTCAAAGAATCTGAAGAAATTTGAGTTTGGAAAACTTTAAAATTATCAAATCATCACAAGGCATTTGATTGATTTTGAATTTTCTTAAAACACAGATTACTGAAAGGATAATGTTTATTCTCAGAGCATGATTTGTTTGGGACAAGAGATGGAAGTTAAGACTGTCATTTAGGACAATCATGATTTTGGGGATCCAAGTTGACCAAATGATTTACGTCCTTAAAACATTTGTTTGGTTAGGAAATGGAATATACAGTGCGTGTTTGTTTGAAATGTAGTTACAGAGTTATTGGGATTACTTGGAATTTAAGTTACCAGACCGGAGCATTTTATTTCAATTATCTTGATTGGGAATTTAAAAAAAAAATCAATTAGAAATTACAAGTTGTTGTTGATAAAGGATTTCAAGTTACAAAATGACACCAGAATACTTCATGCTACAACTCAAGATTTTCTCCAATTTCAAACATTGTTACAAAACAATTTATTCTTTCAATACATTATGTTTTACAACTTATTGTATTTAAAGATGAATTGGTACTATTGGATACAATACAATACAAGAATGATCTTTCTAAGTTACAAGGAAAATTCAAATGAATGTTTGGCCTAGGAGAATTAATCTATGTCTAAGTTGTTTGAAGATTGAAGTCATATCAGATTCCTTTGCTTATCTCCAAGACTTCCATGCTTGCTACAAATTTCTTGCGCTTTTTGCTTGGTCATATCCAATTTTGCTCACATGAAGACAAGAGAAAGACAATATGATTAGTGCAAATTATATGGGCATCAACAAGAATTTTTCAAAAAAAAAGTATTCATCATTAAGGTTTGCAATGTGGAATCAGAATGCTGTTTAATTCATCACAATTTATTTCCCCTAATTGCAAATCACAAGAAGGTTATCCTTCTTGGTTCACAAAAGGAAAGAAGAAGAGAAATTTGCAAGAATGCTACAAAAACAAAATGTTACAAATTGTCCAAACAACAAACAGCATTACAAATTGTCCAAACAACAAGTAGCATTACAAACTGTCCAAACAACAAACAGCATTACAAACTGTCCGAACAAAAAACAGCATCACAAACAGCAACATTACAACAGTCCAAACCAACAGCATCAACAAAAACGAGGCAGCAGTATAGCAAGTAAGCAAATAGCTAAATCAAACAAAATAGCAAAACTTGCTCAAGAAATCATCATTTTCCAACTGCAAACCTTTCAGAATTAGTAAAAAAAGGCAAAAGAGCAGATTGCTTTTTTTATTGTCATTGAGAGATAAGAGAAGAAAGAAGTCACCTATTCTATAGAATTTCCCAAAATGCACATCCTGCAAAAGCTCTATTGCAAAACGAAGAGCTGCTGCAAACCCAAGAATCATCAAAACTGCCAAAAAACAAAACCAAGCAAGAGCTGCTGCAAACCCAAGAATCATCAAAACTACTAAAAAACAAAAACCAAGAAAAACCTACTGTAAGCAAAATCTACTGTAGAGACCAAAGGCCAAGAGGCCACAACATTTTGGAAGAGTCAATATAACAAAAGCAGGGCAATCAAAAAGAGGAGAGAGCAAAGAGAATAAAAACCCTTAACCATCATCAAGAACAGAACCACAGTAGCAAAGTCTAAAAACCCAAAACCTGTCAACCATCACTAAAAACTCATGAAGCAGTAACAAGCCTCAATCCAAAAACCTGTTAACCATTGAAAAATCCCAAACACAGTAGCAAGCTTCAAACTCACAAAACCAGAACCAAGCCTCAAACACAAAACCTGTAAACAAGCCCCAAAACCAGAAGAACAAAAAAACCAGGATCACATCCCAAAACCTGTGAACAAGCCCCAAAACCAGAAGAATAAAAAAACCAGCATCACATCCCAAAACATGTGAACAAGCCCCAAAATCAAAAAACAGTAGCAAAGTATCACAACCCAGAAAACACAGTAGCAAAGCTTCAAAAGTCCAAAAACTGTGAACAAAGCAAAACTCAAAAAAACCAGTAACAAACTACAAAAATCCAGAAAACCTGATAATCATCACTCAAACAAAGAAAACAGAGGAAGGTTACCGACAAACTAGTGAAACCATGTTCTCGTCCTCATAAAACCTCTACCACCGTTGGAATACTGTCCTCAGGCTCGCCTTCCCTTCCCTATTTCACAAAAAATCACAAGAAACTGTAAAGCTCCAATAGGTATGAATTCTTCCTCTTTCTCATACTTCCATAAACCTAATTTCTGCATTTAATAGATAACAAAAGTTTAATTAACAAAAAACATAACAACATGGGAAAATCATTGGAAACTTGTAAGCTTTTTGAAAATAACAGAAACCTTACCCTTTTTTTCAAAGAAAATCATTAGAACTTGATTAGGGAGACGAGAGGGTTGTGTTCTGGCAATAGAGAGTTTTGGGGAGGTCAAGGATGAACCAATATCGGGTCTTTTGGGTTTAGATCCGAATTCAAAAATTAGGGTTTCAAAGATGCAAATCGCAGTGAGACAAAGAGGTAGTATGTTATTGAAGAGGGAGATTCGGTCATGGGGTTAGACAAGGACGGGTAGTGAGATTGTTTAGAGGGTTTAGCAAAAATGGAAGAGATGAAAGAAGGTGAAGAACAACGCCGCGTGAGGAGTTTCCAAAACCCTAATTTTGTTTTTGTCCCTTAATTAGTAACTAAGCTTAGCTTAAGAGCTTGGGCTTTGTTTGATTTTTAATGGATTAACGTATTGCCTTTATCTCCTTAAAGCCCATTTCGTTTTTGCTGGCTTCACCCCCATTTGGCTTGTTTTTTTTTACAACAAGATAAACAATCTTTTCCTTTGGGCCTCATCCCTAAATCTTCCATAAGCCCATGTTGTCTATTAATTTGTTTTCTTCTTATATTTTTTTTTGTTATGCAAAATGCTATTAACACTTAAAATATACTTTTTTTATATAATTAATTTGATTTAGATTTTATGATTATTTTTTATCAATTTATTTTTTCTTTCTTTAATAAACTTTGTTTTAGATTTAATTTACACATAATAAAACACCAAAAAGATAATAATTTAGTTTGTTTTCCTTCTTTAGATTCTACTTAAGTAAATGAAATACACAAATAACACATATAATTTAATCAATTATTTTATTTTATTTTTAGAATAGGTTTTACTTTTCTCTTTTCAAGTAAAAATACTTAGATTTTTATTTTGTTGCTTGAGTTTATTTCATAGATGAATATAGATTTCATTAATCGCACAAAATTCGATTTGGTTGTGTTGATTTTTATTTGGACCTTTCAATCACATTTTATTCATCCCCATTTGTAAAAATTGTACCCCCATTCCCAAATATTTTGTAATAGCGTAGAATTTCAATTCCCGCAATTTATTGTTTTCCTTATACTGTATAGTAATTAGGCGTGTATGGCAAGATTCAAAAATCAATCGCTAGATGACCTAATCAAAGAATAAAATAACTTGAAACCAACACACTTTTTCACACGCGCACCTCTAGGGTAACCTCGCTCGTTGCCTCGGAAATACAATCATGTCCCTCGAATATGGGACGCTTTAGCAATGACCCTTCGATAAAAAAGAGCGTAGTCCCTCGATGTTGCCTTCGATAAAACGATATCGTCCCTTACAAAAATGGCTAAAGCGTCTCATAAGTTGCTTTCGATGATTGTAAAATTGACCTGCGCCTGTCCCTTCACATCCAACGATGGGGCTTCTTATCAAATCAATGTTAAGATAGCACAATTAAAAGGATGAAGAAAAGAACAATTTAAGACCTTTCGAGTATATAGATTCACTCTTAGTTACTCGCTTGCTCACGATAGAAAATTTTTTTTACACCTACACTTTCATTTCAAAACATTTTCAAAAAGACAAAACGTTTTGTATACGTTCTTATAGAGATGAGAACCATTAGAAAACATCTTTTTAAAACACTTTCTGAAACACGATTCGCAAACACATCTTTGAACCTCTTTTAGAAACAAAACTTTGTACGCGTTCTTATAGAGACGAGAACCATTACAAAGAGATTTTTCAAAATACTTTCAAAGCCCACATCACAAGCACACTGTCAAATGAAAGCAAGTAATTTAAACGAGTAACTAAGAGCCCATGGAAAACCATGGATGAAAAGGGTGCTAATACCTTCCCTTTTCATAATCTACCCCCCGAACCCGAGAAATAATCTCGAAAGGTCTTTCCTGTGCTTTTTTACCTTTCCTTTTGGATAAAAGAAAAGTCGGTGGCGACTCTTGCTATCCGCACAAATGCAATCGAAACGCAAAACTTCAAGTCAGTTCTCCCACCGTATCACACATGGTAATGAGACCAAATAAATGATGATCATGATGACACCAACTCTTGATAGATGAGCCTCTCTTCTTCAAAACCATAAACTTGATCAGGAATATGATTCAATGCTTTGAGAAAACATGCTATGAATGATTGTGATGCAGATGAAGATGTGTGTGGAGATGAATGAATGTGAGATTTGAGTTAACCGTGGTTGGAACTCATAGAGAAAATTTTGAGGTGCAATAGAGATGAGTTCTAAAAAATTCATGGATTGAAATATATGAAGTGATCAAGTTGGCATCTCAAATTTTATTAACATGTCGAAAGACTTAGAAATTTTTCTATGTGTTTTCAGCTGAAAACACCATTTTAGTAGCGCATTTTCACCATGATTTCAATTTATTCAAAGAAAGTGACCAACATGAAAGTTTTAGAGGATGTTCTCATCTTTCTAAAATCTCTAAGAGCATGAAAATATGATGCTTGAGCTAGGAGAATTGAAGAAATGAATTTACGCATCTAAAACTGAATTTGAGGTCCATTTTTGTGACAAGTTCATAATCAAATCTCAAGCCTTACCACAAGATCCTTCTTTCCAGACCTCCTTACCTCTAAATCTATCCATAATCATATATTTACACAAATCATAAATGCATTACTCAAATAATTAAGGTATTATCCATTTCAATTTGTCGTTTAAGGATGAAATTGCAAAAACAAATTGAAGCTTTATCCATTACAATTTTTCATTGAGCCAATACTTATGACCACACTACATTCACAAGCTCAGAATGAATCCATACAAGCCTCCATATTGTTCCAGAAACCAGAAACATAGAATTGGAACTATGGATCAAATTGAAACATCAAATTATATTTCAACCAAATTTCAGAACCTCAATTTCCAAACCTAATCAATTTCAAACTCTCAACTTTCCCTATAAATAGAGATAACTTCTCATTTTAAAATACACCTTGAATACACTTGAACACACCGAAAAATCTTCTCAAACTTAGAATCACACATAAACCCCTCAAAACTCCATTTTTGAGCTTTGAAGAACCTTATCTTAGAAACTCCCATCTCTTACAATATCTCCACATAATAACTACACATTCACCATTAATACACCAAATATACATTGTTGTATGCATTGAGTCATCATTGAAACACCCCCATTATTTTAATCAACCCGTGGCCACTCATACTTGCACATTGACTTGGTTAGAAAGTTTGAGCAAGCTTCAACGTATTCTATCAATTGGAAAATATTCAGGGAGGTCCAAGCAAGCTCACCATATCATTTTCTCTCATATGGAATCAATAAATAGGGCATTGGAGTTTTCTCCAATAGGTAAGTTTTCTCAAACTTGGAACTCATCATTCATGCAACATTAAGGTATGCTTTTTGAAGAAAAAATGTAGACTATGACGTGTTGAAACTAATCATGTAATTATTTGTCATTGAGCATGCTTCTATGTGAAGATTAAATTGACTTGACATTAGGGGTTGGTTTTGTTTTTTTCGAGTTCTTGTGGGTTAATCTTTGACTTTCAGTTTGTATAATCAATATCATTGAATTCCTTGTTTGATTTTGAGTGATTTTGATATTTACACATTTTAAAATGGTTCAGAAATGAAGAAGTTAGCATGTGCACCATAGTTTTTGTTTGTTAAAATCTCAAGGTTGAAGATGATGATGAGGTGGTGCGCTTTTGTTTGATTCCTGGGACTTGTTTTATTATTTAATTAAATGGTTGTGTTTTAATGAACAAATTTACCACCACCCTAGTGGTTAAAGCGTACTTGTTAAGACTTTGTGTACCATAGGGTATGGGATTCAAATCCCTCTCGCCCCATACCTCTTGTGTTATTTTTCTAAAATGCATTCATTAACTTGTTAAATATTTATTTGACTGGATGCACATTATTACTAACCACAACACGTGGAAAAGTGGTATATATTTTTAATTGTGAACAAGAGGGCTTGATTTCAAGCCATGGAAGCCACAAGCCCTTTATTTTTACCACTTGTTTTTGTTTTATTGTTTCATCCACTTTCCATTTGATTTTTATACATGCAAATTACCTCATCTTGAGCTGATTTTTTGTATACTTGCCATTTATCACCTCTATTTTGTGAATATGTGAAAAATACCAAAAATAATTTTTATTTTGACTATTTTTGTGTAGTTGAAAATCTTGTCTTTAAGGTGTTTTTCTAAGAATTCTCCTTTGATTTACTTGTTTATTTATTGACTAAATTCAAAGTTAGTGATTATAACATGATACGTATTGATTATTTCTTGATGACATTCTTATTGTGATGCGTATACCATGATGAAGTTGACTTTGGTTTAGGGTTTTAGCATGACTTTGATGTATATTTCTTCTTTTACTTCAAATTAGAATCATGATATTTTATTTGAACTTTTGATGCATGAAACCTTCGTCACTTGTTTTCTGTTTGATCTATGATGAGTTATTCATATATTTTTGCCTTATGAACCATCTTTGATCATATGATAAAGCATGCTCCTAACTTTTAAAACTATGATCTCTTTTAATCTTGATTCTTTCCAAAATTTACTTCTTTGATGAATGATTTAACCATGTATTATGATTTTTTTTATCCTCTTGTGATGTATTTCCTTCATAAACTCATTTTAACCTCAAACCATAACATGTTTGATTTATCTTTTCATAAAAATTTGCTTTCATCTTCCATCCTTTTCTCACAACTTTTACTTGATACGGATGGTGATTTTCTTTGCTTGAATTCATTAAATTGTTTGTTCATTGCTTGTGTGAATCACATGCTCCCTTAGGATCACTTGATTCATCTTAATCTTTGAATAAGATTTGAATCAAGATAGACATTAGAATTTTAATCCAAGCATGAAAACATTAGGATAGAATTCCCCATTTTAATCCAAACTCTAAGTTCATCATGGCATGGCAACATTAGGTTATATTCCCTTCAATCTCAACCTTAGATCCACTTTGCATGACAATATTAAGATCTCAAGTCTCCCTTTATATTTTCTTTTCTTTTTCATAGCATGATTTAAAACTAAAACATTTTCTAAACCAAAAATCCAAAAATACTTAACAAATGTTCAAAACCCTTTTAAAACTAAAGGTGTGAAGGTGATGAGTGTCTCCTTGGATGAAGGTGCACTTATCATCTCTCTTCTAACAAAAACACAAACAAAATCCAAATCATTTTCCACTTGGACTTTCTGCTTATAACCTTTTCAAAAAGGACATGTTAATTCCATTCTATATAACACAACCCGTGAGCCTCCAAAAGTCGAGCGACAAAGGTTAATTGTTAGAATGTGAATTTAACATCATTGATAAAAAAACATAATAAAAAACATTTTTAAGAAGAACTACGGTGTTCTGATTCCCTTGAGGATATGTAGGCATGGGGTTGCAATGTTCAGGCAAACGCACTAATAAAAATGTTTTCTTTTTTTCCCAATGAATTTATGCATTAATCACCCTTTAGAACATAAGTTGTAGATATATACACACCCATTTATTAGAATAATAAAAGTGGATCTCGTAGAGTATCCCAGACATAAAGGGTGCTAATACCTTACCTTAGCGTAATCGACTTCCTTATTCGAGATTTGGTTGCGAGACCATTTTCTTTCCCATTTTGAGGTTTTCTATATATTTTCCTTTCCCCATTTCTAGGATAAATCAAGTTAGGTGGAGACTCTGCTTGTTTTAAGAAGTTTTGTGCATATTTTTTGCGTAGCTTCAATTGGCAACTTTTTTGGGGATCTTAGACCTAAGAAAGTCAGTCATAACTCCTATTTTTTCCTTTTATTTGGGTGTTTATTTACTTGCTTTTATTTCTTTATTCCTTGCATTCATTTATATCAATTTGAATATTCTGGATATTGGTGTTTCTTTCTTTTTTTGGTGGGTGTTACTTAAGAGATAAGCCCATTATACAGGCTTAAGCAAAAACATAAGCTTAGAGTGGATAGTTTAGGTGGAGAGAAACACAAGAAAGGAGAGTTTGAATTGGGTTTTAAAAACTTTTACGTTTAGAATTGTTTTGACAGTGTTTAGAAATGTTTTTGTAAAACTATTAGAAACTTCAAAATAATTAGAAGTATTTTTCAAAAATGATTAGAAGTTCTTTTCATAAACAATCAGAAATAAAAATAATGCTAGAAATAGAAATGACAATCAGAAAAACAAATAAAAGACACTTCTGGTTTATCCAGTTTCACCTTAGAAAAGGTTAATCTTGTTCACCCGCCAAGGTGATTTCGCCTTAGAAAAAAGCTTAATCAACTATAACCAAACTGATTACAATTGCACGGGCTACCCGCTAATGAGTAACAATCTGCACGAGCTACCCGCTTGTGACTAGCAACAAAAGTGATAACCTGTTAGTGATTCCTTAAGAATTTTGACCTACCCAGTCCCCTAAGAGATATAATGGTCACTGGCTCCCAAGGTTTCTGACCTACCCGACCCCCCAAAGGAGATTTCTCAATGCCTTAGAAAAGGACTTTCTCTTACCTTAGAAAAGTACTTTCTCAACTACCTATTGAAGGACTGTGTTTACAAGTTTGCTTCTATCAAGTAGATTACACAGAAGTTTAAGTATAGATTGTTTAACACAAATATGGGCAACACCTCTTATGCTCAAACAATTTACAAAAGAAACAACATAATGAGCGACAACTCTTGTGTTCTAATGGATAGTAAAATCATCACTATATGAGCAACAAATTTAGTGTTCTAGTTGTAATACTCCAAATTTGTCCTACCCTTTTACCTTTTATCTGGCTTATGCAATTCTCATATGTTAGAACATAGTTTGATTCTACAACCTCGTAAGAGTTTTGATGATAACAAACACAAAGAACAAATATGCACTCTAAATTTGTGTTCTATTGTGTACAGAAAGTCTGACAGATGTGGATCAGAAGTTAAGCTACAAAAGTGCACAAGCTGAGTAAGCAGACTAATATAAGAATGTTCTGAAGAATGAAGATCAGAATTTGCGCTAAATAGAAAGACATATTGATTCTGAGCGGAAGTCTAACGTGCAAACATAACCTTATGATTCTGACTTCCCAAGTTCTGAAGCAAAGCAGCAAGCAAGATTTCTTAAGTTCTAAAGTGTTACTTTTCCATCAAAGCAGTATCAATTACAAACGACTATAATCAGACAAGGATCTTCATATTATGGAAAGTGCATTAAGTGCCAATTATCATATTTCCATTTGGACAGATTGCCATGCCTATTTAAACAATCTCCAAGGCTAAATCGTTCACGATTTACGCAATTGTTTCATATAATCTCTCGATGCGACAAAATAATATTCATACTATTCTCTAAAATCGTGTAATAAATCACAGTTTGTGATATAGTTTTTGTAACGAAAAACATATAGTACACAGTGAATTATCTCTTTTGATTAGTGAAATTCCTTGAGATAAACCGGGTTGTGGTTGTACTCAAGAAGACTTTGCCAGTTGTTAAAGTAGAATTGTAATCAGTTTGATTAGTGAATTAAGTCCTCGTTAGAGAGAGGCGAAATCACCTTGGCGGGTGGACTGGAGTAATTTGAGATCAAGCGAACTAGGATAAAAATCATCGTGTCAATTGCTTTTGATTTTTAAGTTTCAATTCAACCCCCCATTCTTGTGTCTTTTTACATCTTCAATTTGTATCAGAGTGCCTGGTTCTGAGTTCATACACTTAACCGTGTCAGTACAAGATCCAAGCTTAATAAAAACACTATGGTGGGACCAAGTCAAAACATCAGCAATGACTCTCATGATGATAAGGACAGAATCAGCGGTAAACCTCCAATCTTTGATGCAGAAAACTTTGACTACTGGAAAGACAGAATTGAGAGCTTCTTTCTGGCTCATGATGCTGATTTATGGGATATGGTCATTCATGGATACATGAATCCTGTGGATGAAAGTGGTCGGAAGATTGATAGAAAAATAATGTATGACCAGCAAAAGCGTGACTTCAGAAACCATCATAAGGCCAGAACGATTCTTCTTCGTGCCATCTCATATTCAGAGTATGAGAAGATCTCAAATAGAGAGACATCCAAAAACATGTTTGACTCTATGAGAATGATGCATGAAGGCAACATACAAGTTAAAGAAACCAAGGCCCTTGTGCTCACTCAGAAATATGAAACCTTCAAGATGGAAGAAAGTGAATCCATTGAAGCAATGTTCTCAAGATTCCAGATTCTAGTTTTTGGGATTAGAGTTCTTGACAAAGTCTAAAGCTGCTTCTGGTCACAGAAAGTCAAGCAACAAGGACATCATATGCTCTGAGTGCAATGAACAAGGACACTACAAAATCGATTGTCCAAGGCTTCAGAAGGAGAAGCCCAAAAATAAGTTCTCCAAGAAGAAGAATAAAATTATCATGGTAACATGGGATGATTCAGATACTTCGAACGTAGACACAGAGTCAGATTATGAAAGAGCCAACATTGCTCTTATGGCAAATGTGACAGAAGACTGCGAAGCATCTGGGTCAAACTCAGACACAGAAGAGGTATTTCCTGACTTTACTGTTAATTTTACCAAAACTGAACTAGGAGAAAGTCTGAGTCAAATTCTGGAAAGGTATTAGCAGCTTAGTCAAATTCAAGAACTTGAAAAAGGATCTTGCTTCTGACTCTGGAGAAACTGAGAGTCTTAGATTAAAAAATTCTGAGTTAAAAGAAAAGATTTCAAAACTAGAAAATGATTTACAAAACTCTCAGAAGGAAATAATCTCAGAGGCTCCCAGTAATTCTGATAAGATCATAAAAGAATATGATCATAGCTTTCAGAAGTTTCTGGATAAAAACATAGATAGAAGCAAGATGGGTTCAATGATCTATGGATTTAGCAGAAATGGCAGAAAAGGTATAGGATATCAAGGTAAAGTGTCCCCACCTAAGAAAGTCATGGACTTAGTAATTAAAAGCACACCATTAAAATATCACTTCACTTATAGGCACACACATGATCTGAAATACACTAGCAATGATTATTCTGCCAAACCAAAATTCAAACAGAATTTTGGTAAAACTAACAAACAAGGACCCAAAAATATATGGGTACCTAAGGACAAAATTATATATGTAGCAGATATCTTTAGAAGCAAGGATAAAACACCAGTCATGGTACCTGGACTCTGGATGCTCTCGACACATGACAGGAAGAAAGCATATGTTCCAAAGTCTGGAACTTAAACCTGAAGGCTACATTGGTTTTGGAGGCAATCAAAGAGGGAAGATCATTGGCTCTAGAACATTAGGTAATGGTAATCTCCCTTCTATCAATAATGTTCTGTTAGTAGATGGATTAATGCATAACCTGTTATCCATAAGTCAATTAAGTGATAACAGTTATGATATAATATTTAATCAAAATTCATGCAAAACTGTTAGTCAGAAAGATGGAACAATCATGTGTAACGAAAAGAGGAAAAACAACATTTATAAGATAAAACTTTATGAACTAAAGAGTCAGAATGTAAAATGCCTTCTTTCTGTTAACAACGAGTAATGGGTCTGGCACAGAAGATTGGGGCTTGTTAGTATGAGAAGAATATCTCAAATTAAAAAACTCAATCTGGACAGAGGACTTCCTATTATAGAAAAGGAAAATTTGAAAAACCTGCTTTTAAAGCAAAAAATGTTGTTTCTACCTCTAGGCCATTAGAACTTCTGCACATAGATTTATTTGTACCAGCGAAAATTGCGTCTGTTAGTGGCAAGAAGTATGGGTTAGTGATTGTAGATGACTATAGCAGATGGACATGGATAAAGTTCTTAAGACACAAGGACGAGTCACATTCTGTGTTCGTTGCTTTCTGTAACCAAGTTCAGAATGAGAAAGATCTTAGAATTATCAAAATCAGAAGTGATCATGGTGGAGAATTTGAAAACAAAAAATTGGAAATATTTTTTAGTGAAAAAGGCATTTCTCATGATTTCTCTTGTCCTAGAACTCCCCAAAAAAATGGAGATGTAGAATGAAAGAACATAACATTGCAAGAAATGGCCAGAACCATGATCAATGAGACTAACATTGCTAAGATCTTCTAAGCTGAAGTAATTAACACAACATGTTACATTCAGAATAGAATCTCTATAAGACCTATTATGGATAAGACTCCATATGAATTGTGGAAGAACATAAAGCCCAACATTTCTTATTTCCATCCTTTTGGATATACCTGCTTTATTCTTAACACTAAAGATCATCTGAACAAGTTTGACTCTAAAGCACAAAAGTGTATTATGTTAGGATACTCTTGTTGTACCCCAAAATTTGCCCTCGCGCTTTTCCACAAGAAATATCAGCTTCAAACATTTCCTGACTTCTCAAACTGGCTCAAGAATCGGACAAACGGACTTTTCTTGACAGTCAATCAAAATTAGGGTTTTTTCTGATTTTCAGAGCTCTGAATTGTTTCATACAGTGGGCTTAGGGTTTGGTTGATTTTTGGTTCAATTTTGATCAAGCGAGCGTGATTTGGCATTTAATCGGGAATTAGGGTTTTATGGGCATATTCTCAGAAGAATTTGAATTCCACATCACTTTGCGGTTTATTTCAAGATTCGAATTAAAATTCGCGTTATCTTGGTTTAATCAGCAAAAGAGACAGTGGCGTAAATTCATTTTGTTTGGGCCAGTCAAAGAAGGGTTGCAGTTGGATTTACAGTACTTGCAAAGAATCAGTGTTTATGACAAATCAGTAAGAGGAGGCGATTGGTTTGAATTCATCAGTCAAAAGATATATGCAGTGTTGGATTCACAGTGCTTATGCGTTTGATCAGTCTATTTGGGTCGACTGCTGCTTTGCTCTGGATGTTGAATAAGACAGACTTATTTGATCAATGTTGTTTTATTTAAGTTATTTATTATTCTGAAATTAAATGATTGAATTTATTTTTCAATTGTTTTAATTCTAAGAATTTTAAATAAATAAATAAACAATAAAGAAATTAGAATTAATTGGATAATTTAAACTTTTATTGATATTTGAATTATTTGTACAAATTGTTGTTTATTACAGACAATAATTTACATTTAATTTAAATATTACATAGAATGAAAAAACTATCCTATTTTCTAATATTCTTCGTTCTGCTCCGGTATTCCATTTTTTATCTGCAAAGAGAAACAAGAAAAGTCAGAAGGCATTTAAAAAAAAGACAGATAAAAAGTTGCTCATCATTAGGGGCCACTGACTGGGATCAGTTGCCCTCTCTGCAAATCACGGGATTTCTCCCGGTTCACAGAGAGGGAAGATTTTCATTTCATGAAATGCAAATGCATAAGTTATAAAATTCAAGCTACATAAGAATCTCAATTTCCAATTCAAGACCATATAGTTCAAATCCAAACTGAAAAGTTCAAATCCAAACTTTCTATCCAAAAGCAAAGGCACTAACTGTCAAAATATCAAAGAAATCAAAATAGTACAAGTTACTATCAAAGCCTACAAGCTGTCAAAAAGGGACTTTTGCCAAGATATCAAGGAAAAGAGCAAAGCACAAAAGCTGGAGAAGGAAATGCAGAAAACATATTATGCAAGCTAATCATCATTTCCCAGTATAAATATAGCCCCTTCAGAACATAGTACAATAATAACATATAAAATTCTTTATTGTACTATGAAGTGAGAAAAAAGAGAGATAAAGCAAGCCTAGTTCAGGTTCAGCAGGCGTAGACAGTAGAAGCAAGGCAGAAAAGATATACAAAAAAGAGGATAATTCAGCATTGTTCAAAAAATTACACAGCATAGCCAGTTACCGAAATGGGAAAAATGCCAAGAAACCTTGTGAAACTATCCAGCAAACTTGGGTCAAAGAGAAGACCAAAGTTTTGAATAAAGATTGGGCGCCAAAAGAAAAGATAGAAAATATATAAAACAGTTCAGCATAGCAGTTCAATAAAAAAAGGGTGAGGAGATAGAAAAGATAGAAAATATATAAAACAGTTCAGCATAGCAAGAGAGAAAAGATACAAAAACTGAACAAGTCAAGGGACCTCACTACTGTCAAAGAAACAAAACCTGCCTAACATCCACACTGAAGCATAACCATACAAAAAAAAACCAGCATGAGCCTCAACTCAAAGACTACTGAACCTGTCAAAGTTTAAACCTCCAAACAACAATAATCTTCACTACCAAAACCAATACCATGTCATAACCCTAAAACTGTCCCAAACCTTCAAACACCCAAAAAAAAAAGATAACCAAACACATAACCATACAAAAACCAGCATTAGCCTCAACCTTCAAAAACACCATAACCTGAACAACCTCAAGCCAAGTATCAAATTTCATCAACCACAAACCCAAACCATCACACCTAAAAACCCATTAGCAAACAAACCTGTCAATAAACCATCAAACATACAGTTCAAAAGCATAGAAAAACCCTTGCAAACTCAAGCCTCAACCTACACTCAAGGCAATAACTGTCCAAAATCAGTCAAGACAATAAAGGCAAGCAGACGTACAAGAGGGCGAATTCAAGATAACACAGGACAATCATTCAAGGCATCAGGGGCTTCATCATAAACATCTCAGTAAGGCACACAAGCAAGCATATAGCCTCTCAAGAAGAAGAAAGAAAGAAGCAACTCAGGGACGAAGAAGAAAGCAATATCAACATAGGCAGCATCTCAGGCAACATACAAATCCAAAGGGCAACACATAGTGGAAGAAGAAGATAAAAAAAAGTGAGTTTTTAAGAAGGGTTTTCAGGCAAATCTAGCATCATCATCAAAGCCCTAACATAAGCAAAGAACGAAGTTACCAGGAAGGCGTCAAAAGCGAAGCAAGCTCAAAGTCCATCACCGCCATTCCGGCCTCCTGAAGCATCACCCCTTCTTCTCTCCTCCATCTCTAAAAGCAGGTAACGAGCCTTCTATCCCTTCTCCTTCACCTTATAAAAAACGAAAAAATAAAGAGCTCAGAACAAATTCAACGCGAATCCAGAAAAGAAGAGAAAACATAACATCTAAGAACCAACCTTGTTTCAAGAAGATGTGGAGACCGTGCTAGGGAGGAAAGAGAGGTTCGAGAGTGATGTTGGTGGCCGGAGGGATGGATGGCTCAGGAAATTGAACGGAGAAGACGAAACTCAACGCGCCGTCGCTGCCTCACAAGCCCTAGCCTTCGTTCCAAACTGAAACAATGCCTAACCCTAATTTCGTTCAAAATCCAAACGTGGGCTTAATCTGTTCCTAATTATCCTAAGCCCATTAAGATCACAACTTAAAACACTAAACCTTTCTTTTCTTTATTTTATATCTACTTCTTTTTCTTAACACTAACCTTTTTATTTATTTGTAAAAACAATATCTACTAACTTTATTTTATAAACAATGTTTTTTTATTATTTGTAAAATACTAATTTAATACATTTTCTATCATATAAGTTAAAATGTCTTTTTTTTTAAATTATATTTGTACATAAAAATAAAATACCTTTCTTAACACACATAATTTAATTTTGGACCTAATTTAATTTTGGACATAATTTAATACTTTTTGTACATACATTTTAAAACATTAATTTGTATATATTATCTTTCCTTTTTTTTATACATAATTGAAAATACTTTTTTTAAATACATTTTGTACATTTTCATACATAATTAGAATTGAAACTCTTTTAATTAACATTCTTTTTTCATACATACCCATTCAAATACATTTATTTTCTAAATATCGAAATTCACAAGCATTTGGACTAAAATACTTTCCAATTAAAAACTTAACATTTAAACAAAACACTTCTTTTCTTTTGTACATAATTAAACATACAAAAATCAAATACATTTAAAAACATTTCTCTAGGCCAAACCCTAATACGATTCAACTTCACACTTCGCACTTGTACATAATTACACAATTCATATACATATACATCTCACATTTACACTTACACAATATATTGCCCTATACACATTTTATCTTATATTTGTACATTCGATATTTACATTTTGATTGTGACATTCGATTTGGTTGTAAATACTATAAGTCTCATCCCCTTGTACATTTATACCCCCACTCCCGGATATTGTTTTGTAATAGCGTAGATTTTATATTCCGCAATTTACAGTTTTTAATTATGCCATGGTTAGACCTAGGGTTTGCATGTACATAAAATCAAACGCTAGATAACCTAATACAAGACAAATACATGTAATCAATACACAATCACACTTGCACCCCCTAGGGTAATCCCACATGTTGCCTTCCAAATGGGCCATGCTTGCACGTCGAATGTCTTTGGCAAAACAAAATCAAATGATCATAAGTCCCTCGATGACGCTTTCGAAAGTTGCCTAAACGGAATGATCATAGTCCCTTCAAAGCAAATTGCCAAAGACATTTGGCACCATTGCATTCATGGTCCATACGATGACCCGCGCCCGTCCCGAATAAACTTCCTAAACGCAAGATTGTCCACCAATTTCAATGGTGGAACAAAATTGTTAAACGGGGTTAAAACATGACAAAAAAACCTTTGAGTACAATAGGGTAGACAAAACTCTTAGTTACTTGAGATCAAACTTGCAAAAACACTTGCCTTCTTTTCAAAAACCACAATCCACAACACTTTCAAACAAACTCTTAAAAACATTTGAAAACATCTTTTCGAAAAGATTCACACTTTTGTAAAACACTCAAACACGAGTCAAATACATTAGTTGCCTAAGACAAGGCATCTTTTTCCAAAACATTTTCAAAAAGCACCCACACACACACCATTTTCAAAGCAATCGAAAAACAAGGCAAGTGATCTAAAAAACCAAGTAACTAAGAGCCCATGGATAACCATGGATGAAAAGGGTGCTAATACCTTCCCTTTTCATAATCTACCCCCCGAACCCACGAAATATCTCAAAAGGTTTTTGCTGTGCTTTTTTAACCTTTCCTTTAGGATAAAGTAAAAAGTCGGTGGCGACTCTTGCTAACCGCACAAGTGCGAATACGAACGCAAAACACAAGTCAGTTCTCCCACCGTATCACAGAACTGGCGACTCTGCTGGGGATATTCTAAAAGTGGGGTTACCTTAGGGTTTAGATCACTTTTGTTTTCAATTGATTGCTTTGTTTGCTTTTACATTTGTGGGCATTGTATCGGAGTTTTATAGATCCTAACCCGGATCTGGGGAAACCCTTTTAGGTAGCAACAAGGCTGTGAGGGAACTGTGCGGGGTATACCGACATGGTTGAAGCAGTCTGCCACGTTGATGTGGCACTTTGGTGTGTACCGGTAACCCTTGAGTCAATCAAGGAGAGTACGGGGCCTCCATGTGGTGTCGTAAAGCATCAACAGACCTTAGGAACCTTAATTGAACCATCTTGGCCTCTTTAGGGTAGTGAGATGACTACTTTGGTGTACTCCGAAGTCGGTTGATACTCGATACTACACTCAATTGAGGGTTGTTTTCTTGGGATATTTTGATCGCCAGTCAGTGGCTAAATCGAAACGATGAACAATGAAAGCAATCCAATGATATTGAGATCCTTAGAACCCGGTTACTTTGATAGGACAGGTTTGAGCCCACCAACTTCAAAAGGGTAATACCCAGACCCCATGCTGGCCTAAACTCTAAGGGTTTGCCTGGTGTGACTTGTGTGCCTTACATGTTTGCCTTTGTAAATATTTGTGGTGTGTTTGATCATAGCATCATGACATCATACAGCATCATATGCATCCACTAACCATTTCAGGGGTTCGAATCTTCATCTTTGTTCTTGTTTTGTAGGACATGGAAACTATTCGCAGAAAGACAATTCAGATCAACCTTATAAGGGTTCCTCCTCAACTCAAGGAGCTTACATCCAGGATTCCCGAGAACTCGTCATTCAGTGAAAGGCATGGTAGACTCATCAGCCTGGTCAATACCAATATTGAGGAAGAGATGGTAAAGGTCCTTTTCCAATTCTTTGACCCTCTACATCACTGTTTTACTTTCCCGGATTATCAGCTGGTGCCTACTCTAGAAGAGTTTTCCCAGCTTCTGAAGATTCCCATTCTCAATCAACTACCCTACAACGGTACGGAAAAGGAACCAAAACTTGAAGAAGTAGCTAAAGCATTATGCCTACAACCATCTGACATCAAGGGGCATTGGGAAGCCAAAAATGGTGTCAAAGGATTCTTGGCAAAGTTTCTGTTTGAGAAGGCCCAAGAGTGTTGGAATTCCCTTGACCTACAAGCCTTTGAAGAAGTTGTAGCCCTCCTTGTCTATGGGTTGGTGTTGTTCCCTAAACCAGATCAGCTTATAGATATCAGTGCTGTCAAAGTCTTCATGTCCAGGAACCCTATACCTACGTTGCTGGGGGACATCCTTCACTCATGTTACACTCGAACCATGAGAAAAAGGGGTGTTCTTATGTGCTGCACTCCCCTCCTGGGAAGGTGGTTTATTTCGCACCTTCCACAATCAGTTTTGAAGAACGAGCGGGGTTTGAGATGGTCACAACGGTTAATGACTCTCACGCATGCAGATATACATTGGTGTCCTAGGTCCAGGGAAGACGTCACTATCATTGATCGTTGTGGGGAGTACCCTAATGTTCCTTTATTTGGAATCAAAGGAGGTATTACCTACAACCCATGCCTGGCTTGGAGACAGTTTGGTTATGCTCGGAAGGATGGCCCTCATGACATGTTAATTCCTGACATAGTTTTCGACTTCGACAACGATACTCAAGGACTTCGTCAGAGATTTATCAGAGCTTGGAGGATGCCAGGTAGGATAGACAGCAAGACATTGGGGCACCGGAACTCCATCCCGTTGGAACCTTACCTCAAGTGGGTACGAGCCCGCTCCCAGAAGTTAGTAATGCCTTACCCTCACATGCTACCTGTGATCAAAGAACCAGTCTTGGAAGGAGAGGCATCCTACACCATTCAACATCCTGACATGCCCACCTCCTGGGAAGAGATGCAGAAGAGCTGGGTCCAGCTTAAGGAAGAACGGAATTCTCTTGAGACCAGTCTACATGCTAGTGAAAAGAAGGTCCTGGAACTCACCCGCTTGCTGCACGAGGAAAGGAATCTCAACACCTACATCGCGCCAAAGAGGATGCGCAATGTTTTTTTATCTTAAGGAGTTATTTTGTAATATTTGGCCCATGAGGCATTTATGTACTAACGAATTTCTCCTTATTAATATAATGTGCGTTCCTTTTTGTCTACAACAAATTTTGAATATTCTAAATCCTTGAATGCATTGCATACATACGCATTCCATTGCACCATATGCATAGCAGGTACCCTATTTCACAGGTTGCTTATTTTTCTTCGCTGTTTATGTGCACAGTCATCATGAATCCAGAGTCCTCCAGTGAGCAAGCAATCAAGGCCCTTCAGGCCCAAAGTGCACAGTTTCAAGAGATGGTCCTAAGCCTAGCCCAAGGTCAGCAAGAATTGAAGACTCTACTCCTGAAGAAGAAGAAGAAAAAGAGGACTGCATTGTTCAACACCGGACGCAGATTTGGGAACACACTCCACAATGAAGCTGATCCAACCACTTCTTCTGCTGAGAAAAACAGTCCCCAAGGGGGAGGAGCTCCTAGTCCCGCAGTCTCCGACAACGAGACGGACTACAACGACGAACAATACCCACCTGCTGCTGACAGATACAAACAATTGGAGGACCGCTTGAGCGCCATGGAAATTCAGAATGTGCCGGGGCTGGATTTCGGAGATTTGGGGTTATCTGCTGGGGTAGTAATTCCACACAAGTTTAAGGCGCCTGCCTTCGCCAAGTATGATGGAGTCTCCTGCCCAAAGCTGCATCTGAGGTCGTACGTAAGGAAAATCCAACCTTACACGGCAGATAAGAACCTCTGGATTCACTTCTTCCAAGATAGCCTCTCGGGGTCACAACTGGAATGGTTCTACCAATTGGATGGAACTGGCATCCGACACTGGGAAGATTTGGCAAGCGCATTCTACAGACAATACCAATACAATTCTGATCTCGCTCCTACGCGTACCCAACTTCAGGGTATGTCTCTAGGAACGGGTGAAGGGTTCAAAGAGTACGCTCAAAAATGGAGAGATTTGGCTGGCAGGGTGCAGCCTCCATTAACTGATCGAGAGCTGGTTGATATGTTCCTTGGGACTTTGTCTGGTCCGTTTTTCAATCATTTGGTTGGTAACTCCTCCGCTGGGTTCACAGATTTGATATTAACGGGAGAAAGAATTGAAGCTGGCATCAGGTCAGGCAAGATACAGAAGGCTGCCTCTACAAGTGCTGAGAAGAGGCCATTTAAGAAAGAAGCAAGCGCCGTCTATGGTCCTAGAAGACAGATCAAGCCCGAAAGTCGCCAAGCCGTCAATGCTTTGGTCATCTCTAAACCTGCTGCTGCTCCTCAGCAGTACAATCAACAAAGAAGTGAAAGGCCCAAGAGGCAGTATACTCGACTGAGTATGACCTTATCTCAAATTTTACCCCAACTGTTATCCACCAACCTGGTGACCCTCAAAGAAGCTCCTAAAGTCGTCAACACTGCGTCTCCTAAATATAACCCAAATGCCCGGTGTGCTTATCATTCTGATAGTCCCGGGCACACTACTGATGATTGCTGGGCCTTAAGAAACAAAGTGCAAGATCTGATCGACGCGAAAGAAATTCAGTTTGAAGCGCCAGAAAGACCAAATGTTGTAACGGCTCCTATGCCCCAGCATAGGGCGAATGCCATTGAGGAAGAAGTGTATGTTGTTTCGATAGATGAAGTTGTTACCCCTCTAAAGACCGTTAAGAAGAACCTACTACGGGCCGGTTTATTTCCGGGTTGCGGTGAAGGTTGCCCATTTTGTGCTATTTCCCCATCTGATTGTCCCTTGCTGAGGTTAGGCATCCAAGGCCTAATGGATAGCAAGGAAATTCTATTCAAAAAGACTGCTGTTCAATTGGTTCCGATGAAAGAAGTTTCTGTGATTACCATCTTCAAAAATCCAATCAAGGCTCCCCCGAAGAAGCCTATTCAAATCATGACAATTGCGCCTGTGATCATTACTGTTCCAGGGCCCCTCTCCTACGTGTCTGATAAAGCTGTCCCCTGGCATTATGGGGCAGACGTGTATGTAAATGGAATCAAGCAAGAATTCGACGCTAGTGCCAGTATCTGCGATATCACTGGTCCAGCCAAGGTCACCCGCAGTGGCAGGCTCTTCTCGCCTGACATTGCACCGCCCGCTATTCGAAAACCCCTCCTCATAAAACCTGCAAGTTTACCTAGTCCTGTTGCTGATCAAATTGTGTCCCCTGCTGCCGAGTCATCAAATGCTCGGGGCAAAGGGATTGAAGAAGAGCCTGCCCGGATGGAGGCGCCAATACCTGTAAATGCTGAGGCCTCCCGACAAGAAATGGAGGAGATTATGAAAATAATAAAGAAAAGTGATTTTAATGTTGTCGAGCAGTTGGGGCATACGCCCTCCAAGATCTCCCTGCTCTCCCTATTGCTATGCTCCGAGGCCCATGCTAAGGTCTTGATCTCATTTCTCAAGACGGCCCATGTGCCGCAAGAGACGTCTGCAGTCCAGTTCACTGACTGCATAGCGAATCTAACGGCGGACAACGGCTTGGGTTTTTCAGATGCTGACCTGACCGCAAAAGGGAGAGACCACAATGATGCCCTGCATGTCTCTATTGAATGCAGGGGCACTACTCTGGCACATGTATTGGTGGACACTGGTTCTTCCTTGAATGTTCTTCCGAAAAAGGCTTTAGATCGTCTGGATTATGAGGGCCTGGAGTTGAAACCCAGCAATATCATCGTCAGGGCTTTCGATGGTTCAAAGAGGATGGTTCATGGAGAGGTTAACATCCCTATCCGTGTGGGCTCTCAAGTGTTTGACTCTACCTTTTACGTGATGGATATACGTCCGTCATATTCTTGTCTGTTGGGTCGACCTTGGATCCATAAAGCTGGGGCAGTGACCTCCACCTTGCACCAGAAACTGAAGTATCCTGTCAGGGGGAAGATCGTCACTGTGCAAGGAGAAGAGGAGTATATGGTGAGCCATTTGAATTCCTTCAGGTACATCGAGATGGACGGAGAGTTCATTGAAACCCCCTTCCAGCATTTCGAGGAGGTACATCCAATTTCAGCAGCTGCAGAGACAACGGCCGAAGAGAACGATTCCTTGAAGATGGCTTCCCTAAGGGATGCCCGGGCTGTGGTACAGAAAGGCAATTGTGCACACTGGGGTCAGCTTCCTGATTTCACTCAGAAGAACGACAAGTTTGGGCTAGGCTTTACTGCAGAGGCTCAGAAGGCAGTGCGCAAAGAGAAGATCGGAAAGGCTCCGGTGTTTATTTCCAGCTCAAGGGTGAACGCTATTGAGGAAGATGTGGAGGAAGCAGAGTTCGACAGTTGGATATACCCGACTGCCAGCGACGGACCAAGCAACTGGACAGCAAAGGATTTTACCCCTATCACATTTGTCACGCAGTAATTGATTTCTTTTGATTTCCAAATTTGTAACAAACAATATGTTAAAACTTTGTTGGCTCGGTGTCCTGCCCGAGACATCGTAGCTCCATTTGTGAGGGCTTTTTGTATGACATTTTCATATATCATCAATCAAAACATTGGACGTTTGTTGCATTTCAAATCTTGTGCTCTTTTTCTTTCTGTGTTATACATATTGCAAAACAGCTATATTTACACACACTCACTTATACAGGTTTCAATCCACTCTGGATCTCACTGGTAACAGCTCTGCTACCGCCAGTTATGACTTCGAAAATACGATCAACTTGGCCGAAGACGAAGGTGAAGATGATTGCGAAGTGCCTAGTGAACTTGCGAGACTGCTACTCCAGGAAGAGAGGGCTATTCAACCACACGAAGAGCCTGTGGAGACAATTAACTTGGGTACTGAGACAGATAGGAAAGAAGTCAAGATTGGTGCCAATCTAGAGCTCAGCGTGAAGCAACGATTAATCCAGATGCTACAAGACTACGTGGAGATTTTTGCTTGGTCCTATGAAGATATGCCTGGTTTGGATGCCGACATTGTAGTTCACCACCTGCCAACCAAGGAAGATTGCCCTCCGGTAAAACAGAAAGTTCGACGGATGCGTCCAGAGATGTCTGAAAAGATCAAGGCCGAGGTTATGAAGCAGTTTGATGCCGGATTCCTTGCAGTGACTTCTTACCCTCAGTGGGTTGCCAATGTTGTGCCAGTACCGAAGAAGGACGGTAAAGTCAGAATGTGTGTCGACTACAGGGATCTGAACAGGGCTAGCCCCAAGGATGACTTCCCCCTACCTCACATCGATGTCCTTGTTGACAATACAGCTCAACACAAGGTGTTCTCCTTCATGGATGGTTTTTCAGGGTATAATCAGATCAAGATGGCTCCAGAAGATATGGAGAAGACAACCTTCGTGACTCAGTGGGGCACCTTCTGTTATAAGGTCATGCCATTCGGATTGAAAAATGCTGGGGCAACCTATCAGCGTGCCATGGTTGCTTTATTTCATGATATGATCCATCATGAGATTGAAGTATACGTTGATGACATGATTGCAAGGTCTCAAACTGAGGAGGAGCACCTTGACCATCTGAGGAAGTTATTTGACCGACTCAAGTTGTACAAGCTGAGGTTGAATCCCAACAAATGCACCTTTGGGGTAAGATCCGGAAAGTTGCTAGGTTTCATTGTAAGTGATAAAGGTATTCAGGTGGATCCTGCCAAAGTAAAAGCCATACAAGAGATGCCGACTCCAAAAACAGAAAAAGAAGTCAGAGGTTTCCTAGGACGACTGAATTACATTGCTCGATTCATCTCACATCTAACTGCTACTTGTGAGCCAATCTTCAAATTACTGAAGAAAGATCAAGTGGTACGCTGGAATGATGAATGTCAGGCCGCCTTTGAAAGAATAAAGGAATATCTCCAAGAGCCACCCATTCTTATGCCACCGGTGGAAGGAAGACCTCTGATACTATACTTGACAGTGCTTGATAATTCAATGGGGTGTGTGCTGGGGCAGCATGACGAGTCTGGCCGAAAAGAGCACGCTATTTATTACTTGAGCAAAAAGTTTACCGACTGTGAGTCTCGTTACTCACTGCTTGAGAAAACTTGCTGCGCTCTGGTATGGGCTGCTCGCCGGCTGAGACAGTATATGCTGACTCACACTACCTTGTTGATTTCAAAGATGGATCCCATCAAGTACATATTTGAAAAGCCTGCTCTGTCTGGGAGAATAGCGAGATGGCAAATGATCTTAACAGAATATGATATCCGGTATACAACTCAGAAAGCAATTAAGGGAAGTGTACTGGCTGATCATTTGGCACACCAACCTGTGGACGATTACCAATCATTGAACTTTGATTTTCCGGATGAAGACATCATGGTGGTAACTGACTGTGAAGTACCTGGACCGGATGAAGGACCTGAGGAAGGATCCCGATGGTCTATGCATTTTGATGGAGCCTCCAATGCCTTGGGTAACGGCGTCGGCGCTGTAATCATATCTCCCAAAGGAACTCATACTCCCCTCACCGCCCGATTATGTTTCAGCTGCACCAACAATATGGCAGAATATGAGGCATGTATCATGGGTTTACAAGCTGCAATCGATTTAAGGATCAAGTTTCTAAGTGTCTTCGGAGATTCCGCTCTCGTGATCAATCAGATCAAGGGCGAGTGGGATACGAAACACCCGAATCTTATTCCTTACAAGGAGTATGTGTCGACCTTGCTCCCTCACTTTGAAGAGATAACTTTTGAGCATTTCCCTAGAGAGGAGAATCAGCTAGCGGACGCCCTAGCTACGATGTCTTCAATGTTCAAAGTTAAATGGGACAATGAAGCTCCCTGAATCATTATCTGGAAGTTGGATGAACCGGCCTACTGTTGCGAGCTCGAGACTGAGGAGGTTGTTGAAAAACCCTGGTATCATGAGGTGAAGAGGTATTTGGAAACTCAGGAATACCCTGAAGGTGCATCTGTCAATGATAAGAAGTTCATGAGGAGATTTGCTGCAAAATTCTTCCTCAGCAACGGCATTCTCTACAAACGGAATCATGATTCAACTCTGCTACGTTGTGTGGATAAGGCTGAAGCAGAGAAAATTATGATGGAGCTGCATGAAGGTACATTTGGAACCCATTCTAGTGGACACACCATGGCTAAGAAAATCATTCGGGCAGGATATTTCTGGTCCACCATGGAAGCCGATTGTTACCAACACTCCCGAACTTGTCATAAATGCCAGATCTATGCTGACAAGGTGCATATCCCTCCGGTTCCTTTGAATGTCCTAACGGCACCCTGGCCTTTCGCAATGTGGGGCATCGATATGATCGGTGAGATCCGACCAACGGCATCCAATGGGCATCACTTCATCTTAGTGGCGATCGATTATTTCACGAAGTGGGTTGATGCAGCTTCCTATGCCACAGTAACCAAGAGCGTCGTGGCACGTTTCATCCGGCATAATCTGATCTGTCGGTACGGCGTCCCAGAAAGAATCATTACGGACAATGGTACCAATCTCAACAACAAGATGATCACTGAACTCTGTGAACAATTCAAGATACAGCACCACAATTCTTCTCCCTACCGGCCGAAGATGAATGGGGCTGTAGAGGCAGCCAATAAAAATATCAAGAAAATTGTGCAGAAGATGACAGTAACCTATAAAGATTGGCACGAGATGTTACCGTTCGCTCTTCATGGGTACCGCACCTCAGCAAGGACATCAACCGGGGCAACTCCTTTTTCCTTGGTCTATGGCATGGAGGCAGTCTTGCCGATTGAAATCCAGATACCCTCCCTCCGGATAATGAAGGATGCAGACTTGAATGAAGATGATTGGATCCAGACTCGACTTGATCAATTAAATCTGATTGACAAAAAGAGGCTCACTGCTATCTGTCATGGTCAGACGTATCAAAAACGGATGATCAGGGCATTTAACAAGAAAGTCAGACCGCAAGAGTATCAAGTTGGGGACCTGGTAATCAAACGCATCATCCTTCCTCAAAGTGATCCCCGGGGCAAATGGACCCCTACTTACGAAGGGCCATTTGTGGTTAAGCGTGTGTTCTCAGGAGGAGCCATGATCCTAACCACCATGGACGGTGACGACCTTCCTCACCCCGCCAATGCAGACATAGTGAAAAAATACTACGCATAAATAAAAGACCCGCTAGGTTGACATGCCTAGGCAAAAACAAGGGCTTCCCGGCGAACCAAAAGGGTTCGGGCAAAAATAAGGGATGAAATGAAAAAATCTGTACACCCGGCAAGTCGAAAACCTGAAAGGGCGGCTTGGGCAAAAAAGGGTATCCCGGTGGACTGAAAACCCGAAAGGGCAGTCCAGGAAAAAGTTAGGGATAAAAGCATAACACTATGTCTCATTGGATCACTTCGCATCCGGAATTCGGCATCAACTATCTGGCTCCAGATTTCGGCATTGACCAATCGGCTTCATCTTCAACTAAGCAGCAAAGCGATGAGACGTTCAAAGACATAAAGGCAATAGCAGAGTTGGAACCCAGTGGGATTGTTCACATAGCTGTTTTGTTTTCTTTTTCAAAGTGTAAACTCTATACTATTTGGCGATGTCCTCTTACTAGGATGTCAGTCTCTTGTACAAAAACGCCTATTCACAGGCAAAGTTTAAATCAATACAAATTCACTTGTCCATACAAATTACCATTGTTTTCCCTTTTTTTCTGTTTTGTCCTGCGAAGAATGTCCAATGTTCATTTTTGATATATGCATTTGACATTAAATTGTTGATTCATAAATATTTGCATATAAAACAAGAGATTAATTACAGGTGACATCAAAGACAGGGGCAATGTGGAGTTGTCTAATACAGTCTAATTGTTTTGTCCGCCAAGGCACCAAGGTAGGTTCAACTGAAAATATGGCCAAATCATCTTAACTCCCCGCATAGTAAAACAAGGTTCAGCAATACTTTCCCCAAGAGAGGTTGATCCCCCGACGATCCTGAAGAAGCCCAACATTCCTGGGCAGGTCTTAAAGCTCATCCCCAGTAGATTCTGGAAGCTTATCCCCTGCAAAGTACGGACGTCTCGCCCGAGTTTTATTTAGAGTTATTTCCTCACAAGGACTTATAACTGGGTTATCCTCAAAGCTAACCACCACGGAGGATCGCTCTCGGCAAAGTTCCTTCAGTCCCCAACGGAGTCTATCTTTGGTATTCCCAAGCAGAGTTTATCTTCGGAGATCCCCAGCGGAGTTTATCACCATCATCCTCAGCGGAATCCATCATTAAAGTCCTCAGCAGGCCTCTCATCAAAACTTCGGCCAAGTATCTCTTCCGCAGAGCAGCTTCCCGGCCGTTCGTCCAGGATTTAATTTCCTAAGATGAAATTACACTCATAAACATTTCACATTTTCATACATCTTGCTTACATACATGATGAAACGCATACAACATCAAATGTTGAACATCATGACATCATGCATCATGACATTGCATACAACTTACGTCTTTGCCTTTTCAGGAAAAAGACAATCTCAAAAACAACTACCTTCAACTGTCACAATTCCAGATTCGATACCTGTATCTAGCCAGGGCACATCTGAGAGTGATCAGTTTCTAGACTCGATTCCTGTATCTATCCAGGGCACGTCTGAAGAGTTCAAAGATTCGATTCCTGTATCCAGCCAGGGCACATCTATCAACTACAACATCTCCAGATTCGACTCCTGTATCCAGCCAGGGCATATCTGTTGACTACATTTCCAGACTCGATTCCTGTACCTAGCCAGGGCACGTCTGAAGAGTTCAAAGATTCGATTCCTGTATCCGGCCAGGGCACATCTATCAACTACAACATCCCCAGACTCGATTCCTGTATCTAGCCAGGGCACGTCTGAAGAATTCGAAGATTCGATTCCTGTATCCAGCCAGGGCACATCTATTAACGACTATTTTCGAATTTGACTCCTGTATCCAGCCAGGGCATATCTGTTGACTACATTTCCAGACTCGATTCCTGTACCTAGCCAGGGCACGTCTGAAGAGTTCAAAGATTCGATTCCTGTATCCGGCCAGGGCACATCTATCAACTACAACATCCCCAGACTCGATTCCTGTATCTAGCCAGGGCACGTCTGAAGAATTCGAAGATTCGATTCCTGTATCCAGCCAGGGCACATCTATTAACGACTATTTTCGGATTTGACTCCTGTATCCAGCCAGGGCACATCTGTGAGCAACCGATTGTAGATTCGACACCTGTATCTAGCCAGGGCATATCTGCATGAGGAGATTGAAGATCAAACACCTGTAACAAGCCAGGAAAACATCCGTCTTTCTCAAATACACAAGTTCTCGCTAAGGAATCTCTTATGCGATCGACACTTCCAAATGGCATCTATAAGCCCATTCCCGACAAGGTTCTGTCACGTCTCCAGATGGCATCTATAAACCCATCCTCCTACCAGCAGTCGCCGAGTGGCATCTGTAAGCCCGTTCTCAGATGGCATCTCTAAGCCCATCCCCCGACAAAATTCTTTCGCACCAGGTGGCATCTTTAAGCCCATCACCAAATGGCATCTTTAAGCCCATTCACCTCCACCGTCACATCGACGAGCGCAAATTTTCTGGGCACATTAGTGTCCAATCTCCTTATACCTTCAAGTCGCGAAAGGCAAACTTGCCAATCTAACTCTTCAGGTCAAAGAAGATTGAACAGGGGCAACTGTTGTACCCCAAAATTTGCCCTCGCGCTTTTCCACAAGAAATATCAGCTTCAAACATTTCCTGACTTCTCAAACTGGCTCAAGAATCGGACAAACGGACTTTTCTTGACAGTCAATCAAAATTAGGGTTTTTTCTGATTTTCAGAGCTCTGAATTGTTTCATACAGTGGGCTTAGGGTTTGGTTGATTTTTGGTTCAATTTTGATCAAGCGAGCGTGATTTGGCATTTAATCGGGAATTAGGGTTTTATGGGCATATTCTCAGAAGAATTTGAATTCCACAGCACTTTGCGGTTTATTTCAAGATTCGAATTAAAATTCGCGTTATCTTGGTTTAATCAGCAAAAGAGACAGTGGCGTAAATTCATTTTGTTTGGGCCAGTCAAAGAAGGGTTGCAGTTGGATTTACAGTACTTGCAAAGAATCAGTGTTTATGACAAATCAGTAAGAGGAGGCGATTGGTTTGAATTCATCAGTCAAAAGATATATGCAGTGTTGGATTCACAGTGCTTATGCGTTTGATCAGTCTATTTGGGTCGACTGCTGCTTTGCTCTAGATGTTGAATAAGACAGACTTATTTGATCAATGTTGTTTTATTTAAGTTATTTATTATTCTGAAATTAAATGATTGAATTTATTTTTCAATTGTTTTAATTCTAAGAATTTTAAATAAATAAATAAACAATAAAGAAATTAGAATTAATTGGATAATTTAAACTTTTATTGATATTTGAATTATTTGTACAAATTGTTGTTTATTACAGACAATAATTTACATTTAATTTAAATATTACATAGAATGAAAAAACTATCCTATTTTCTAATATTCTTCGTTCTGCTCCGGTATTCCATTTTTTATCTGCAAAGAGAAACAAGAAAAGTCAGAAGGCATTTAAAAAAAAGACAGATAAAAAGTTGCTCATCATTAGGGGCCACTGACTGGGATCAGTTGCCCTCTCTGCAAATCACAGGATTTCTCCCGGTTCACAGAGAGGGAAGATTTTCATTTCATGAAATGCAAATGCATAAGTTATAAAATTCAAGCTACATAAGAATCTCAATTTCCAATTCAAGACCATATAGTTCAAATCCAAACTGAAAAGTTCAAATCCAAACTTTCTATCCAAAAGCAAAGGCACTAACTGTCAAAATATCAAAGAAATCAAAATAGTACAAGTTACTATCAAAGCCTACAAGCTGTCAAAAAGGGACTTTTGCCAAGATATCAAGGAAAAGAGCAAAGCACAAAAGCTGGAGAAGGAAATGCAGAAAACATATTATGCAAGCTAATCATCATTTCCCAGTATAAATATAGCCCCTTCAGAACATAGTACAATAATAACATATAAAATTCTTTATTGTACTATGAAGTGAGAAAAAAGAGAGATAAAGCAAGCCTAGTTCAGGTTCAGCAGGCGTAGACAGTAGAAGCAAGGCAGAAAAGATATACAAAAAAGAGGATAATTCAGCATTGTTCAAAAAATTACACAGCATAGCCAGTTACCGAAATGGGAAAAATGCCAAGAAACCTTGTGAAACTATCCAGCAAACTTGGGTCAAAGAGAAGACCAAAGTTTTGAATAAAGATTGGGCGCCAAAAGAAAAGATAGAAAATATATAAAACAGTTCAGCATAGCAGTTCAATAAAAAAAGGGTGAGGAGATAGAAAAGATAGAAAATATATAAAACAGTTCAGCATAGCAAGAGAGAAAAGATACAAAAACTGAACAAGTCAAGGGACCTCACTACTGTCAAAGAAACAAAACCTGCCTAACATCCACACTGAAGCATAACCATACAAAAAAAAACCAGCATGAGCCTCAACTCAAAGACTACTGAACCTGTCAAAGTTTAAACCTCCAAACAACAATAATCTTCACTACCAAAACCAATACCATGTCATAACCCTAAAACTGTCCCAAACCTTCAAACACCCAAAAAAAAAGATAACCAAACACATAACCATACAAAAACCAGCATTAGCCTCAACCTTCAAAAACACCATAACCTGAACAACCTCAAGCCAAGTATCAAATTTCATCAACCACAAACCCAAACCATCACACCTAAAAACCCATTAGCAAACAAACCTGTCAATAAACCATCAAACATACAGTTCAAAATCATAGAAAAACCCTTGCAAACTCAAGCCTCAACCTACACTCAAGGCAATCACTGTCCAAAATCAGTCAAGACAATAAAGGCAAGCAGACGTACAAGAGGGCGAATTCAAGATAACACAGGACAATCATTCAAGGCATCAGGGGCTTCATCATAAACATCTCAGTAAGGCACACAAGCAAGCATATAGCCTCTCAAGAAGAAGAAAGAAAGAAGCAACTCAGGGACGAAGAAGAAAGCAATATCAACATAGGCAGCATCTCAGGCAACATACAAATCCAAAGGGCAACACATAGTAGAAGAAGAAGATAAAAAAAAGTGAGTTTTTAAGAAGGGTTTTCAGGCAAATCTAGCATCATCATCAAAGCCCTAACATAAGCAAAGAACGAAGTTACCAGGAAGGCGTCAAAAGCGAAGCAAGCTCAAAGTCCATCACCGCCGTTCCGGCCTCCTGAAGCATCACCCCTTCTTCTCTCCTCCATCTCCAAAAGCAGGTAACGAGCCTTCTATCCCTTCTCCTTCACCTCATAAAAAACGAAAAAATAAAGAGCTCAGAACAAATTCAACGCGAATCCAGAAAAGAAGAGAAAACATAACATCTAAGAACCAACCTTGTTTCAAGAAGATGTGGAGACCGTGCTAGGGAGGAAAGAGAGGTTCGAGAGTGATGTTGGTGGCCGGAGGGATGGATGGCTCAGGAAATTGAACGGAGAAGACGAAACTCAATGCGTCGTCGCTGCCTCACAAGCCCTAGCCTTCGTTCCAAACTGAAACAATGCCTAACCCTAATTTCGTTCAAAATCCAAACGTGGGCTTAATCTGTTCCTAATTATCCTAAGCCCATTAAGATCACAACTTAAAACACTAAACCTTTCTTTTCTTTATTTTATATCTACTTCTTTTTCTTAACACTAACCTTTTTATTTATTTGTAAAAACAATATCTACTAACTTTATTTTATAAACAATGTTTTTTTATTATTTGTAAAATACTAATTTAATACATTTTCTATCATATAAGTTAAAATGTCTTTTTTTTAAATTATATTTGTATATAAAAATAAAATACCTTTCTTAACACACATAATTTAATTTTGGACCTAATTTAATTTTGGACATAATTTAATACTTTTTGTACATACATTTTAAAACATTAATTTGTATATATTATCTTTCCTTTTTTTATACATAATTGAAAATACTTTTTTTAAATACATTTTGTACATTTTCATACATAATTAGAATTGAAACTCTTTTAATTAACATTCTTTTTTCATACATACCCATTCAAATACATTTATTTTCTAAATATCGAAATTCACAAGCATTTGGACTAAAATACTTTCCAATTAAAAACTTAACATTTAAACAAAACACTTCTTTTCTTTTGTACATAATTAAACATACAAAAATCAAATACATTTAAAAACATTTCTCTAGGCCAAACCCTAATACGATTCAACTTCACACTTCGCACTTGTACATAATTACACAATTCATATACATATACATCTCACATTTACACTTACACAATATATTGCCCTATACACATTTTATCTTATATTTGTACATTCGATATTTACATTTTGATTGTGACATTCGATTTGGTTGTAAATACTATAAGTCTCATCCCCTTGTACATTTATACCCCCACTCCCGGATATTGTTTTGTAATAGCGTAGATTTTATATTCCGCAATTTACAGTTTTTAATTATGCCATGGTTAGACCTAGGGTTTGCATGTACATAAAATCAAACGCTAGATAACCTAATACAAGACAAATACATGTAATCAATACACAATCACACTTGCACCCCCTAGGGTAATCCCACATGTTGCCTTCCAAATGGGCCATGCTTGCACGTCGAATGTCTTTGGCAAAACAAAATCAAATGATCATAAGTCCCTCGATGACGCTTTCGAAAGTTGCCTAAACGGAATGATCATAGTCCCTTCAAAGCAAATTGCCAAAGACATTTGGCACCATTGCATTCATGGTCCATACGATGACCCGCGCCCGTCCCGAATAAACTTCCTAAACGCAAGATTGTCCACCAATTTCAATGGTGGAACAAAATTGTTAAACGGGGTTAAAACATGACAAAAAAACCTTTGAGTACAATAGGGTAGACAAAACTCTTAGTTACTTGAGATCAAACTTGCAAAAACACTTGCCTTCTTTTCAAAAACCACAATCCACAACACTTTCAAACAAACTCTTAAAAACATTTGAAAACATCTTTTCGAAAAGATTCACACTTTTGTAAAACACTCAAACACGAATCAAATACATTAGTTGCCTAAGACAAGGCATCTTTTTCCAAAACATTTTCAAAAAGCACCCACACACACACCATTTTCAAAGCAATCGAAAAACAAGGCAAGTGATCTAAAAAACCAAGTAACTAAGAGCCCATGGATAACCATGGATGAAAAGGGTGCTAATACATTCCCTTTTCATAATCTACCCCCCGAACCCACGAAATATCTCAAAAGGTTTTTGCTGTGCTTTTTTAACCTTTCCTTTAGGATAAAGTAAAAAGTCGGTGGCGACTCTTGCTAACCGCACAAGTGCGAATACGAACGCAAAACACAAGTCAGTTCTCCCACCGTATCACAACTCTGAACGCTCAAGAGGGTACAGAGTATACAATACAAAAACACATATTTTAAAAGAGTCAATTAGTGTTAGATGTGATGATGAGCTTGGCCCTAAAAAGTCAAAGCAGAATGAATCTTTTGCAAATATAGAAGTTGAATTCACAGGTGCTGAAGGCAACTCATCAAAAGTTCCCAACAGAGATGCTCCAACAACATTAGAAGGAAATGTCACAAACAATTCAACAACTCCAGAAAAGACTATCCAGAAGCAACATAGCTCACCTTGAAGATAAAATAATGGGAAAGAAGGATGATCCAATCAGAACAAGATCAACATTCAGAAATTATGAAGAATCCCTCATGGGATTGGTATCTCTGATTGAACCAACAACAATTGATGAAGCTCTTTTGGGCAACAACTGGATTCTAGCTATGCAGGAGGAGTGAAACCAATTCACCAGGAATGACGTATGGGATCTGGTTCCCAAAGCAAAAGGATTCAGCATCATTGGAACAAAGCGGGTGTTCAGAAACAAACTTAACGAACAAGGAGAAATCATTAGAAACAAGGCACGGCTAGTTGCACAAAGTTATAGTCAGCAAGAGGGGATAGACTATACAAAAAACTTTGCTCCGGTCGCCAGGTTAGAATCTATCAGACTCTTAATCTCTTTTGCTGTAAATAATTGCATCACTTTGTATCAGATGGATGTCAAAAGTGCATTCTTAAATGGTTACATTGATGAAGAGGTATATGTGCACCAACCCCCTTGGTTTGAAAATTCCAAACACCCAGAATATGTTTTCAAACTAAAGAAGTCACTTTATGATCGGAAACAAGCTCTCAGAGCTTGGTATGAAAGACTAAGTAACTTTCTGTTAGAAAGGGAATTTACCAGAGGGAAAGTGGACACAACCTTGTTCTGTAAGACATTTAAGAATGACATTTTGGTTTGTTAGATTTATGTAGATGATATTATATTTGGATCTACTAAACCTTCTCTAGGAAGAGAATTTTCTAAGTCTATGCAGGCAAAGTTTGAGATGAGCTTGATGGGAGAACTTAAATTCTTTCTGGGCATTCAGATCAATCAGACTCCAGAAGGAACTCACATTCACCAGAGAAAATACGCCAGAGAACTTCTGAAGAAATTTGACCTCTTAGAATGTAAGCCATCAAAGACTCCAATGCATCCCACGTGCATTCTGGAAAAGGAAAAGGTAAGTAAAAAGGTAGAGCAGAAGATCTACATAGGTATGATTGGTTCTCTCCTTTATCTTACAGCTTCAAGGCCTGACATTTTATACATCATTTGTTTATGTGCTAGATTCCAATCAGATCCTAGAGAATCTCACTTAATAGTAGTTAAGTGAATTTTCAAGTATCTGAAAGATACTACTAACCTGGGTTTGTTTTATAGAAAAACCAATGAATACAGTTTAGTAGGATACTGTGATGCTGATTTTGCTGGAGACAGAGTAGAACAAAAAAGTACTTCTGGAAGCTTCTAGTTTCCGGGAAACAATCTGATCTCATGGACCAGCAAGAGGCAGTCCACAATTGTGCTATCAACAGCAGAAGCTGAATACATTGCAGCTGCTAGATGCAGCACACAGATGCTCTGAATGAAAAGTTAGCTTGAAGACTTCAACATATTTGAGAGTAACATCCTTATTTTCTGTGATTATACTTCTGCAATATGTTTATCTAGAAATCCAATTTTGCATTCTAGGGCTAAGCATATAGAAATAAAACATCATTTTATTAGGGACTATATTCAGAAAGGAATTCTTACTTTAAAATTTATTGACACAGACCATCAATGGGCTGATATTTTTACAAAACCCCTTTTCTGAAGATAGGTTTAATTTCATTCTGAAACATATCAGCATGAAATTATGTCCAGAATAAGAAGTTTTATTTACATATTCTATAACCCTCAGAAGTTTATATTTTTTTGTGAACATCTGATCAACATGTCTTCAGAAGTTAGGAGTATAATTGCTTCAAAATCTATCTAAGAAGATCTGAACCTTTCATTTCATAGATCGAGGCGTGCAATTCACACCATCAAACAGTTGTCATCCTCTCATAAGCCACCTTCTAAGGCTGAACACGCATTCAAATTTTGGAGGGTCCAAGGCTCTTATTGGATGCATTGAGACATATGTCAATGGTAAGTGTTCAGTATCTACACGTAATCCCCTAATTTCAGGTTTCAAAATTGCAGTGTAATCATTATTTTGTTTTCTCTTTCTTACTGCTTAAGTTTTCAAAACTGCTTATAAATACAAAATCACTATTTCATTCACTTCTTCTCGCATCTATTATTTTCTCTAGTCTTCGTTTTGCAAAAACCCTTTTCTCATAAATTTCAAAACAAACTGTGTGAACAATGGCATCTTCCTCAAGCATAAAAAATCTCAAAAGTGCTCCTGGTTCTTCTTCAACAGCTGAACAGTATAAGGAACCCATAAGAACTTTTCTCACTCCCGTTGATTCACTTTAAGTTTTATGTGATTTAATCATTGATTTTGAAAGCTTAAAGGAAAACAATTTTGATTTTTCTGAAGATGTAACGACTCAAGGATGGAATAAGTACTTTGATCGTCTGCTAGGTCCAGTATTCCCCATTCTTGTTAAGGAATTCTGGATTCATGCTACTTCATCTAATCATCAGGTTACATATTATGTAATGGGGAAGAAGATTGTGATTACCAAAGATTTGATTGGAAAACTTATTGGGTACAATGGCGGCGGAGTTAGGTGCAGCGACATGGCTGAAAAGTGTTCTAACCTAAAAACTATTGCTAGAGTTATTTTTACTTCTGGACAGCCATCCAACAGGATAAGAGACTTGAAGGATTACTATAGAATCTGGGCAAGGATCATTCTGGGATATATAATTCACAAGAAGTCAACAAGCTCTCCTGACTACATCAATATTGATCAACAGTTTTTGTTGTATTTTATTTCTAAAAAGACCAAAATAAATCTTCCACACTTGCTCTTCAATCATCTGAGAACAAGCGTTACAGAAACAATGGAAGAATAAAGGACAAAGAAGGATTGGATTCCTCTGGGAAGATTGATTTCTGATATTCTGACAGAGAACGGGTTGATTGAGCATCTGACAGAAGCTCACAAGATCAGCACACTGGAGGCATGTGTTGGTAAACCTCTTAATGCCAAAAATCTGAAGAAAAATGAAGATTATTGAAAGCATAAAGAAGAAACCAATAGTTGCTACTCATGAAGTCATCACATCAAGAAGAATCCCTCTGAAAGATTTTCCATTATTTTCTGAGATTGATGCTTCACCAGAGATCATGGTCAGATACATAGAAGCTTGCAAGGAAGATGGAACAGATCCAAAACATAACATTCATGATCTGCACAAACCAGCTCCAGGTGTTGCATTGAAGAAATCCAGAAAGTGAAAGGCAGCAGGAAAAGGATCCTCTCAGACGACACCCAAAGCTGCTAAAATGAAAGGTAAAACTTCTTTTGTTTCTGTAGTAGAATCAAAAAAAATTTCAACATCTGAAACCATCCCTCCTCAACAACCAAAAGATCCCTCACTTCAAACTTTTGAGGATTTTGACATAGAATTTGATCCTTTTGTAACCCTTGGCAGCTTCCTAAATGAACCTCATTCCCCCAATCCAAATCTAGAACAAAATCAGCCAGAACTTGCAAGAGTTCTTTCTGATATTGAACTATTTGATCAAGACTTTCAATCACCTATCTTTGAAAATCCAAACCTCCATTCTCCATAACCATAACATCAAAACCTCCACTCTTCTCAACCAGAAAATGAAAACCCTTACACTCCCCAAACTGAAAATCCAAACTTTGAAACCCCTGAACCAGAAAATCAGCATGCTACTGCAAACCAATCAGAAGATTCTTTTAGACTCTGATACCACAACCCCTATTCCTGGGATAACAGAACCTTTTATGGTTTGTCAACCTCTCTCCATATTAGAAATTCCATAAATACCATCACCTTATCATTCCACACCACCAAACACTCCTCGTTCACCAATCCTAATTTTTGATTCTCCTACTCCCTCTCCCATTAATCGTCCAGCTGATCATCTCAGAACAATCACTGATTTAGAAGCGTTGAACCACCTAGCTTCAACCACCAATAAAATTTCCATTCCCAAACACAAACCAACCATAGCCAAAATAGATGTTGGTAAGAACTTGTTGATTTTTGAAATAGAAATAATGGAATGGGTTAAGTCTTTGAAGCAAGTAAGTCTGGAAAATTCAAATCCTGCTGCTTATGATTCTAATTAGGATCGATTCATAAAATGGTTCAACTCTGAATCCCAGAGACTGAAAGAATTATGTTATGAAATGGCTCATCATAACATCAGTGATCAGCTGAAAGCTCTCAAAGACTAAGTTCTAAGTCACTGGGAAAAGAAATAAAATCTTCTGCTGGACAATGCTCCCTAGATAGAGTACCAACCTTAAGAAGTTAATGAACCATGTTCTGATAGTCACCCTCTGGTTGTTGTTCAAGAAAAGGAAAATGCAACTGAAGAGGCAATTGAATCAGAAGATGTTGTAGAGTGTTCTGAAAGACTTGCATCCTCTGAGGAAACACCAGCTCCATCTCTTGTCATGCAAACTCTAGAAGAGCTGAAGAAGGATAATGATGTAATCCATGCAAGACTGGATAAGCAAGAATACACAACAAAAGAAATTAAGGATATGTTGGGAAAGCAAGAAGAATCAAGCACTCAGATTAAGAGCTTGCTGGAAGCATTGTTCACACGACTTCCCCCTCCATCTTATATTTTTTTGCTTGTTTTCTGCATTCACTATCTTGTCTTATTTTGCTTCTGAGAAATGTTATTGAAATCCATTTTAATACAAATCATCATTTTTTACTCTGATTATTTATGATTATATTGCTTTTTGATACCTGACAAAAAGGGGGAGAACGTAAGATATTTTCAATAACAGTATACCGGGACAAAGTCTCAAACATTCTGAATATATTAACTTCTTATTTTTTCTGAAAGTATAACAGGAACATAACTCTGATAAAGACATAAGGAGATGCATCAAAAGCTCTGATGAGAAGGAACTTTAGGGAAGTATTTCATCTCTATCTGCGTACTCAACTCAGAGGGAGACTCTCTTAAACTTTTTGTTCTATTTATTTTTATTGAAAAATCATAGTTTTTGTCATCATCAAAAAGGGGGAGATTGTTAGAACATAGTTTGATTCTACAACCCTCGTAAGAGTTTTGATGATAACAAATCAAAGAACAAATATGCACTCTAAATTTGTGGTCTATTGTGTACAAAAGTTCTGATAGAAGTGGATCAGAAGTTAAGCTACAAAAGTGAACAAGCTGAATAAGCAGACTGATATCAGAATGTTCTGAAGAATGAAGATCAGGATTTGCACTAAAGAGAAAGACATATTGATTCTGAGCGGAAGTCTAACGTGCAAACAGAACCTTATGATTCTAACTTCCCAAGTTCTGAAGCAAAGCAGCAAGCAAGATTCCTTATGTTCTGAGGCGTTAATTTTCCATCAAAGTAGTATCAGTTACAAACGTCTATGATCAGACAAGGATCTTCACATTATGGAAAGTGCATTAAGTGCCAATTATCATGTTTCCATTTGGACAGATTGCCTGGCCTATTTAAACAAGCTCCAAGGCTAAATCGTTCACCATTTACACAACTGCTTCATACAATCTGTCAACACTGCAAAAATATATTCATACTATTCTATAAAATCGTGTAATACATCACAGTTTGTGATACCATTTTTTTAACGAAAAACATATAGTACACAGTGAATCCTCTCTTTTGATTAGTGAAATTCCTTGAGATAAATCGGGTTGTGGTTGTACTCAAGAAGACTTTGGAAGTTGTCAAAGTAGAATTGTAATCAGTTTGATTAGTGTATTAAGTCCTCGTTGGAGAGAGGCGAAATCACCTTGGCGGGTGGACTGAAGTAGTTTGAGTTCAAGCGAACCAGGATAAAAATCATCGTGTCAATTGCTTTTGATTTTTAAGTTTCAATTCAACCCCCCCCCCCTTCTTGTGTTTTTTCACTTCTTCATCATCTCATGTACATAACTCCCGTTAGGTCATTTTGCATGGCATGCATCATTGGTCAATAATTTGGAATGGGATTGAGGATATTGAAGAATTAGGGTTTCTTTGTGCTTTTAGGCTCTTATCTTCATGAAAGCTTGGATCAACATGGTTCTTCATCAATAAGGTTTTGAGGGATTATAATTTGTGTTTATGGTCATTAGGAATTTCCTCTTTTATCAAGATACTCATTTTCATCAAAAGACAAAGCCATCTTTTCAAGTTACTTCAGTGAGCAAACAGATTAGGGATGCGAGTTGTTAGGGTTTAAATTTCATCATGGTTGTGTTTTCTAAATTCAATCGATGATTCATTGTGCTCTAGACATCGTTCTTTCTAATACTTATTGCTTGACGTACAAGTTTAGTATGAATTAGAAGATGGAAATGAGTTAAGGAGTCATTGAAGATGCAAGTGGATTTTGTGTAAAAATTAGATTTCAAAGGGAAAAAAATGAAGGGAAAAAAATTAAAATCTATGTTATAGAAAGAGAACATTACATTTCCAAAGCACTTGTCTATTATAATTTTACTTCCTTCAAGTCACATTGCAAGTTCTGTTACAAAAATTCAATACCAGATTACAACTCATTACACCATCTTACATTACATCATTGAGCAAAATACACAAAAAAATACAGAGTTACTTCCTACACTAAATTCCATCTTCGTCATCTTGCCTTCATAATCATTTTGTATGCTACATTGCCAAATACCATGTCAATGATCAAAGGTGAACTGAACCTACAAATATTCTAATAACAGGTCATCATAAAGCCATACATTTTAGTTCATAATGAAAAAGATAATATACTTCAAATAGACATCAAATTACAAGTAGGTTTTAGAACCAAACACAAACCATTTTGCAACCTAATCATATACTTAGGGCTATGCTGAAGCAGTTCATAATTTTTACAAGCCTGCATAAACAGATACATATTAGCTAGATAACAATCCTGAACCAGTGGCACAATATCTTAAAGGAGGAATAAATTCACAAAAAAAATCAGAAATAACCAGCTCAGCATCAATTAACACAACTAGCTAACATAATTCAACAGTATAATAGAAATCCATCTCATTTGATAACAAAAAAAAATAGAAATCAAACTAACCATATAACTTTATAACAAAATTTCACAACCATAAATAACAGTCCAACAAACTCCCTCTAACTTCCTAACCGCTTCTAACAGAAAACTCCCAACAGATTCTAATTGAACATAACAGAGATAATAGATTTGAAAAGGGAGAAGGGAAGAGGAAAGATATACACGACTGATAATAGAAAGTAGAAAACAGAATAATTATAGAAAAACCTACCTTCAATCTTCATTATCCCTTTTCAATCTTTCTCCCTGAACTGGCTTCACCTTCATCTTCTTAGAACCTCCAGCACCACCTATATCTGCAACTGAGCTTCATCATCACCTTCAATCAGCATCAATAACTACTACTCGTTCAATCACATTCCATTCTTCACCCCTCTCATTCTCTGAAGTTCGCCACAACCTTTCTCCAACCAACACACGCATCATTTTCTTCTCACAAAACTTCTTCTTCACTTTCAACCTTTATCATTTGTTTGGTATCACCTCCATCACCATAATCTAATTGAACTTCCCTGCATCCTCAACTTAAATTAAATCTTCACTCCTCTTAACCAAAACCATTTAATTTATTATTCATCATCAATTTAGCATAATCGCCATCGCAACAATCTCTGCAATCCGTTGAAGGCTTCGTCATATTCTTCTTCAATCCGATAACAACATCACCATTTCAACATTCGTTGCTCTTCAATTTGCAAACATCAAGTGACTCTGAAATAGAAGAATTAGAAGTAGAAGAGGAACCAGATTAAGCAGAGTCGAAGAGAAAGGGATTTAGTACTTATTACCTGAATTTCCAGTTGCACCTTTGGTTTTCTTGTGACTCGGGCGCCGTTGAAGGGTCTCCGGAACCACTCCGGTAGGTAAGCTTCCAAAACTCTCCTTCCTTTATCGCTTCTCTTTATTTTGGGGGTCGTTTTGAGATTTGTGGTTTATTGAATGAAATCCCTAAGATCATGCATCAAGATCACTCTTCATTGTTGTCCAATTCCATCTCGGAGCTCTTAGGTTTCATTGTTTAGGGATCGAGAGATGAGGAGAGACCGGGAAATTAGGTGAAGATTATAAGCATAATTAGAGATGAGAACGAGATAAGATAGGGAAGACGATCATAGGTTGATCAGAGAAGGAAACGGATATGTAGAGAAAGTTAAATTTGAGTGGCGCGTTTTGGCTCTGTGAAGAAGAAGATCGTGGAAATTGAAGAGGCACAACATATTTAACCCTAACCAAGGGAACGATGACGTTTCATTCATTACAACATTACTCAATTTCTTTTAATTAGAAAATGAATAAGGCTGATAAGTGAATCAATTATTTGAGAAATTGAAAAAAAGGTTGAAAGTTGGATTGGCCAGGTTGAATGTTGGATTGGCCAGGTTGAAATGGGTGGACCGGATCTCCATTGTTGCGGCTCAAAGGGAAAAAAAATTTGGTAGCTTCAACATTTATAAACAAACATCTCTTGGACTTCATTCTGCCTGGGCCTAGCACATATCTACTGCAATACACCATTGGACTCAGCTTTGCACCCCCTGATTCTTCTAACTCTTTGTAGAATTTAGGACTCTTTCTCTAATTAATTTTTCTATACTTTTGTTACGATAGAATTGTAAAAATCAATAAAATTTGTTACTTTCTTAATCGATTTTAGGAAATTAATTTTATTTAGTTTTTTAGAATCACCTCACATAAAAAACTAATAAGAAAAATAATTTTAATATTTTAGTCATATTTGTACGCCGTTTTGCCTCGTTATTCTTGACGCGTTTGTTCATTGTGCAAGATACATTTTTTTATCCTTTCGATCATGTAATATAACAAGTAGTTATGTGATCAAAGCATATGGCTTATGCTCGCTTATGATGCGACACGCCTTATTTCTTATTGTCCTAAGAGATTCATATTGTATTATATGTTGTCCTGATGCATGTGATATTTATGATGCTTTGTGCAGGAACTTCTAATTACGCGTTGCATTTGCAACATGAATTTTCTTTTATCTTAGTTGGATATTGTTGTACGCCAAAATTTTCCCAAGATTTATCCCTTACATGGTGGTTACAAACACTTGTTTAAAGAAAGAGGAAATTTTTTAATCTTAGCAAAGTGTCTTTCGATTGGCAGCTCAACAATGTCCTTCGATTGGCAGGTAAATAGTGCCCTTTGATTGGCATAACAACAAGTTTTGAGTGAATTTTAAAATACTTAGATACAAGCTTGACTCACTAGTCTTCAATTAGGCATTTAACACCCTTCGATCATGCTTTGGTCCATAAGTTTTCTATTGAGCTTTGAAATGGCTCCCTTCGATTCAGAAAGAATGGGAGCTCGTTTAGGCTTCCTTCAATTGAAGCACCTCTTACTTCATTCGTTTGGAGAAACTCCGGGCCTCCTTCATTTGAAGCTCCTTTGGTTTCTTCAACACAAGCCCCATTTGGACAAATGGTCTGCATGCCTGCCTGCACAAGGCATGAATTTTCTTCATACCTACAAGGCAAACACCTGCTACATGCCTTCCTGCACAAGGCAGGAACTTCTCTCATGCTAAGTTTTGACATCCCAATTTCTACACTATGGCCTTCCAAAAGTCAATTCAAAGGATGCATATTGCTGGCCATTCGAAGAAGCTGAATCAGAGCCATTCAAAGAAGCATGTAAGAGGTTCAATCGAAGGGAAATGATTGAAGGCATTCTAAGAGGGCCAAAGCATGCATAGAGAGTCCATTCAAAATGGCCATGCAAAGGACATGCTAAAGCCCCATTCGAAAGGTACACTAGAAGGACCATCTAAATACCTAGTCGAAAGAGGCAACTTGAGCCCAGTCGAAGGCTACATAAAAAGGCCCATTCGAAGGGTGCATGGGAGGTCCAAAATTGTCCATATTTATTCAAATTTCAAAAGAGGACAAGATACAATGTTTTTGGCCACAGTTACAAAACTTTATTCATGGCCTTGAAAATGTTTGTTTATGGCAGTTAAACTTTTGTCTTCTTGTCGCCTCCCTCCTACTCTATATAAGTAGCATGCTTGCAAACCAAAAAGGGGAGACACGTTGGAGATACACTGCCCATAAACCCACCATAGTTATAAAAAATAATCCAAGAGTATCCAGCAACTCTAGTCCCCACACAAGTTCAATTTTCCAGCAAGGTAAGTCCCCCTGACCTTGCACATTTCGTTTTCAGGATTGCATGTAAATAACACCTATTTACCTTTTATTTTTGTCCTTTTCGATTGCATATTTTATCTTGTCTAAATATACATGTTAGAACTAACCCTTGTACAGACTCAGACGAAAAGAAAAGGACTAGGGTGAAACGAAACCTTAGGCTTCGCCCCTCATTGCCTGACTTCCCCAAACGAAAGAGGCGCCTTCATGATTGTTTTGCAAGTCCACGTCCCTTCACATTACAAACGAACTAGCCCAATCGAAAGAGGTCCAAGAAGGCGTGAATTGAAAGCACATCATTTCCCCTTGAATCGAATAATTCATTTCCTCTTTTCTCTTTTGCATTTCTAAGCCCATTTGACATTTTTCTTTTTTGTGTTATTTCTTATATTTGTTTTTATTATTGTTTTCAGTTGTTTAATTAACCAAATATAAAAGAAAAAGCTCACTAAAAAAGGGTTAGGTTTAATTTTCTTAATCAAATAATTAAGTCCTTTAGTTAATTAATTAATTGAAACTTTAACCTTTTTCTTAATTAAAAATGAATTAGAATTAATGACTAATTATTTTCTTTTCATAATAAATAAAGAAAAAAAAACTAAAAAAGGAAATTAGTTTATTTTTATTAATTTAATTTTACTATATAGACTTTAGGATAATTGACTATTTTTCTTAAATAAAAAACAACAAAAAAAGATTTTTCTTATTAGTTTCTTAAGATAACTTTCAATCTTTTGCGTGTTATTTATTTTTCGTATTTTTGCATTATTGTATCTGCTGACAGTATGTAATAGATTAAATTAGGATTTTTACCATTTTCCTTATTTTTCTTCTCCCAAGTTTTTGTATATTGTAAATATCCCCCTCCCCAAAGCCATGTAATAGCGTAGGGTTTATTTTTCGCACTTTATATTTTCCTGTATATATATTAACTGCTAGTAACTAGGCATGTATAACAAGATTAATAAAAAAACTCTAGAAAACTTAACAAAAGACATAAATAATTGAACACAACACACATTGCACAATTTCACCTCTAGGATATCTCACTTCGGTTTCCTTTAAAAATAAAACATTCATGAGGCAGGAATGCTTTAGCAAAGACCCGTGAATCAAAAAGATCATAGTCCCTGGATGACCCTACAGTTTCCTTCTCACTAAATGATCTAGTCCCTAAACAAGATTTCTAAAGCGTCTCCACAAATTGCCTTTGTGACTGTAACGTCCCTTCGAATGTCCCTCATACATTCGACGATATGGCTACCTACTCACTAATAGTAGGATAGCACTGTCTAAAGGATAGGAGGAAAAGAAAGGTCATTTTCGAGTATAAAAGTAGATAGCTGTTAGAATTTTGCTCAAAAACACTTTTTACACAAATACTACTTTTCAAAAACAATTGTCAAAAAACATTTGCTTTATTAACAGTCTTGAGGACTAATACAAGAGTTAAACGCAAAGCAAATCGCCGCACTAAGGCATTTTCCAAAAAAATTTCAAACACACAAAGCACAAAGGTATTTCAAAATGAGAAAACCTCTAAGAGCCCGTAGATAACTACGGATGGAAAGGGTGCTAACACCTTCCCTTTCCATGATCTACCTCCCTTACTCAGAAAATTCTCGAAAAGGTCTTTTTCTGTTCTTTTCACCCTTTCCTTTGTTGGATAAAAGAATATTCGATGGAGACTCTTGCTTACCGCACATTTACGAATACAAAATGCAAAACTAGTATTAAACAGTCGGTTCTGCCACCGTATCATAGATATCATTTATGACTTTGTTTGTTTCTTGGTGAAGCTTTCTCGATGCGTACTCCTTTCTTCTCCATTTCTTTCGCCCGCCTTCAACGATTATCTTACTTGTGGTAGTGGCAACTACTACTTTCGTATTCCCCGTACTTTACAATATTTATACTTTATATCGATCTTGAGAAGTAGGGATTTACTACTTTCTGATGCCATGAGAAGTAGGGTAGAGATGTATGATGCAGGTATCTGTTACTGATCATGTCAGGAACCCCTATGGGTTATTTAAAGACCCGTTTCGGGAAATTCCGCATTGTGTGCATTCTAGTTGTTATTTGTGGTTGTTTTAAACCCTATATTTGAGTAGTTATTCTGCAAGTGTGTTTACGTTTGTTCCCTCATATGTACAAGTGATAAGTCCTCAAAAAGAGGCAAGCAGGGAGGGTTCGAAATCAACCCCCGCAATTTTGTCCATATCATCCTTAGCTCGTGACGCACCATGATGCTTTGGAGTTGTGCCTGCTCTTGTGTATTGAGTCCGTTCAGTGGGGAATGGTTCCACAATTGAACCCCCACGCTTTGATAGGAGTTTGCGTTAATTGATGTTGATACTCCGTGATTTCTCATATTTCCTTCTGTCGCCTACCTCGATCATTTATATCTTGGTTAGGTGTTAAGTCGCTTTGGATAACACACTTTTGTTTTTTCATCTTACTCCCGCTTGTTTGTCTCAGATGATATTCTCCCCTTGTCTAAAGAATTTCGCTTCTTTTCCTTACTCTTTTATGTGTGTGCTCTTTCTTGCTTTCTCGTTTTATCCTTGTACATACCTTGTTCCCTTAGGACGTGCTTTTTTCTTTCGGATGCAAGTTAGACCTTAGGTTGCAAGCCATGCACGCTAACATTAGGTAGACGTTTCCCTTTTGTTAATCCAAATCTTAGGACCACCATCGTATGATAACATTAGGTTAGAAATAGGCTAGTCTCCCTTAGACTCCTTTCTTCCCCTTTTTGCATCCTTGCATTCAAAACTAAAACTTTCTTTTTAGTAAACCATAAAACATGCTAATCACACTTAAATCCTTTTTCAAGGTAACAAAACACAAACCAATCAAATGCGGCATCTTGCCTCGAGGGGGTAACTTGAAACCTTTTCAAGTAAGAACATGATTAGTTTTTTGCAATGTCATGATGTATGCATGCATTTTGTAATGATGCTCTCAAAATAAATGAGAATGTCATATGCATCTTGTATGCATATGCCATGATGGATTGTAAATGATTTATGGATGCGACATGTTGTTGGAGAGCATTGGTAGCTTCTTATAACAACGTCTTGCTGGGGACAATAAATCCTTGATTGTCCCTGGATATGAAAAAAGTAATTCTTCAATTTCTTGTAGGAGTAATTTTGTTAGATATTTTTGCCTTCTGTTTAAGGATACGTCACTAGGGATCTTTGACTTTTGCTTAAGGATAATCAAAGGGATTCAGTTGGTCGCTGTTCGTTGAAGGAATTGATTTTTGCATATTCTGACCGGGGACAAGAGAGATGGATGCTATCTGACCAAGTTTTAATCATTGTAGTAGTTTCTATGGGGATAGAAACTTTTGTTAGACCCTGCCGAAGGGAAGGAGAGCATTCCATGGTGTTGGAGAACTAGACTCCACTAGGGAATGAAATTCCTATAAACCGTGTTAAGGAAATAATTTATGTCGGGGATTAGTATTTCCTAGGATTTGATGAGGAAGTTTTCACCGTATATTGGGGGGAATGATCGGATCTTCCTATCTGCCGGGGGAACCTCTTGGGGAAGATGCTCTTGTCAAGTTGTTAATCAGAGATATGGAAATGAACTGCTGGAAGATGCCCCAATTTTAGTATGACTTACATACTTAGGCTTGTTGGGGTATGTATTTCTGTTGAAGATGAGCTTGTGCAGATAGTTCTATAGAGATAATTCAGTGGAAACTGCGTTGTGGAGATTTATGGATGACTTGAACATTATCTCAACTTCTAGGGCCCTCGGTAAATGTTGATCCGGGTGATAAGTCTTCTACTGATAAACAAGTGATGAGATAACGGGACATAGTCGTACACTTTAATCCCTAAATTTTGCCTAGAGCACCTTTTTAGGTTTTCAGTCCACCGGGATACCCATTTTAGCCCAAGCCGCCTTTTCAGGTTTTCAACTTACTGGGTGTATAATTTTTTTATATATCCCAATTTTTTTCCCAAACCCTTTTGGTTCGCCGGGATGCCCTTATTTTTTCCTAGGCCTGTCGACCTAGCGGGTCTCTTTTATGCATAGTATTTTTTCGACTATGTCTGTATTTACAAGGTGGGGAGAATTTTCATTGCAAGAGTTGTAACATGCCAGAGAATGTTTTCTTGATCATACGTGGCCCTTTTCTGGAAATCATGTTCAATGCCCCAAGTGATTCAGATGGAGGTCTGCCCCTGGATGTTCGACACTTTTGAGAGATTCCTTGAATCTTGACTTGACTCCCCCTAGATCAGTTAGACACCATGTCATACCCCTTGATAATGAAAGGCCTGTTACTGGAAATCTCTTTTCATCTGAGGTGATTCGGTTTATTGAGAGGATTTGTGTTCATTGAATATTCGTCGTGCGAATTTCTCTACGGTCGAATAATTAGTCATATGCAAACAGTGGTATTGAAAATGCAAAGTTTATCCCTGTCTTGAAGTATTGAAAATGAATTTTTAGTAAAAACATTATTTTTAAGAATATGAATTAAACTCAGATTTTATAGTAAGCCTTATAGGAGTCGGGATACCTTTTGTAACAATATGCTTTTGAACTAACACATGCTTTAGTTAAGAATTTTAAGGGTTGTAACGTGGCCTAGTTCACGGTTTAAGAAGAAAAGGAAAAAAGGCTCAAAATTTATTTGTTCCCAACCCGTTCTGCGTGATGTTCTTCATCCCTATACACAGTTAATTATGTGTTTAGATTGCAATTGAGCCTGGAATGATATTTTGGTGATGTTTCGGATACTGGAAGTTTACTTGAGAAGGCAGTCATTTTTTGTAATATTTTTTCTTTTGTAGAGGATTTATAGCGACCTATTTTAACTTAATTATCCCTAAGATTTTCCTGAACTGTTTCTTCTGTGATTACAGTCAGCGAGATGCGCCAGTTTTTTTCCTAAGTCTCCTTCATAGGTTTTGACTTATCGGGCTTTTCTTTTGAGAGATAATGACTGCCTGTTTTATGGAAAATCATCACCGTCTTTTGATTTGGAAGGACATCTTCGATACTATTTGTTGTGTACAAAGTGAAAAAGAGAAACTATCGAATGCGCATTTGAATTAACTGAGAAACTACCCTACCCCAGGTTATGATTAAAGGTTTTAATTTATGTGAAAAAGTAAACTCCTACTTCTTAGGCTCAAAGTGGTTGATTAGGGATTATCTTCCTTATAACTCCAATGTTTAGGATTTGAAACAACGCTTGTACATCGTTATCAAGGTCCGTTTAAAAGCATAATGTAGATATTATGCCATTGTTTTCGTCATCCTCCTTCTAAAGGCTTATAGCTTTTAATGAGAGTGTAATATCACAAAAAGGAAGTAAAAAACATAGTTTAAATATATAGAAAATGAATGGATTAATTCAAGATAAACATATGCAATGCATTAATGTGAAAAACCAAAGTTTGACATAAAGATAAGTGTTTAAAAAACTAAAGAAATTATAAATAAAAATTCAAATGATTTTGAAGCTTCTCTGCCTGAATTTGTCACTTCAGAATGGTGTGCCTTGCAATTTGGATATTTGAGGGATGATAGAAAAACTCAATCTGACCATGTTGTGTGAATTCTAAAACTCCTCTGTCAATTAGGTCCTGAATTTTATATTTCAACATCCAACAACTGTTAGTGTCATGTCCAGGACTGTTGGAGTGATATGCACACCATGCATTAGAATTGTAGCTAGGAGTGGAAGTATTGGGATTCTGAGGATGGTCCTTCAATGTGACCAAATTCATCAACAACATATGTTGCAGAGCTTGCAACGTCGGCATGTTGATTTTGGAAAATTATCTTTTGGGTTATCCTGCTTACGCTGATTACCTGTTGTTATTTGATAGGTTGTTGTTGAGCTGGCGATGTAATAACAAACTGGAAAGGCCCTTTTCCATTAACTGAAGGATTAACAATGTCATCTTATCTCTTTCCCTCTCTTATTCCCCTCATACTTTCAACCAAGCCTGTTTCCTATCTCATTGGAGGCTGGTTAATGATTGGATCCCCAACTCTAGAAGTTCATCTTATACAGTCATATACGTTCTGATGAAGCTCGCAGATGAGGATTCTCAACTCTTCTTATCCCCGAGCTAAATTTTGGATAATAGCCATCTTACCAATCATTTGGATTCTCATCTCAGCCTGCAGTTATTCCAACTAGTCATCCTTGTTGTCTTCAAGATTCTTCTGGGCCATGTTCTCAGCTAGGAGTGCTTTCAATTCCTCTTGCCCTCTATATAGGCTTAGAACCAATTCTTGAGAGTGAGCATTCTGAGACTAGTGATCCTTCACTATTTGTTTGAGATCCATTTTTGCTAAAATAAACAACAAGAAGATGAGAAAACTTGTCTTGAGAACACCTGTTATGTAATGATATGCATGACATGTAGATGAATATGCAATGTTTTCAAGGATCTCATGGGATTTAAAATATTAGAAAAAGAATCTAGTTGCATCTTTGTGTTTTAATAACTTTGAGCTTTCATCTTTGGACGTATTTCTATAAGAATCAAGCTCACCATATCATGTGGGTCCTAGCCTCTAACTCAAGAAAATGCACTTTGATCTTGACAGCATCTGGCTAGAGAAAAATGAATCCTCTTGCCCCTTGATAGAAATTTGGCTTATAACAATCCTGAAAATATTGCACCATAAATCCATAAGATCCTTGAAATGGTTAGTAACAGTGCTATGTTATGAGATGACAAGATGTGTATGCCAAACACTAAGCAAAAGCGTAAGGTGATGAGAATAAATGAGTTTATACAAACAAATCCTGTGAGGAATTCAAGTTGTTAGATAGTGAATACAAACAAGTCACACAAGTAGCCTTAGGTTTAAAGCCTTGCATGAGATCCATAGGTAACTACCCTTTTCTATTAGAGTTAAGTTTTCTCAACCTGTCCTAAAATAGTAACCGGGCTCTAGGGATCTCAATATCACTGGTTTTTCTCACAGGTTTTGTTTAGCACGACAACAAACTTGCCACCAAAAAAACCCGAGAGTCGAATCTCAATGAGCGTAACATCGAGTACCAACCAACTTCACACTGTACAAAAGTCAACTATCTCACTACCTTCTAATGGCCAAGATCGTTCAATTAAGGTTCTAAAAGTCAGTTAGTGCTTATGACACCACGCGGAATCCCAATGTTATCCTCGACTGACTCAAGGAACATCAGTACAAACTAAATTGTCGGACTAACGTAGCCATCACATCAACTATATCGTTCTATGTATAGTTTCCATGATCTATTACTACTTACCTAAGGCATCCCTAGATCCGGGTGTAGGATCTTTCCAAGAAATTAAGCCCAAGAAACCCTTTAAAGTAAAGAAGACAATGCAAACAAATTTAAAGCAAGTAAAAGTGATCTAAGACTCTAATGTAACCCCTCTTTTTATATTATCACCAGCAGAGTCGCCCGTTCTGTAATACAGTGGGAAAAATGACTTTTGGTTTGTGTTTTATCGCAAACATTATGGATAGCTAGAGTCGCCATCGACTTTTCTATTATCCAATAAAGAAACGTGAAAACAACAGGAAAGACCTTTTAACATTTTGAGTTTGGTGGGTAAGTTATGAAAAGGGAAGGTGTTAGCACCCTTTTCATCCATAGTTATCAACGGGCTCTTAAGTGCTTAGCTCACTTTAATTTTCTTTGTGTGTGTTTTGAAAATGTATTGAAAATGACAATGTAAGGCATTCTTCATTATAATAACCCTTCTATCAGTCCTCAAGAGTGTTTATAAAGCGTTTGAAAGTAGTTGTTTTGAAAGTGTAAGATGTGAAAATTATTTTAGTTTGTGAGCAAGCAATTAAGGGTATCTTACCCATTGAAAGGTATTCTGTTATCATTTTCCTTCTCCGTTCGGGATGGTGCTATCCATACCATTAGTTGGTAGGTATCCTCATCCATTGGATGTGAAGGGATAGGCGTAGGGTCGTCGTTATGGTTATTGAAGGCAACATATAGGTATACCTTAGCAATTCGAAGGGACTGTCATCATATATTCGTAGGCAACATCGAGGGAGAAGATCATTTCTCGTAGGAAACTTCGAGGGAAATCGTGGGACTATGATCTCTATAATGACTTTAACCGAGGGTATTTGCTAATGGTATCTCTACGTTCGGGGGACATGACCACCGTTTCCGAAGGCAACAAGGTAAGCTACCATAGAGGTGCACGTGTGCATAGTGATTCAATTCAGATATATTATCTTGATTAGGGTTTTCTATGTTTTATTTTTAAATCTTTCCATACAAGCCTATTACTAACAATTAAATATATACAGACAAGCAAGCATAATATAGGTGTAGAAAGTAAAAGTGCGGGAAATAAATCCTAAGCTATTACATCCCATGAGCAATTATATAATAGGAAAAAATGCGAGAAAGTAAACTACGACTATTACAAATATATCCATGCGAACTATACCTTTATTTCTAGAAATTTAAATGACAAAGAAAACATAAATGTTAGAAAAAATGTTTTAAAGTCCTAACATCTAAAATGTTATAAACTAATTTTTTTGTGTATTTTTGTAGAAAATAATTTCTGTTAAAAATTAATAATAACCTAATTATTTTAATTAATTTTACAAATTAAAAAATAAGACCTAAAATCTAATTAAATGAAAAAAGTTAATTAAAAAACCTAAAAGACTATTTTTTATTTATTTTATGTAATATTCTAATTTTTATATGTTTTGATTTTAATTGTAAAAAAGAAATAAATTAGTGGAAATGGAGTTTCAAAGAGAGAATTCGATCGTGTCTTAGCCATGGTAACACATCACCCCTGCGTTAAAGCTTGCATTTTCTTATTCTAACATGTTCTAAACACCATGATGAACTCATACGTGCACACGAAATTAGTTAAATATTCATAGATTAAAAGATTCAAATTCAAGAAAATCAGCAAAAACCGGTGGGCTTGTGTAAGCTATTCTAGGCATGAATAGAATTGTTTCTGTACTTGGTGAGATTCCTGGGAGATTGAGGAACACAATTTGAGGCTTGGTTTTGATTGAGAGTGGCTGGAAATTTTGATACGAGTTTGCACTTTTCTTGAGAATTTTGAGAGATATTTGAAGTGGTTCTCAAGGCAGCAGCTCCTCTCTTTTGCACTTGAGTGTTGCATGTATTTATAGAGGGATGAAATGGATCAAAACAAGGCAAGGATCTTATATCATTATGTCACAGTTCATTTCAAAGAAAACACATTGAAATCTTTCCAAAATTATTTTAAAAACCTTTTAAACCTCAAGATTTTTGTTCCCAACATGTTTTCATGGTTTTGTCAAGATCTTAAGAGGCCTTGGGCGTTCTAGAATATACCCAAATGAAGCCCACACGCCCTTTGGTCCATCAACTCATATTTTATTTGATTTATTTTGAATCAATTTGAATAAAATCAAAATAAATAGATTAAAAAATCAAAGTAATGTATAAATGGACTTAGAGGTCCTGTAACATGTTATAAACATTTTTAAACCTCAAAAGTTAGGCCCATTAGTCCAAAAGTTCAGAATTTCTCAAATGAAGTTTCATGCATTTTCTCAAACATTTCCCAACTTGCACAAACCATATCTTACTCAATTTTTATCTTTTGAAGGTGATCTTTGACTTTTTAGAAAGCTAAAGATGTCCTCTACAATATCTATGTTGATTATTTTTCAATTTAAGAATTATCTTGATGTAAGTTTCCTTGAAAAAAAGTGTCTTTTTATTGACTTTTGAAATGACTTGTAATGTATTGGCTCATATCTCTCAAATGATGCACTTTAGGATTTGATCTTAGAGAGATAAAGTTATAGAGAATTGGATTTCCTTCAAAATGAGCTTTGGTTGGGGAATAACTTATGAAGCATGCCAAAGTTATGCCTGGTCAAAGTTCAGTTGACTTCTCCTAAGGAAACCCTAATTTGGCAACTTTTGACTTTTGATGATTTGAGGGATTTTCTTGAGGACTCATGACCAAAAATTGATCAAATGAAGGATATCACTTCAAATTTTTGATGTTGACCAAAAATCATAAAGTTTGACTGCATATTGACCATAGTTGACTTTTTACCCTATATAGTTGATTTTCCATCATTTGAGCAATTGACTGAGCAAACATGTGGTGCAAGGCTTGAAACTTGACATGGGAATTCTTAGGGACATATGTAGAGTCATTAAAACTATTTGAGGCAATAGAAGTATAGATTACTTTGATAAAAGAAAAACCCTAGTTGTAGGCTAATTGCTTAGGAGAAGACTTGTCTGATCAATTCCTTGTGCAATTGAGAACCCTAAGAAGATGAGGAGACCTATTGAAATAATTTGATTTGAAAATGAGAGGGAAAATTTTGGGGTATAACAATTATGCAAAGGGAATGTATTATCACTCTAAACATCTATGGTACTCCGCAGGAACTTCTTTGAAAATTTGTGTATTTTGGCTATAAATGGTATATACAAAAATAGATGGTTGAAATGAGAGAAGAAGTATTTTTTACAATTTTGCACCCACCACAGTCACGAACCTTTAGTGCCTACGTACCACCTTCCGTGAAATACGGGATCAGGATACTCGTAGTTTACCTCAAAAATTTTAAAACACAAGTGTGTTGGTTAATTTTAATAGAAGAGACACCATCGTCATATCCGAGTGGAAAACATACTTACTACCCAAGATTATAAGAAAGGAGAATTTGCGTCATCTCTAAGTGGAGGATATAGCTTGGATTTTAAAATCAACAAAGCTTCACTCAACACCCAAGTGGAAAATATCTCACGTTACTATATATCGTAGAAGTATAATAGCTCGGATCACTACAAGAATCGACAAGAGTCTAATCTTTTGAGAAAATTTTTAAAGTAAAAATCCAATGTGGCAAAAAGGTTTGAATGAGTTTGATTGAATTTTAGTCTTCTCACAAAAATGTCAAAGTATTATAAAGTTGGTTAAAGCTTCTTAACAATAAGTTTCACTTCCTTTTGAAAACTCATTAGAAGATTAATAAAATCAAAGCTTCTCAACAACAAGTTTCACTTGCTTTTTGTCAAGTTTGTCATTTGTTTCAAGTACTCAAGGTAAGCAAATATGATCAATAATGTTTAAATGATCCACTTCGACCAAAATTCATGAAAATTCATTAGAGGATTGATAAGATCAAAGCCTCCTAACAATGAACGTCATAGTTATTGGATCAAAGGTTTCAAATTAACATGCTTAGGTTTGCAAACATAAGTTTAGGCCACTAATGATCATTTCTCGAATTGGGACAAATTTAGCACTATTTTAAGAAATTGTAAGTGGACTTATGTTGAAGTCACACCTATTTTGAGGCCGGTAAATAGCAATCAATGTACCACATGTTAGAGAAATGATATGTAGATTATTCTCCAATAACATGTAGCACAAGTAAAATATAATAATATGAAGAAGGAGGGGATGTATAAGATGAAATTAGGGTTTAGAATAACATCAACATCATTCATCCATTTTGGTGGATTTGGTTTTTCAACCTATCAACGTCAAAGATCCAATGAGGTTGAGGAACTTATCCTAAAATAACACCTAAATCGGGACCAAACAAAATAATAATTAAATAATATTCAATAACACAATATTTAAATGATTAATAAAATGGAAATAATTTGTAAAAAAACTCAAAGTATATTAAAATACCAAATAAAAATCCTAAAAAATAGTCAAAGGTCAAACATGAGTCAATAAGTGTTGACAAAAATTTTAAGAATTTTTTTAAACCAAAAACTAATTTTTAAAATTTAAAGAAATAAGCAAAATAAACCCAAACTCTTTGTGAAAAATAGTAAAATTAGAAATAAAAATAAAATAAGGTCACCAACATTTGTGAAGAGGTCATTGGATCCTTCCATAATTTTTTGAGAATTTAAAAATCAAGAAAAGTAATTTTAAACAAATAAAATAAGTTAAATAAAGTGAAAAATCATTAAAAAAAATATTAAATCAAAAAATAAAGTTGCTTAAAAATAGAAATTAAAAAGAGAAAAATCAAAAGTATTTTTTAGAATTTGTTTTAGAATTTTTTTTAGAATTTTTTAAGTTGAAATGAATTTTTTATGAATTTTTTAAATTTAAAACAATTAAAATATAAAATAAAATAATGAAAATAAAACCAAAAAGATGTAGACCATTAGATCAATGTCAAAATGTGTTAGTACTAAAATCCAAGGGATCTGGCGCGCTGTGCATGATATGTACATTAATGAATAAACCACCAGATCATTTATTTAAAACAGATTTTGAAAAAAATTGTGTGGCGCGATATAATTGGCTGAAGGGAAGACATGTCATCGTCTTCAACCTCCATCCCGGTGCCATAAATTGTAAAATTAGAAGCTCAGACGGGTGCCATTCACTTTGACTCTTCAAGACGATTCCAATGGTCCCCTCGCGGAAAACTTATTTAACTTGTAGCGCAGTCGATTTAAAGAAAACCAGAAGAAAAAAATTGGAAAGGGATTTTAAAATTCATAAGTAAAATCCACTTCTCAGTTAAAAGCTAATGATCTGATTAGTATCAGAGTGATGAGAGCTACATTGTAGCACCAACTTTGGATAGAATTGATGCAGGAATCTACTTGTTGAAGTTCAAGTTCAGAGATATGAAACTTGACTTGGCTAGCATGATTCAAGACACTTTAAGGCTTGGTTCTTCTTCGGTTAGCTTCAGTGAAGTTCAAGGATGAAGAATCATCAAAGAAATTTGGTCGAAAGATGCTTTAGACTTGAATTCGAAGTTGCAGAATTATGAGTTATGGAGAGAGTTCAATGATGCGTCCGCAAGTTCACGAAAATATAGAAGTAATATAAAAGATTGTTGAACCCACAGAGATCAATGTAAACCTTCTATAATTTATTTCTGCTTTATAAATCTAATCCTAATGATTAATTAATTTAGGGGAAACTAAGAACTAAAACTGAAATAAAATAAGATTATATATATATATATATATATATATATATATATATATATATATATATATATATATATATATATATATTAAAAGAGAGACCAGAATGTGTATTTCGCGTACCTCTGAGACTCTGTAACTTGTTGGCTTATACTGATGTTAAAAATGTGTTTACTAGAAAATATCAATTTAAGGTCTGAACCTCACACTCTCCTGATTTTGAATAAAGACGCATTTCTTATCCATGAGATTTTTCTCTCGCTCACCCATTTCAATTAAGGAATGTGTTTTAAAAATTTAATAATTTCTAATTAATCCTAAAGCGCTCTCGTAGTGTTTAGAATTAATACTTAGTTTCTACAATCCGATTCGATCCCCACGCTCTCGCAGTGCCGACTCGAACCTTAGTTAATTTCCCACTCTCGTGGCAAAATCGTGTTAAGTAACCTCTCACTCTCGTGACAAAGCTATTTAAATTAATTTTAAAAACAAAGACTGAAACTGAATTTTCAAAAAAATAGTTAAGCCAACTTATTATCGAGTCCCGTCGGGAACGACAGTCCTCACATACCGGACTCAAAACTATTTAGCCAGACATACTTAAAAAACAAACTTGCAATTATAATTATTAACCATGAACATATGCATATTTAGATTTGTAATGATAAAACAATATTATAAGAACAAGAAACTAAAATAATTGCAAATAAATAAACTTGAAATAAAACTTGAATAAAATAAATCTTGAAACATGAATAGATATATATATTAACTCCTAGTAACTAGGTATGTATGAGAAGACTAATAACAAAACGCTAGCAAACTTAACACAAGACATAAATAATTGAACACAACATACATTACACATATATACCTCTTGGATATCCCACTTTGGTTGCCTTTAAAAATAAAACAGTCATCAGGGAGGAATGCTTTAGCAAAGACCCGTGAATCAAAAAGATCATAGTCCATCGATGACCCTACAGTTCCCATCTCATTAAGTGATCTAGTCCCTAAACACAATTGCTAAAGCGTCTCCACAAATTTCCTTTGTGACTGTAACGTCCCTTCGAATGTCCCTCATACATTCAATGATAGGGCTACCTACTCACTAATAGTAGGATAGCGTTGTCTAAAGGATAAGAGCAAAATAATGACCCTTTTTGAGTATAAAAGTAGATAGCTGTTAGAAGTTTGCTCAAAAACACTTTTTACACTTACACAAATATTACTTTTCAAAAAAAACTTTGCTTTGTTAACATTCTTGAGGACTGATATAAGAGTTAAACGCAAAGCAAATTGTTGCACTAAGTCATTTTCCAATCATTTTTCAAACACACAAAGTACAAAGGTATTTCAAAATGAGCAAACCTATAAGAGCTCGTAGATAACTACGGATGGAAAGGGTGCTAACACTTTCCCTTTCCATAATCTACCCCCCTTACTCCGAAAATTCTCGAAAAGGTCTTTTTCTGTTCTTTTCACCCTTTCCTTTGTTGGATAAAAGAAAAGTCAGTGGCAACTCTTGCTTACCGCACATTTGCGAATACAAAACACAAATCCAATATTAAACAGTCGGTTCTGCCACCGTATCACAGAACTGGCGACTCTGCTGGGGATAAATAAAAATTGGGGTTACCTTAGAGTTTAGTTCATTTTGAATTTGCTTTACGTTGTGTGCTTTGTATGCTTTACTTTTAAGGGATTGTTTGGGTTGTTACTAAAGACCCTACACCCGGATTTGGGGCACCTTATTAGGTAAGTAGAAATAAATCATGGAGGTTGTACGGTGTAGATCGATACAGACGAAGTGGTGGCTATGTTGGCGCGATACTCTGGATTATACTAATGTTCCTTGAGTAAGTCAGGGATAACATTAGACTTCCTCATAGTGTCACTAAGCGCTAACTAACCTTTAGAACCTTTAATTGACTCATCCTAGCCATCAGGAAGTAGTGAGATAACCGGATTTGGTTCCGCCCAACGATTGGTTTATACTCGATGCTACACTCATTGAGACTGGACTTTCGGGATTTTTTGGCCGCAATATTTCAGTGCATGAGCTGAAACAATTCCTGATGGGAAGGTCAATGATATTGAGATCCCTTAGAACCCGGTTACTATTACTAAGATAGGTTGAGCCAACTAAACTTCAATAGGGTACTTACCTACAAACATTATGCAAGCCTAAACCTAAGGTTTCTTGTGTGACTTATTTGCTTTCAACTTGAACTACTTGCAGGGTTTTATTATCTAACAACATGATTTCCTTGCAGGATTTGTTCGCAGTCATTATCCAGTAACCTGGATTTGTTAGACTCACTTGTCTTCATCACCTTAAATTTTTTGCTTAACGCATAACATACACATCATAAACATCATACCATAGAAAGGATCTCAAGGATCTATGATGCATGTTATGATGAACCAGATGTCTAAACAAGGGGCAAGGAGATTTATTTTCCTCGAACCAAATGCCTCCAAAAGACCAGAACACAGCAACTCAAGTCAGGGGCTATGACCTACTCGATATGGTGAGCTTGACTCTTGTAGAAGGACCTTCAACGATGCGAAGTTCTTCAATCAAAGTTGTAAAGTTCAACACCTAACATTTACCTTGTGTTAACACCGCGAGATCCTTGAAAACATTTGCATATCATACATGTCATTGCATAACAGGTAGTCTCCAGTATAGGTCTCTCATGTGCTTGCTGTTTATTTCAGCAATGGCTCTCAATCAAGACGACAGAGATCTCCAAACTCAAGAGGCTCGGTTCATGGAAATGTTCCTAAACCTATCCAAGGGGAAGGAAGAATTGAAAGCACTCCTCGCTGGGAATCTAACCAAGAAATGTCCTGATAAAAACAAGGATGACCAAGTTCAACAGTTGTAGGTTGAGATGGAAGCAATGAGAATCCAAATGTTGGGGAAGATGGCTCTTATCCAAAAACTAGCTCGGGGACAAGAAGAGTTGAGAGCCCTCTCCAGCCAGCTTCATTAAGACGAATCCAACCGTATGAAGCAGACGGTCGAGGGTGGGGATCAAGTCACTAATCAACCCCTGATGCAACATAAAGTTGGAATTTTCCAAATTTCTGCTACATCGCAAGCCCAACCATAACCTCGCCAATAACCACAGGGTAATCGGCATAAGCAGGATTCATTCACTAGGAAATATACCAAACTCAGTATACCAATGTCGCAAGTCTTGTAAAACATGTTGAAGTTGAATTTGATCACATTGAGGGATCCACCTACAAATCCTAATACTGCCTCTCCAATGTAAAATACAAATGCAAGGTGTGCATATCACTCCAACAGTCCAGGGCATGATAGTGATAGCTGTCAGACATTAAAATACAAAATTCAAGACTTGATCGATGAGAGAGCATTAGAGTTCGCACAAGATGGTCAACTGGAATTCATCTGTTATCCCTCTAAGGCACACCATTCGAAGTGACAAGATCAGACAAAGAGGCTTTGGTTCATTAGAGTTTTAAATTTGTAATTTTGTTTTGATTGTTCGAACATTTATTAATATCAAACCTTGTTATTTCATTAATGCATTGCACATGTTTGTTTTGAATTTATTTGTTTTCATTGTGCTTAAACTGCTTTCTTACTACCCTTTTGTGATATTCAACTATTGATTAAAAGCTCTAAACCTTTAGAGGGAGGATGACGAGAACGATACCATAATCTCTACAGTATGCTTTAGAACAGACCCTGCTGACAATGTGCAAGTGTTGTTTCAAATCCTAAACAGTGGAGTTATAAGGAAGATAATCCCTAGTCAACCCCTTTGAGCCTAAGAAATAGGAGTTTTTTTCCACACAAATAAACCCTTGATCATAACCTAGGGTGGGGTAGTTTTCCCAGTTAATCCAGATGTGCATTCAGTCGCAAGTTTTCCCTTCATACATGATAAATAGTGTAGAAGATGCTCTCTATAAGATGGTGATGGTTCCACATAATCATTAAGAACAGGCAGTTACTATCTCCCAAAATAAAAAGCTGATTAATTCAAAACCTATGAAGGAGACTTAAGAAAAAAAACTAGGGCATCCGGCTGGCTGTAATCACAAAAGAAACAGTTCAGGCAAAAGACAAGGATACCAAATCAAAAAAAGAGGTCCTATAAATCCTCAACAAAAAGAAAAGGTTACAAAAATGACTTCCTTCTCAAACAAACGTTCAATTTCTGAACCATCACCGGAATATCAGGGCCAATATTCCAGAACTCAATTGGGATTCGAAATGCACAATTAAATTAGCATAGGACTGAAGAACATCATGAAGAACGGGAGGGTACAAATAAATTTTGGGCCTTTATCCTTTGTTTCTTAAACCGTGAACTAGGCCATGATACAACCCTTATTAGTCCTATTTGAAACATGGGTTAGTTCGAGAGCATATTGTTACAAAGTTATCCTGACTCCTGTAAGGTTTGCTATAAATCATGAGTTGATATCACATTCTTACAAATTTTGTTTTACTATAAAAAACGCATTTCAAAAAAATTTCAAGACAGACATAAGCTTTGCATTCTTTAAATGACATTGTTTGCATATGGTTAATTGTTCAAATGGGAGAGAAATTCATACAATGAATATTCAGTGAACGAAGACCCCCTCAATGGACAGAATCACCTCAGACGGAAAAAACATTCCCAATAACAAGCCTTTGATAATCAAGAGGCATGACATGGTAACTAATTAATCTGGGGAAGTCAAGCCAATATGCAAAGAATCTCTCCAAAAATGTTGAGTAGCCAAGGGCAGATGTCCATCTGAATCACTCGGGGGCTGTTACATTGATCGGGGATTTCAGTAGAATATCACTATGGAATTTGAATCTTTGGTACACCAAATTGCTTATCTGTGCCAGTAGTATCAGATGGTGTCAGTATCATGTCTTTGAATCCTTCCATGACAATTCTTAGAAAAGATACCTAGGAAATTCAAGACCATCAGAAACTCAATCAAACATCAGGTGCACCAGATTCATCCTGAAGCAGCCCCACACATATTCCCATGTATGAAAGGGCACATGCGATCACATAAACATTTTCTGGCATTTCTACAACACTTGTTGTCATAGACAGTGACAACTCTCCACATCCTATGAGCGTGGAAATAGTCAGAAAATACTATGCATGAAAAAGACCTGCTAGGTTGACAGGCCTAGGCAATATTAAGGGCACCCTGGCGAACCAAAAGAGTTCGAGAAAAAATTAGGGATATATACAAAAAAATTGTACACCCGGCAAGTCAAAAACTTGAAAAGGCAGCTTGAGCAAAAAAGGGTATCCCGGTGGAATGAAAACCCAAAATGGCGGTCTAGACAAAAGTTAGGGATTAAAAACGTAAGACTATGTCCCGTCATCATGTCATTTTTTTACCAGTAGAAGACTTATCATCCTGATCAGCATTTACCAAGCACCATGGGAGTTGGGATGACACTCAAACCATCCATAAAGTCTTCGCATGTACTTTCTCCAGCAGGTACAAAGGCAGGGTCATCTTTCTAAAAAGTCACCGCGATATCCTTAAATTTCAACCTAGTGATGTCAGGTGTTCTTGTGTCCCTGGCAGAACAAGAATTTCCAACTACTGCTCTGACATCAGGTTTTCCCCAGTAAAGTCATCAAACTTCTCAGGTTTCCATAATAGGATTTCACAAAATCCTCAGGCAGTGCATATAGCTTTCATTCCCCAACAGAGTTTATTTCTCTAAACAGCGGAAGATCATCTCCCAGCAGTTCAACTTCAACAAAATCTGAAGACCTACATTCTTCATCGCCAGCTGCAATCAGGGATTTATTTTCCCTAATTCAACAGCGCTGCAATAGAACAACTGATACATTCACATATTGCATTCAAACATCATTCTACGAATGTCATAGCATCTGCAGTACAAATGCATACATCCCAATCTCATTTATTTTGATAACACCATTACACAATGCATTTCATACATCATGACATTGCATACAACTAACGCTTTACCTTTTCATGAAAGATCAATCAACAGATATTTATCATCAACAATTTTCAACAGGTCCAGGATTAGCTCCTGAAACAAAACAGAGTAATTATCTATGCAACCAAATACATCTTTACACGGGCTCATCATGAAGAAATATTACACGGGTTTCTTCTGACTTCCAAATACAGCTTTACACGGGCTCACCATGAAGAAATATTACACAGGTTTGTTCTGAGTTCCAAATACAGCTTTTCACGGGCTCATTATTAAGCAATCTTACAAGGGTTTCTTCTGACTTCCAAATACAACTTTACACGGGCTCAACATGAAGCAATCTTACACGAGTTTCTTATGACTTCCAAATACAGCTTTATACGGGCTCATCATGAAGCAATCATACACGGGTTTCTTCGGACTTCCAAATACAGCTTTATATGGGATCTTCATGAAGCAATCTTAGTCGGGTTCCTTCTCCCTCCTTCTGAAGTTTTACACTGACTCATCCTGAATAAACCCTACCAAGGTTCCTTCTCACAATCTCCAGATGCAGTTTTACACGGACTCATCCTGAGGCAACCCTACCCAGGTTGCTTCTCTTGAATTTCCAGATGCGGTTTTACACGGACTCATCTTGAGGAAACCCTACCCACGTTCCTTCTCTTGAATTTCCAGATGCATTTTTACACGGACTCATCCTGAGGCAACCCTACCTAGGTTCCTTCTCTTGAATTTCCAGATGCAGTTTTACATGGACTCATCCTGAAGCAACCCTACCCAGGTTCCTTCACACAATCTCCAGATGCAGTTTTACACGGACTGTTCTTGGGGTAACCCTACCCAGGTTCCTTCTCTTGAATTTCTAGATGCAGTTTTACACAGACTCATCCTGAGGCAACCCTACCCAGGTTCCTTCTCATTATTTCCAAATGTCGTCTTACACTGACTCATCCTGAGGCAACCCTACCCAGGTCCCTTCTCATAATTTCCAATTGCAGTTTTACACGGACTCATCCTGAAGCAACCCTACCTAGGTTCCTTCTCACAATCTCCAGATGCAATTTTACACGGACTCATCCTGAGGCAACTCTACCCAGGTTCCTTCTCTTGAATTTCCAGATGCAATTTTACACGGACTTATCCTGACGAAACCCTACCCAGGTTCCTTCTCACAATTTCCAGATGCAGTTTTACACGGACTCATCCTGAGGCAACCCCACCTAGGATCCTTCTCATAATTTCCAGATGCATTTTTACACAGACTCATCCTGAGGTAACCCTACCCAGGTTCATTCTCTTGAATTTCTAGATGAAGTTTTACACGGACTCATCCTGAGGTAACCCTACCCAAGTTCCTTCTCACAATTTCCAGATGCAGTTTTACACGGACTCATCCTGAGGAAACCCTACTGTTGTACCCCAAAATTTCCCCTCCCATATTTCTCAACAAATGGCATGTGATGTCCCCAAATTGTTCAAGAAAGTTCAAGAGTTGACCAGACAAACTCTCTCTTAAGGCAGTCTACCTCAAATTAGGGTTTCATTTTCCATCAGGATATGTGAACCACAAAGGACTCAAATTCTCACCATTGTCCTAATATGTTCTCAAGATCATCCATGTCAAGTTTCAAGCCTTGCAGAAGAAGTTTGCTCAGTCAATTGCTCAAAGCCCTAAAAATCGACTGTGCTAGGTCAAAAATCAACTATGGCCCACATACAGTCAAACTTCAAGATTTTTGGTCAACATCCTCATTTAGAAGTATTATCCATCATTTGATAAAGTATTGATCATGATTCTTTAAGGATTGCTGACAATTCATCAAAACCCAAAAGTTGCTAAATTAGGGTTTTGTAGGAAAAGTCAACTCAACGTTGACCAAGCATAACTTTCTCATACTTTATCAGATATGACCCATCCAAAGATAATTTTGAAAAAATGCAATTCTCTACAATTCAACTTCAACTCCCAAGTTCAAAATATGCACTCACAAAAAGATATAAATTTTGACATTATAGGTCATTTTGAAAAGTCAACAAAAACACCTCTTGGGTCAAAGCTTCATACATGAACATGGAAGACTCAATTGAGATGATACCAAACGAGTTGCTTAGAGGACATCCTAAGCTTTCTAAAAAGTCCAAGAACACTCCTCTAGGGTCAAACTTGAGAATGTTATGCATTGGCCAAGTTGACCTTTTTTGCAAAATTACCAAAAGACAAATGTGCTCAAATTTGCATTTTTTGTCAAATGGGCTTAGTTTTTCATGATTGAATCTTGCTTATGACATGGTCCACGATCCAAATCATCACCCACACACCTTTTGCTTTATTTATTTATTTTATTGTGATTTTTATCATTTAAAAGTCAAATTAAATCAAATAAATAGAAAAAAATATCAAAGATTTGTTTTGTGATCAGATTTTGGGTGGAATCAAATCCAATTATACTGGCAAATCATATCCAAAACGTGCAAAAACAAATTGAACCAAAATTGGCATGATTTGGATTGGTATAGAAAGATATCATACAAGGATAAAGACCAAATCAAATCTTTATAATGGCCAAGATTCATCTCGTTTTTGTTGACCTAATGTGTTGCATTACATATACATAAGGGATCCAAGGCAAGAAAAGAGGTTGAACAGTCATGCAAAGCAAGAGCAAAACTAAAAAATTTCAAGAGAAAGTGGTGATCCAATTTTCATCCTAGAGGCCAATCCAAGCCATTCTAACATTGCCAACAGATTGTTGGACATCCCAGGAACATATCCTAATCAATTGCAAGCTTTTTCACGCTTCAAATTACAAGTTACAGGTACCACGGTTTGCCTCCAAGCTCAATTTCGATTTCGTTGATTTACTCATCCTACGCATGTTTTGATTATATATTATTGTTCATCATTGAGTTTGCAAAATATTGGTACCACTTAATTACATTTTTGACCCATGTACATGATATTGCCATAGCTAGGGTTTTGTGTTCTTGTTTAGGGCTTTGTAGTATAGGCTAAATTGGGCTTGGATTCTAGTACCATGATACTTGTGAGGATGAGACGAGTTGATTGGTACTTTTGAATTTCATTTATATTGCTTATAGAGAATTTTTTAGATGAACAGGTCTGTAGCTACAGCGACGCAACCGTAGGTAAAAGTTCTGTTACCTAAAACGATGGTTTGGGGAAAAAGATGAGGCGTGGCAGTCTTGGATTGGTTGGTTTAAATTTTAGCGCTTTTTTTTAATATGTCCCATGATTTGCTTATATTAATTATTTCCATTATATTAACAAACAAGCAAAGCAGCTCGGTTGGCAAGGGTGTATTGGAAACATTCATAAGGACGTGGGTTCGATCCCCATGTTCCAATATTTGTTTCATATAATTTTGCTTCACATAATCAGGTACACCACATGTCCAAGCATCCACCGTGCAACTCAAGATCTGGCCATCAAATTCATCAGCACTCCAGATCCAATGCCTTTCTCTTGAAGGTACATCATGCACCTCAAGTCAACATGTGCATTAGATCCAGCAAAGTCAACGGGCTTGGACCATTTCGGCTCAAAATTTTCGCAAGATACCCCCATAATTGTTAGCACAGGCCCATCTTTCTTTTCTTATTTATTTTATTTAATTCTTTTAATATTTCCTCTATTTTTTCTTAATTCACAAATTAATCTATTTTTCATAAATCATAAAATCATAAAATCATAAATTCACAAAAAATTAGAATTAGTTTTTTTTTACTATTATCAAATATAATTTAATTTAGTTTAACCTAGGGAAACTTTAATTTATTTTCACAACTAAAATTAAATTAGAAATTAGGTTAACTTCTAATTTTATTTTCTCTTTTTATCAAATAAATAAAAAAACACAAAAATAGGTTTTTGGAATAAATTAATTTATTTTTCTTAATTTAGAATTAACTGGAATTAGGATTTCTTTTTCATTTTAATTATTTGTTTGTTTCCTTAAATAACAAAACATTTTTTTCAATCGCAATTAGGTTTAGTCAAGGTTCAAAACCCTAGTCGTTTCGTATTTGGTTCATTGCGCACTTATTATTTATTTTTACAATATTTTTTGTAACTGTTCATTGGTTTGTAATAGTTTAATTTAGGGCTTTTACTTATCGCTTTTACCAGGTTTTTGGCTATGTAATTAATCCCCCTCCCCGAAGCCTTATAATAGCGTAGATTTATTTTCTCGCATTCTTAATTTCAGCAAATATTTAACTGTTTAGATGTATGCTAATAGGATTGTATGCCAAGAATGCATGACAAAATAACACAGTTAGAAAACCCTAATGTGCAAAGATAAATAACTGAAACAAATCACTCCCACATATCACTCTTAGGGTAGACTCTCACTTTGGTTGCCTTCGGTAAACAATCATTAAGTATAGGGTGTCTTAGTGGTTGCCCTCCTGTCTAAAAAGATCAAATGTCCCGTTCGAATGTTGCCTCAGAAATGTTGCCTCGAATATGATCTTAAGACTCTAGGGTTATTACTAAGATGTCCTAAACATTGTTTTAGTGATCGTACGTCCCTTTCGAATTGACCCTCACAATTCCAACGACGGTGCTACCTATTTCTCAATAGTAGGATGGCGCTGTCTAAAGGAAATGAGAATAGAAACAATCTTTTTTCGAGTAGGTAGATGCTAGTTGGTACTTGCTCAAATCAAAACTTTTCACACTTACACCTTTCAAAACAATTCCCAAAACAACTTCGTCACACCCTTGAGGACTGATACAAGGGTTATCATGAAGTCAAACTTTTCAAAAAAACAAAGCACACACACAAGCAATTTTAAAAATATGAGAAATTACTTAAGAGCCCATGGAAAACCATGGATATAAAGGGTGCTATCACCTTCCCTTTCTATAATCTACCCCCCGTACTCAGAAAATCTCGAAAAAGGATTTTTCTGTGCTTTTTTCCTTTCCTTGTTGGATAAAATAAAAGTCGATGGAGACTCTTACTTACCGCGACATTTTGCAAACAAAAAATGCAAAATGAAAACCAGCGTCAAAGAGTCGGTTCTTCCACCGTATCACAGAACTGGCGACTCTGCTGGGGATTTTATATGTGGGGTATACCTTAGGATATAGTTCATCATAATTGCTTCTCTTGATTGCTTTGCTTGCTTTATTTTTGAGGGTTTTGTTTTGGGTTACTATAGATCCTACACCCGGATCTGGGGATACCTTTTAGGTAAGTAGAAATATACTGTGAGGGAACTGTACGGTGTAGACCGATACGGTTGAAGCAGTAGCTACATTGGTGTGGCACTTTGGTTGGTACCGGTATCCCTTGGGGAAAAACGAGGAGAATACGGGGCCGCTGCGTGGTGTCATTAAGAATCAACTGACCTTAGAACCTTTAATCGCCCAACTTGGCCATTAGAAAGTAGTGAGATAGCCGGCCTCGGTGTAGAGCTGAGAACTGGTTGATACTCGATGCTACACTCATTGAGACTATACTCTCGGAATAGTTCCGGCCGCAAGAAAAGATTGGGTGAGTTGAAACCATGACCGATGGATGATGGTCAGTGATATTGAGATCCTCTAGAACTCGGTTACGTTTTCTAGGACAGGTTGAAACCAACTTAACTTCAAGAGGGTACTACCTTTGACCTCATGCAAGCCTTAAACCTAAGGTCTTGGTGTGATTTGACTGTGTTTGCAATATTTGTGTTTGCTATACCTGTGGTTTATCATGACATCATGCATCATAACATGGCATTCATGCTTCATAACACTAACCATTTCAAAGACCAAGGGAATTTATCTTTGTTCTATTTTTGCAGATCATGGCTTCCGTGCGTAGAAATACCATCTGAGTCAACTTTGTGAAAATACCTGCCCAACTTAAAGAGTTAGCATCAAGAGTTTCCGAAACTTCTACTTTCATTAAGAGACACGGTCAACTTCTCAGCCTGGTTACTTCAAACCTTGATGAACAAATGATGAGAGTTCTATTTTAGTTCTTCGATCCCAAGCATCATTGCTTCACCTTTCCAGATTACCAGCTGGTACCCACCTTGGAAGAGTTCTCTCATCTATTGGGCATATCCATTCTTGAACAGGTACCCTTCACAGGTATGGAAGAAGTTCCTAAACCAGAAGACATTGCCTCAGCTTTGCATTTAAAATGGGCTGATGTGGTATCCAATTGGGAAACTCGAAGTGGGGTCAAAGGTTTTCTAGCCAAATTTCTGATAGACCAGGCTCAGCTATTCTGGGATGATTTGGATTTTCAGGATTTTGAAGATGTCTTGGATCTTCTTATTTATGGTTTGGTTTTCTTCCCTAATCCAGATTCCTTTATAGATGTGAATGCTGTCAAGATCTTCCTTTCTCGCAACCTTGTGCCTACCTTGCTGGGAGATATCTTGCATGCCCTCCATACTCGTACTATGAGGAGAAGAGGGACTCTTATGTGCTGCATGCTGTTGTTGTCAAGGTTGTTTATTTCTCACCTCCCTAAGTCTGTGCTGAAGAACGAAGAAGGTTTTGGTTGGTCATACAGAATAATGTCACTTGCCCATACAGATTTTCTTTGATGTTCCCGGGATATGGAAGACACTGCTGTTATTGAATGTTGTGGGGGATACCTAATGTCCCATTTATTGGAATCAGAGGAGGTATAACTTACAATCCTTGTCTAGCTTTACGACAATTTGGTCGTGCTCGAAGAGATGGTCCCCATGAGTTACTTCTTGAGGACATTGTATTTGACTATAAGGAGGATGTTAAGGAGCATCGCCGGAGGTTCATACGATCTTAGGGCATGGTGAACAGATCTGTCCCCGAAGAGTTGGGACCGAAGACTTCCCTTCCTATGCAGCCTTATCTCCAATGGGTCCGAGCTCCTGCCCAGAAGCTTATGATGCCTTATAAGGCTGTGTTACCAGTGATTGTGGAGCCCACTAATGAAGAAGGCATTCCTTACACGGTTCTCTATCCTTACATGCCTATTGATCTTGGGGAGCTACAGAGGTCTTGGATTCAACTGAGGAATGAGTGAGATACTTACCGGGAGCAGTTCCATGAGCAAGAAAGGAAGATTTTGAAGCTCACCAGGCAGATCGAGGAAGAAAGAGTGATCAATGACTATATCAACACAAAGAGAAAGCGTCCATGGGACTTTTGATTTTGTTTTTCTAGTTTTAGATTTGTTTTATTTGTAACGCCTTAAAGGCATGTTGAACCTTTAAAATTTAAGCTAATAAAGTTTTGTTTATTTTGGTTTGCAAATTTAAATCTCCCAAAGTCTTTGAAATCATTACATGCACATCCCATTATCATGCACATCATTACAGGTACCACTACAGGTTTCTCATCTTCTTTGATGTTTATTTCAGTAGAAATGTCTTCCGATCAAGCCATCAAAGATCTTCAGGCACATAACGCCCAATTCCAACAGATGTTCATAAGTCTGGCTAAAGGACAAGAGGATCTGAAGACCCTTATTCTGAAAGAGAAGAAGAAGAAGAAGAAGGTCGGTATTCTGAATATGGGTAGAAGGTTCGGATAAAGGATGAAGCATAAAACTGATCTGACCTCTTCATCCAAAGACGGTGAGAACCAAGAAAGCGAAAAGGACCCTAGTCCTGCAGTTTCTGACAACGATACTGATTATGACGATGAGATATATCCTCCTGCTGAGGATAGGTACAAGCAGTTAGAAGACCGTCTGAGTGGTATAGAGATTCAGAAGATACATGGTTTGGATTTCAGAGAACTGGGACTGGTATCGGGAGTGGTCATCCCTCATAAGTTCAAAGCTCCGGTTTTTGCCAAGTATGATGGAGTGTCATGTCCAAAACTCCATCTTCGCTCGTATGTCAGAAAAATCCAACCCCACACTGCTGATAGAAATTTGTGGGTGCATTTATTTTAAGATAGTCTGTCAAAGACTCAACTTGAATGGTTCTACAAGTTAGAAGGAGCCACTGTTCAAAACTGGGAAGATGTTGCTGTTGCTTTCTACAAGCAGTATCAGTATAATGCCGACCTTGCTCCCACTCATACTCAGCTCCAGGGTATGTCCATGGGTGCAGGTGAAGGTTTTAAGGACTATGCTCAAAAGTGGAGAGACTTGGCTGGAAGAGTCCAACCCCCTTTGTATGATAGGGAGTTGGTTGACATGTTTCTAGTGACAAGGTTTGGCCCATTTTTCAATCACTTGATCGGAAGCTCGTCATTTGGGTTTACTGATTTGATTTTGACTAGAGAAAGAGTAGAAGCTTGCATTCGAAGTGGAAAAATACAGAAGGATGCCTCTTAAAGTTCGATAAAGAAGCCTTTTACCGGTAAGAAGGAAGCCAGTGGAGTCTATGGCCCAAGGGGCAAAAACAGATCTGAACACCGTCAAACGGTAAATGCTGTAGTGATATCAAGACCCGCAGTTGCTCCACAATGCAACAATCAACAAAGGGTGGAAAGACCACAACGGAAGTTTACCCGCATCAACATGACTTTGGCTGAAGTTATGCCTCATTTGTTAAAATCCAACTTGGCGACCTTGAGATGGGTTCCCAAGAATCCAAACAATACTTCTCCTAGATACAATCCCAACGCGCAGTGCGCCTACAATTATGAGAGTCCAGGCCATGATACAAATGATTGTTGGGTCCTGAGGAACAAGGTACAAGATTTGCTCAAAGCCAAGGAAATAGAGTTTGATGCTCCAAAAAAGCCGAATGTTATAACTGCTCCCATGCCCAAACATGGTCGTGGAGTTAATGCTGTTAATACCGATTTGTTTATGACCTCTGTTGAAGAAATTTCTACTCCCCTTGTGACTGTTAAGAAGAATATGTTTTTGGCCGGTTTATTTCCGGGTTGTGGTGAAGGTTGCCACATGTGTTCGATTATACCTTCTGGTTTCCGTTTGTTGAAGTCAGGTGTTCAGCGCCTGATGGATAATAAAGAGATTTTGTTCGAGAAGACTATGATTCCCGTTGTTCCCACTAAAGACGTTACCATTATAACCATTTCCTCCAATCCTTCCAAGGTTTCCTCGAGAAAACCTATTAGGATTACACTTGTTCCAAGAATTTCTACGCTAATAATCACTGTTCTTGGTCCCATCCCGTACACCTCAGATAAGGCTGTCCCATGGAATTATGGTGCTGATGTGTATTATCATGGTATTAAGCAAGAATTGAAGAATGAAGAAGCTGATACTGATGTCAGTAATATTTTTGGGACTAATAAAGTTACCCGGAGTGGAAGGGTCTTCTCTCCTGAGATTTCCCCGAATACTATCATCAAGCCTACTGTTACTCCAACTGCTGCTCCAACCAGCACTCCTGACGTTTCTCCTGTTCCTACTCCAGTTAGTACACCTGCTACTATTCATATTCTTACTCCAGCTATTACCCCTGCTGCTGAGTCATCCGGGACTCGGGGCAAGGAAATTATAGGTGAGCCTTCCCGGACGGAGGCACCTAAGAAAATTATTGTGGAAGCCTCTAAACAATAAATAGAGGAAATACTGAAGATTATCAAGAAAAGCGACTACAATGTGGTCGAGCAGCTGGGGAAAACCCCGTCAAAGATCTCCATGTTGTCTCTAATATTATGTTCTGAAGCCCATGCAAAGTCTTTGATTGCATTCCTCAAGACTGCGCATATGCCACGGGAAACTTCAGCAGATCAGTTCAAAGATTGTGTGGCCAGCCTGACTGCTGTCAATGGGCTGGGTTTCTCAGACGTGGATCTGACGCTGAAAGGAAGAAATCATAATGATGCTCTGCATGTCTCGATCAAGTGCAGGGTTACCACTATGGCCCATGTGCTGGTAGATACCGAATCTTCACTAAATGTTCTGCCGATGAAACCGTTGGACTGTTTGGATTGTGAGGGTTTTACCTTAAAGCCGAGTAACATTGAGGTAAGGGCTTTTGACGGATCAAAGAGAATGGTGCACAAGGAAGTGGACATCCCTGTCAAAGTGGGTTCTCAGACTTTTGCATCCACCTTCTATGTGATGGATATCAGACCATCATATTCTTGCTGTCTGGGTCGTCCTTGGATTCATAAGGCTGGTGCAGTTACTTCCACACTCCATCAAATGCTGAAATATCCGGTGAAGCGGAAGGTTGTCACGGTGCAAGGTGAAGAAGAGTATATGGTGAGTCATCTCAATTCCTTCCGCTATGTAGAAATGGACAGGGAATTCATAGAAATTCCTTGTCAGAATTTCGAAGAGGTCCCTTAATTCTCAGCATCAACTGAAGTTACTACCAACAAACCTCCGCTGAAGATGGCTTCTCTCATGGATGCCTGGGCTGTAATTGAAGAAGGTGGGTGTACCAATTGGGGTCAGCTCCCTGATTTCACTCAAAAAACAGACAAATTTGGTTTGGGATTTACTATAGGGGCTCAAAGGGATGTTAGGCACGCGTGGGCTCGAAGACCTCCTCTACACATCAACAATCAGGGAATTAATGCAATTGAAGACAATGAAGAGGATTCAGACATCGACAGCTGGATCTACCCAACAACCAACGGTGGACCGAATAACTGGACAGCGAAAGACTTCATACCTGTTTCTTTTATTCCGCAGTAATTGACTTTTGTTTTAAGATTTGTAATAAATAGTTTGAAACCTTAGGGCCCGGTGCGTTTCCCGAGGCACCTTGGCTTTGCTTGTGAGGGCTATTATTTGTCATTTCATATATCATTAATAAAGCATTGGACGTTTCTTGCATTACAAATTTTGCACTCTTTGTTTTTCTTTACTGCCTCTCACTTTATCAAAACAACTATTCTCTTACACACACTCACGTATCATAATGCAGATCCATATCCACTTTGGATCCCATTGATAACGACTTTGCTACTACCAGTTATGACTTTAAAAATTCGATCAACCAAGCCGAGGACGAAGGTGAGGATGATTGTGATGTGCCTGGAGAACTTATTAGACTATTACAACAGGAAGAAAGGGACATACAACCTCATGAAGATCCAGTCGAGTCAGTGAATTTGAGTACAGAGGAAGACAGGAAAGAGGTTAAAATAGGTGCGAATCTAGAGCCTAATGTCAAACAACGATTAATTCAGATGCTACACGACTATGTTGAGATCTTCGCCTGGTCCTATGAAGACATTCCTGGTTTGGACACTGATATTATGGTACATCGCTTGTCGACTAAAGAGGACTGCCCTTCAGTAAAGCAGAAGGTCCGTCGTATGCGCTCTAAAATGTCAGAGAAAATCAAAGCAGAGGACATGAAACAGTTCGACGCAGGATTCTTAGCTGTCACTTCTTACCCACAGTGGGTTGCTAACATTATTCCGGTACCTAAGAAGGATGGTAAGGTACGAATATGTGTGGACTACAGAGATCTGAACAGGGCAATCCCCAAGGATGACTTCCCACTTCCTCACATTGATGTTCTGGTCGACAATACCGTGCAACACAAGATCTTCTCCTTCATGGATGGTTTTTCTGGCTACAACCAGATCAAGATGGCTCTTGAGGACATGGAGAAGACAACCTTCGTTACACAGTGGGGCACCTTCTTCTACAAGGTAATGCCTTTTGGGTTGAAGAATGCTGGGGCAACTTATCAGCGCGCCATGGTCGCTTTGTTCCACAATATGATTCACCACGAGATCGAGGTGTATGTTGATGACATGAGCCAGGTCCCAGACTGAGGAAGAGCACCTTGATCATGTCCAGAAACTGTTTGACAGGTTGAAGACGTACAAGCTGAGGTTGAATCCGAACAAGTGTACCTTCGAAGTAAGGTCTGGTAAGCTTCTGGGTTTTGTTATCAGTGGCAAAGGTATTCAGGTAGACCCTGCAAAGGTAAAGGCCATACAAGAGATGTAGGCTCCCCACATAGAAAAAGAAGTTAGAGGTTTCTTGGGATGTCTGAATTACATCGCCGGGTTCATTTCACATTTGACTGCTACTTGTGAGCCAATCTTCAAGCTGCTGAAGAAAGATCAAGTGGTAAAGTGGAATGATGAATGCCATACCGTTTTCAAAAGAATTAAGGAATACCTTCAAGAACCACCAATTTTGATGCCTCCAATGGGGTGTGTGCTGGGGCAGCATGACGAGTCTGGCTGAAAAGAGCACGCCATTCACTACCTTAGCAAAAAGTTTACTGACTGTGAGACCCGATACTCATTGCTCGAGAAAACTTGTTGCGCTTTGGCATGGGCTGCTCGCCGGCTAAGACAATATATGCTGACTCACACCAATTTGTTGATATCAAAGATGGATCCGATCAAGTATATTTTCGAGAAGCCCGCTCTCTCCAGAAGGATATCAAGATGGCATATGATCTTAACCGAGTACGACGTCCAATACACAACCCAAAAAGCAATCAAGGGGAGTGTATTGGTGGATCATTTGGTGCATCAGGCCGTGGATGACTACCAGTCCATGAATTTCGAGTTCCCAGATGAGAATATCATGTTGGTAACCGACTGCGAAGAACCTGGACCGAATGAAGGATCCAAGGAGGGATCCCGATGGTCTATATATTTTGATGGAGCCTCGAACGCATTGGGTAATGGCATTGGCACTGTAATCATATCTCCTGAGGGCTATCATACTCCGTTCACCACCCGATTATGTTTTAACTGCACCAACAATATGGCGGAGTATGAAGCGTGTATCATGGGTCTTTGAGCTACTATTGATCTGAGGATTAAGTTCTTAAGTGTATTCGGAGATTCCGCTCTGGTGATAAGTCAGATCAAAGGCGATTGGGATATGAAGCACCCAAATCTAATTCCTTACAAAGAGTATGTACTGACATTGCTCCCACACTTTGAGGAGATAACGTTTAAACATTTCCCAAGAGAGGAGAATTAGTTGGCGGACGCGTTAGCTACCATGTCTTCCATGTTCAAAGTTAGGTGGGACAATGAAGCTCCCCAAATTACCATTGAGAGGTTGGACAAACCCGCACATTGTTGTGACATTGAGACTGAAGAGGTAGCAGATAAACCCTGGTTTCACGAGGTAAAGAGGTACCTTGAGGCTCAAGAATACCCCGAGGGGGCATCTGTTAATGATAAGAAGTTTCTGAGAAAATTCGCTGCAAAGTTCTTCATCAGTAATTGTATCCTCTATAAGCGTAACCATGATTCAACCTTATTGCAGTGCATAGACAAGAGCGAGGCAGAAAGGATCATGCTAGAGTTACATGAAGGCACCTTTGGAACCCATTCTAGTGGACACACCATGGCAAAGAAAATCCTATGGGAAGGATATTAATGGTCCACTATAGAAGCCGATTGTTACCAGCACTCTCGAACCTGTCATAAGTGCCAAGTCTATGCCGATAAGGTGCATGTGCCTCCAGTCCCTCTGAATGACTTGACAGCTCCTTGGTCCTTTTCAATGTGGGGCATCGATATGATCGGCGATATTAGACCTACTACGTCTAACGGGCATTGTTTCATTCTGGTAGCCATTGATTACTTCACGAAGTGGGTTGAGGCCGCCTCCTTTTCTACAGTAACCAAGAATGTCGTGGCGCAATTCATCTGATACAATCTAATATGTCGATATGGTGTCCCCGAGAGGATTATTAATGACAATGGTATAAATTTTAACAATACAATGATCACCGAGCTCTGCAAGCAGTTCAAGATTCAACATCATAACTCTTCTCCCTACCGGCCAAAGATAAATGGGATTGTCGAAGCGGCTAACAAGAAAATCAAGAAGATTGTGCAGAAGATGACGGTGACATACAAAGACTGGCACGAGATGTTACCATTCTCTCTTCATGGGTACCATACCTCAGCACGGACATCGACAGGGGTAACACCCTACTCTCTGGTGTATGGCATGAAGGCAGTCCTACCCATCGAGGTCCAGATACCCTCTCTCAGGATTATGAAGGATGCGGGTTTGAACGAAGACGATTGGATCCAAACCCGACTTGATCAGCTGAATCTAATCGATGAAAAGAGACTTACTTCTATTTTTCATGGTCAGACGTATCAAAAGTGAATGATCAAGGCTTTTAACAAGAAGGTAAGACGTCAAGAATATCTAGTCGGGGATCTGGTGATCAAACGCATCATACTACCGCAAGGTGATCACATGGGCAAATGGACCCCTACATACGAAGGGCCATTTGTGGTTAAGAACATTTTCTTGGGAGGAGCTATGATTCTAACCACCATGGGTGGTGACGACCTTCCTCACCCCATCAATGTAGACATAGTGAAAAGATACTACGCATAATCAAAGACTCGCTAGGTTGACTAGCCTAGGCAAAAATAAGGGCTTCCCGACGAACCAAAAGGGTTCGGGCAAAAGTTAGGGATAAAAATAAAAAAAACTGTACACCCAACAAGTCGAAAACCTGAAAAGGCGACTTGGGCAAAAAAGGGTATCCCGGTGGACTGAAAACCCAAAAGGGAGGTCCAGGCAAAAATTAGGGATTAAAGCATAACACTATGTCTCATTGGATCATCTTGCAACCATACTTCGGTATCTACTATCAAGATCAGACAGAGCCAATCAATATGGTCCACCTTCGGCCAAGTAGCAAAGTGATGAGACGCTTGAAGATATAAAGGCAATAGTAGAGTTGAAACCCAATGGGGTTGTTTCACATAGCTATTTCTTTCGTTTACACAAATTGTAATTACTGTTTTTTCGGCAGTGTTCTCTTACTAGGACGTCATCCTCTTTGTACAAAACGCCTATTACAGGCCAACTTCGAAAAATCAATACAATCCATTTTCACAAGAAATTTCAATTTATTTTTCTTTTTCTGTTTTGTTTTGCAAGAACATCCAATGATTCATTTTTGATATATGCATTTGAAAATAATGGTTGCTCATAAATATTTACATAAGAAACGAAAGACGATTACTCGTAATTCCAGGAACAGGGATAAACAAGAAGTGTCCAAACCTTACAGTTACTCTGCCCATCAGGTACAGGGATATAGCCAGCTTGAGAACATAAGTGGTGGTGCATACACTCCCCACAGAGTAAAAGGTATCCAAAGACAGTGACGTCATCTTTCCCGAACATGATATAACTCTCCCCAGCTGAGGTTTACAATCGCGAGTGAGTCAGTAAATTTTTCCCCAAGCAGAGTTTATTTCTCTCACAAGCAGAAATTTAATCTCCAAGAGAATTCATTATCACCAGAAATGGAAATTCATCCCTAACTGAGTTAGCTCTCCAAAACAGCAGATCTATCAACAGAGTATCTCCTCTCCAACAAAGTTATTCCCCACAGAGTTATCCTTAGACATAGTCTCGTTTGGCAGAATATTTACCAGCCAAGGGGAAAATCCCCAGCATAGTCATCGTTGTTCACCATCCCCAAAAGAAGTAGAGGAATTATGGTTTTTTACAACAGTCAAGAATATCATTTCTCTTACTCTCCAAACAGCAGTCAGGGATTTATTTTCCCCGACTCAGATTATTACGTCTGCATTTCATGTTCATACATCATGACACGTGCATACATCACATATAACATAGTCTCATTTATTTTGAGAACATCATCTCACAGTGCATCTCATGCATCGCACATAACTAACCCTGTATTTCTTTCAGGGAAGACAATTATTATCAACAATTTCTGGCAGGTCCATGATCAACACTCGAAGCTAAACAGAGTAATCATCGGCGCGACAAGAATAACCATACCCAGGTTCCTGCTGCAGTTTTACCTAAACTCATATCGAAGTAACCCTACTATCCAGGTTCCTTCTCACAACCCTACTATCCCAACTTTCATATCAAAGTAACCCTACTATCCAGGTTCCTTCTCACAGCCCTGCTATCCCGACTTTTATAACGAAGTAACCCTACCATCCAGGTTCCTTCTCCCAGCCCTACTATCCAGGATTTCATTTCGAAGTAACCCTATTATCCAGGTTCCTTCTCGTAACCTTACTATTCAGGTTCTTCCTCTCTTATCCCCAGACAACAGTCCACAACACTATAAGATCGGGACCCGATAAAACACGATGGGTTTAACATTCCCCCAGTAAGTCGCGGTGCAGCATATACCCCGACCAAACACACAGTTCACTTCCGCTTCCTAAACCAGAATTATTCCTCAGAAGAGTAACGGATAACTGAAGCTCCTAGAACTCTATTTCTCTCAAGACAGAGACCAGCATTCCCCAACAAAGTCCTCCTCAACAATAGGTATACAGGTTCTCGCGAAGGAATCTTTTATGCGATCGACACTTCTTCGGATGGCATCTTTAAGCCCATCTACGACAACTCTCTAGAGACATCCAAATGGAATCTATAAGCCCATTCCCAATATCGCAAGTCAAGTATCACTTCATGCGAGTGCAAATTTTTGGGCAATCTAGTGTTCAATCATCTTCCACCTTCAGATCATGAAAGGCAGTCGAGCCAATCTACAACCTCAGGTTTAAGAAGATTGAACAGGGGAAGTTGTTGTACCCCAAAATTTGCCCTCCCATATTTCTTAACAAATGGCATGTGAGGTCCCCAAATTGCTCAAGGAAGTTCAAGAGTTAACCAGACAAACTCTCTCTTAAGGCAGTCTACCTCAAATTAGGGTTTCATTTTCCAACAGGATATATGAACCACAAAGGACTCAAATGCTCACCATTGTCCTAATATATTCTCAAGATCATCCATGTAAACTTTCAAGCCTTGCAGAAGAAGTTTGCTCAGTCAATTGCTCAAAGGCCTGGAAATCGATTGTGCTAGGTCAAAAATCAATTGTGGACCACATACAGTTAAACTTCAAGATTTTTGGTCAACATCCTCATTTTCAAGTATTATCCATCATTTGATCAAGGATTGATCAAGGATTGATCATGATTCTTCAAGGATTTCTCATAATTCATCAAAACCCAAAAGTTGCTAAATTAGGGTTTTGTAAGAAAAGTCAACTCAACTTTGACCAAGCATAACTTTCTCTTACTTTATCAAATATGACCCATCCAAAGCTAATTTAGAAAAGGATGCAATTCCCTAAAATTAATCTTCAGTTCCCATGTTCAAAATATCCACTCACAAAAAGATATAAATTTTGACATTATAGGTCATTTTGAAAAGTCAACAAAAACACCTTTTGGGTCAAAGCTTCATACATGAACATGGAAGACTCAATTGATATGAGACCAAAAGGGTTGCTTAGAGGACATCCTAAGATTTCTAAAAAGTCAAAGTACACTCCTCTAGGGTCAAAATTGAGAGAGTTATGCATTGGCCAAGGTGACCTTTTTTGCAAAATTGCCAAAAGATAAATGTGCTCAAATTTGCATTTTTTGTCAAATGGGCCTAGTTTTTCATGATTGAATCTTGCTCATGACATGGTCCACGATCCAAATCACCACCCACACACCTTTTTCTTTATTTATATATTTTATTGTGATTTTTATCATTTAAAAGTCAAATTAAATCAAATAAATTGCAAAAAATATCAAAGATTTGTTTTGTGATCAGATTTTGGGTGGAATCAAATCCAATTATGCTGGCAAATCAAATCCAAAACGAGCAAAAATAAATTGAACCAAAATTGGCATGATTTGGCTTGGTATAGAAAGATATCATACAAGGATAAAGGCCAAATCAAATCTTCATAATGGCCAAGATTCAGCTTGTTTTTGTTGACCTTATGTGTTGCATTACATATACATAAGGGATCCAAGGAAAGAAAAGAGGTTGAACAGTCGTGCAGAACAAGAGCAAAACTGAAAAAATTCAAGAGAAAGTGGTGATCCAATTTCCATCCTAGAGGCCAATCCAAGACATTCTAAAATTGCCAACATATTGCTGGACATCCCAGGAACATATCCTAATCAATTGTAAGCCTTTTCACGCCTGGAATTATAAGTTACAGGTACCACGGTTTGCCTCCAAACTCAATTTCGATTTCATTGATTTAATCATCATACACATGTTTTGATTATATATTCTTGTTAATCATTGAGTTTGCAAACTATTGGTACCACTTAATAACATTTCTGACGCCTGTACATGATATTTCCATAGCTAGGGTTTTGTGTTCTTGTTTAGGGCTTTGCAGTATAGGCTAAATTGGGCTTGGATTCTGGTACCATGATACTCGTGAGGATGAGACGAGTTGGTTGGTACCTTTGAATTTCATTTATATTTCTTGTAGAAAACTTTTGAGATGAACAGGTCTGTAGCTACAGCAAGGCAACCGTAGGTAAAAGTTCTGTTACCTAAAACGATGGTTTGGGGAAGAAGATGAGACGTGGCACTCTTGGATTGGTTGGTTTGAATTTTAGCACTTTTTTTTAATATGTCCGATGATTTTCTTATATTAATTGTTTCCATTATATTAACAAACTAGCAAAGCAGCTCAGTTGGCAAGCGTGTATTAGAAACGTGCATAAGGACCTGGGTTCGATCCCCAGGTCCCAATATTTGTTTCATATAATTTTGCTTCACATAATCAGGTACACCACATGTCCAAGCATCCACCATGCAACTCAAGATCTGGCCATCAAATTCATCAGCACTCTAGATCCAATTCCTTTCCCTTGAAGGTCCATCATGCACCTCAAGTCAACATGTGCATCAGATCCAGCAAAGTCAAACGGGCTTGGACCATTTGGGCTGAGAATTTCAGCAATATACCCCCATAATTGCTAGCACAGGCCCATCTTTCTTTTCTTATTTCTTTAATTTAATTCTTTTAATATTTCCTCTATTTTTTTCTTAATTCACAAATTAATCTATTTTTTCATAAAATCATAAAATCAATAATTCACAAAAAATTAGAATTAGTTTTTTTTACTATTATTAAATTTAATTTAATTTAGTTTAATCTAGGGAAACTTTAATTTATTTTCACAATTAAAATTAAATTAGAAAATTAGGTTAACTTCTAATTTTAGTTTCTCTTTTTCTCAAATAAATAAAAAAACACAAAAATAGGTTTTTGGAATAAATTAATTTATTTTTCTTAATTTAGAATTAACTGGAATTAGGATTTATTTTTCATTTTAATTATTTCTTTGTTTCCTTAAATAACAAAACATTTATTTCAATCGCAATTAGGTTTAGTCAAGGGTCAAAACCCTAGTCGTTTCGTATTTGGTTTGTAATAGTTTAATTTAGAGCTTTTACCTATCGCTTTTTCCCGGGTTTCTGGCTATGTAATTAATCCCCCTCCCCGAAGCCTTGTAATAGCGTAGATTTATTTTCTCGCATTCTTAGTTTCTGCAAATATTTAACTGTTTAGATGTATGCTAATAAGGTTGTATGCCAAGAATGCATGACAAATTAACACAGTTAGAAAACCCTAATGTGCAAAGATAAATAACTGAAACAAATCACTCCCACATATCACTCTTAGGGTAGACTCTCACTTCGGTTGCCTTCGGTAAACAATAATTAAGTATAGGGTGTCTTAGTGGTTGCCCTCCTGTCTAAAAAGATCAAATGTCCCGTTCGAATGTTGCCTCGAAAATGTCGCCTCGGAAATGTATCCTCGGAAATGTTGCCTCGAATATGATCTTAAGACTCTAGGGTTATTACTAAGATGTCCTAAACATTGCTTTAGTGATCGTACGTCCCTTTCGAATTGACCCTTACAATTCCAACAACGGTGCTACCTATTTCTCAATAGTAGGATGGCGCTGTCTAAAGGAACCGAGAATAGAAACGATCTTTTTTCAAGTAGGTAGATACTAGTAGGTACTTGCTCAAATTAAAACTTTTCACATTTACACCTTTCAAAACAATTCTCAAAACAACTTCGTCACACCCTTGAGGACTGATACAAGGGTTATCATGAAGTCAAACTTTTCAAAAAAAAATCACATACACAAGCAATTTTAAAAAGATGAGCAAGTACCTAAGAGCCCATGGAAAACCATGGATAGAAAGGGTGTTAACTCCTTCCCTTTCTATAATCTACCCCCCGTACTCAGAAAATCTCGAAAAAGGATTTTTTCTGTGATTTTTTCCTTTCCTGGTTGGATAAAATAAAAGTCGGTGGCGACTCTTGCTTACCACGACATTTTGCGAACAAAAAACACAAAACGCAAACCAGCGTCAAACAGTCGGTTCTGCCATCGTATCACACCTACCCAGGTTCCTTCTCATAATTTCCAGATGCAGTTTTACCCGCACTCATCCTAAAGCTGCCCTACGCAGGCTCCCTCTAATATATCTCCTAAAACAACCATACCCAGGTTCCTTCTCATACACTTCCAGATGAAGTCTTACCCGGACACATCCTGAAACAACCCTACACAGGTTTCTTCTGATACATTTCCAGATAGCAGTTAATTTCATTTTCCCCAGCAAATTATTGTGAAGCTCGGATAAGACTAGATAATAATATACCTCAGATTCAAGTTGAAGCCTGGACCCGACCAGATAACAACTTAATTTCTTCAAATCACCGAAGCTCGGATACAAATAGATAACAGTATACCTCAGATTCAAGTTAAAGCCTCGACCCGACCAGATAACAGCTTAATTTCTTCAAATCACTAAAGCCTGGATACAACCAGATAAAAGTTTAATGTCTACAATTACTGTGAAGCCTGGAACCGACCAGATAGCAGTTAATTTCATATTCCCTGATAAGTCACTGTGAAGCCTGGAATGCGACCAGATAGTAGTCAGTCTTATTATCCTCAGCCAGTCGCCGTGAAGCCGGGATCCCGACCAGATAACAACTCGCTTTCGTCTCTCCAATGAAGAGATAACTCCCAGTAGAGTAACGGACAACCGAAACTCCTAGACTCTATTCCCCCAAAACATTCCCCAGCGTACTCCTCCTCAGACAACAGGAATCCCCACAAAGAGACTTCTTATGAAGTCAACATCTACTTTGGGTGGCATCTCTAAGCCCATCTCCGAAAACTCTCCGTCATATTCCTTGGATTGCATCTTTAAGCCCATCTCCGACAGTCTTCCGTCATCTTTTCTAAATGGCATTTGTAAGCCCATTCCTTACATCATCAATCATCATTGTTATTTCATACGAGTGAAAATTTCTAGGCACTCTAGTGTTTAATCATCTTCCATCTTCAGATAACGAAAGGAAGACAAGCCAATCTAAATCCTCATGTTTAAGAAGATTGAACAGGGGCAGCTGTTGTACCACAAAATTTTCCCTCTCATATTTTCCCAAGATTCTTCCCTTACATGGTGGTTACAAACACTTGTTTAAAGAAAGAGGAAATTTTTGAATCTCAGCAAAATGCCTTTCGATTGGCAGCTCAATAATGTCCTTCGATTGGAAGTTAAACAGTGCCCTTCTGTTGGCATAATAACAAGATTCAACTGAGCTTTTAAAATCCTTAGATACAAGCTTGACTCACTAGTCTTCGATTAGGCATTTAACACCCTTCGTTCCAGCTTTGGTTCACAAGTCTTCGATTGAGCTTTCAAATGGCTCCCTTCGATTCAGAAAGAAGGGTAGCTCCTTTAGGCTTCCTTCGATTCAAGAACCTCTGGCTTCTTTTGTTTGGAGCATCTTTGGGCTTCCTTCGTTTGAAGCGCCTTTGGTTTCTTCCACACAGACCCCATTTGGACAAATGGTATGCATGCCTGCCTGCACAAGGCCGAAATTTTCTACATACCTACAGGGAAAACACCTGCTACATGCCTTCCTGCACAAGGCAGGAACTTCCCTCATGCTAAGTTTTGATGGTCCAATTTCTACACTATGGCATTCCAAAAGTCCATCCGAAGGATGCATATTACTGGCCATTCAAAGAAGCTGAATCAAAGCCATTCGAAGAAGCATGCAAGAGGTCCAATCGAAGGGCAAAGATTGAATGCATTCGAAGAGGGCCAAAGCATGCATAGAGAGTCCATTCAAAATGGCCATGCGAAGGAAACACTAAAGGCCTATTCGAAAGGTACACCAGAAGGACCATATAAAGACCCAGTTGAAATAGGCAACTTGAGCCCATTCGAAGGCTACACAAAAAGGCCCATTCGAAGGGTGCATGGGAGGTCTAGTCGAAAGATAGAGACTAGGGGTATTCGAAAGCCAAAATTGTCCATATTTATTCAAATTTCAAAACAGGACAAGATCCCACGTTTTTTTCCACAGTTATAAAACTTCATTCAGGGCCTTGAAAACGTTTGTTTATGGAAGTTAAAATTTTATCTTCTTGTCCCCTCTCTCCTACTCTATATAAGCAGCATGCTTGCAAGCCAAAAAGGGGAGACACGTTTGAGATATGCTGCTCATAAACCCACCATAGTTATCAAAAATAATCCAAGAGTATCCAGCAACTCTAGTCCCCATAGAAGTTCAATTTTCCAGCAGGGTAATTCCCCCTGACCTTGCACCTTTCATTTTCAAGATGGCATGTAAATAACACCTATTTACCTTTTATTTTTGTCCTTTTCGATTGCATGTTTTTTTTTGTCTAGATATACATGTTAGAACTAACCCTTGTACAGACTCAAACGAAAATAAAAGGACTAGGGTGAAACGAAACCTTAGGCTTTGCTCCTCATTGCCTGACTTCTCCAAATGAAAGAGGTAACTTCATGATTGTTTTGCAGGTCCACGTCCCTTCACAGTCTAAACGAACTAGGCAGAAAAGATTCCAAACAAAGGATCCTCATAGTGCTTCCCAGCATAATCGAAGGAGGCTAGGAGAGTCCAATTGAAGCCTGCTCACGCCAGCTTCCTAGCCCAATCGAAGGAGGCTAGGAGAGTCCAATTGAAGGACGTTCATGCCAGCTTCCTAGCCTAATCGAAAGAGGCCCAAGAAGGGGTGAATCGAAAGCACATCATTCCCCCTTGAATCGAAAGACTCATTTCTCGTTTTCTCTTTTGCATGCCTTGCCCATTTGGCATTTTTCTTTTTTGTATTATTTCTTATATTTGTTTTTATTATTGTTTTCAGTTGTATAATTAACCAAATATAAAATAAAAAGCTCACTAAAAAAGGGTTAGGTTTAATTTTCTTAATTAAATAATTATGTCCTTTAGTTAATTAATTAATTGAAACTTTAACCTTTTTCTTAATTAAAAATGAATTAGAATTTAGGACTAATTATTTTTCTTTTCATAAGAAATAAAGAGAAAAAAAACTAAAAAAGGAAATTAGTTTTTTTTTAATTTAATTGTACTATATAGACTTTAGGATGATTGACTATTTTTCTTAAATCAAAAACAACAAAAAAAGATTTTTCTCATTAGTTTTTTAAGACAACTTTCAATCTTTCGCACGTTATTTATTTTTCTTATTTTTACATTATTGTATCTGCTGACAGTATATAATAGATTAAATTAGGATTTTTACCATTTTCCGTATTTTTCTTCTCCCATGTTTTTGTATATTGTAAATATCCCCCTCCCCAAAGCCATGTAATAGCGTAGGGTTTATTTTTCGCACTTTACATTTTCATGTATATATATTAACTGCTAGTAACTAGGCATGTATAACAAGACTAATAACAAAACGCTAGCAAACTTGACACAAGACATAAATAATTGAACACAACACACATTTCCCAATTACACCTCTAGGATATCACACTTTGGTTGCCTTTAAAAATAAAACAGTCATGACGCAGGAATGCTTTAGAAAAGACCTGTGAATCAAAAAGATCATAGTCCCTGGATGACCCTACAATTGCCTTATTAGTAAATGATCTAGTCCTTAAACACAATTGCTAAAGCATCTCCACAAATTGCCTTTGTGACTATAACGTCCCTTCTAATGTCCCTCATACATCCAACGATATGGCTACCTACTCACTAATAGTAGGATAACACTGTCTAAAGGATAGGTGGAAAAGAACGATCATTTTCGAGTATAAAAGTAGATAGCTATTAGAAGTTTTCTCAAAAACACTTTTTACACTTACACAAATACTACTTTTTAAAAAAACATTTGCTTTATTAACAATTTTTAGGACTTGTACAAGAGTTAAACGCAAAGCAAATCGCCGCACTAAGGCATTTTCCAAACAATTTTCAAACACACAAAGCACAAAGGTATTTCAAAATGAGCAAACCTCTAAGAGCCCGTAGATAACTATGGATGGAAAGGGTGCTACCACCTTCCCTTTTCATTATTTACCCCCCTTACTCAGAAAATTCTCGAAAAGGACTTTTTCTGTTCTTTTCACCCTTTCCTTTGTTGGATAAAAGAAAATTCGGCGGTGACTCTTGCTTACCGCACATTTGCGAATACAAAATGAAAAAACAGTATTAAGCAGTCGGTTCTGCCAAAATATCACAAATATCATTTCTGACTTTGTTTTTTTCTTGGTGAAGCTATCTCGATGCGTACTCCCTGCTTCTCCATTGCTTTCGTCCGCTTTCAACGATTAGATTGCTTGAGGTAGTCGCCACTAGTACTTTCGTATTCCCCGCACTTTACAGCATTTATACTTTCTATAGATCTTGAGAAGTAGGGCTTTATTACTTTCTGATGCCATGAGAAGTAGGTTAGAGATGTATGGTGAGGGTCTCTGTTGCTGATCATGTCAAGAACCCCTACGGGTTATTTAAAGACCCGTTTAGGGCAATTCCGCATTGTGTGCATTCTAGTTGCTATTTGTGGTTGTTTAAAACCCTACCTTTGAGTAGTTATTCTACAAGTGTGTTTACGTTTGTGCCCGTATATGTGCAAGTGATAAGTCCTCAAAAAGAGGCGAGCGGGGAGGGTTCACAATAAACCCCCGCAATTTCTTCCATGTCATCCTTAGCTTGTGAGGCACCATGATGCTTTGGAGTTGTGCCTGCTCTTGTGTATTGAGTCTGTCTAGTGGGGAGGGGTTCCACAATTGAACCTCCATGCTTTGTCAGGAGTTTGCATTGACCGATGTTGATACTCCATGAATGCTCATATTCCCTTATGTCGCCTACATTGAACATATATATCTTGGTTAGGTGTTCAGTCGCTTTGGACAACACATTTTTGTTTTTCCACTTACCCCCTCTTGTTTGTTTCGGGCGATATTCTCCCCTTGGCTAAAGCATATCACTTCATTTCCTTACTCTTTTATGTGTGTTCTCTTTCGAGCTTTCTCATTTTATCCTCGTACATACCATGTTCCCTTAGGACGTGCTTGTTCCTGTCGGATGCAAGTTAGACCTTAGGTTGCAAGCCATGCATGCTAACATTAGGTAGACACTTCCCTTTTGTTAATCCAAATATTAGGACCACCATCGTATGATAACATTAGGTTAAAAATAGGCTAGTCTCCCTTAGACTCCTTTCTTCCCCTTTTTGCATCCTTGCATTCAAAACTAAAACTTTCTTTTTAGTAAACCATAAAACATGCTAATCACACTTAAAGCCTTTTTCAAGGTAACAAAACACAAACCAATCAAATGCGGCATCTTGCCTCGAGGGGGTAACTTGAAACCTTTTCAAGTAAGGACATGATTAGTTTTTTGCAATGTCAAGATGTATGCATGCATTTTGTAATGATGCTCTTAAAATAAATGAGAATGTCATATGCATCTTGTATGCATATGCCATGATGGATTGTAAATGATGTATGGATGCGTCATGTTGTTGGAGAGAATTGGTAGCTTCTTATAACGACGTCTTGCTGGGGATAATAAATCATTGACTGTCGCTGAATATGAAAAAGTGATTCTTCAATTTCTTCTAGGAATGATTTTGCTGGAGATTTTTGTCTTCTGTTTAAGGATAAGTCACTGGGGATCTTTGACATCTTCTTAAGGATAATCAAAGGGAGTCGGTTGCTCGCTGTTCGTTGAAGGAATTGATTTTTGCATATTCTGACCGGGACAAAAGAGATGGATGCTATCTGACCAAGTTTTAGTCATTGTAGTAGTTTCTATGAGGATAGCACCTTTTGTTAGACCTTGCCGGAGGGAAGGAGAGCATTCCATGGTGCTGGAGAACTAAACTCCATTGGGGAATGAAATTACTATAAACTGTGTTAAGGAAATAATTTATGTTGGGGATTAGTATTTCATAGGCTGTGATGAGGAAGTTTTCACCGTATATTGGGGCGAATGATCGGATCTTCCTATCTGCTGGGGGAACCTCTTGGGGAAGATGCTCCTATCAAGTTGTCGATCAGAGATATGGAAATGAACTGCTGGAAGATGCCCCTATTTCAGTCTGGCTTACATACTTAGGCTTGTTGGGGAATGTATCTCTGTTAAAGATGAGCTTGTGCAGATAGCTCTATAGAGATAATTTAGTGGAAACTCCTCTGTGGGGATTTATGGATGACTTGAACATTATCTCAACTTCTAGGGTCCTCGGTAAATGCTAATCAGGGTGATAAGTCTTCTACTAATAGACAAGTGATGAGATAACGCGACATAGTCGTACGCTTTAATCCCTGAATTTTTCCTAGAGCACCTATTTAGGTTTTCAGTCCACCGGGATACCCATTTTAGCCCAAGCCGCCTTTTCAGGTTTTCGACTTGCTGGGTGTTTAATTTTTTTATATATCCCTAATTTTTTTCCCAAACCCTTTTGGTTCGCCGGGATGCCCTTATTTTTGCCTAGGCCTGTCGACCTTGCGGGTCTCTTTTACGCATAGTATTTTTTTGACTATGTCCGTATTTACAAGGTGGGGAGAATTTTCACTGCACGTGTTGTAACATGCCAGAGAATGTTTCTTGATCGTACGTGGCCCTTTGCTATAACTCATGTTTAATGCCCCAAGTGATTCAGACGGAGGTCTGCCCCTTGATGTTTGGCACTTTTGAGAGATTCCTTGAATCTTGACTTGACTCCCCCTAGATCAGTTAGACACCACGTCATGCCCCATGATAATGAAAGGCCTGTTACTGGAAAAATCTTTCCATCTGAGGTGATTCGGTTTATTGAGAGGATTTATGTTCATTGAATATTCGTCGTGCAAATTTCTCTGCGGTCAAACAATTAGTCATATGCAAACAGTGGTATTAAAAATGCAAAGCTTATCTCTGTCTCTAAGTGTTGAAAATGAATTTTTAGTAAAAACATAATTTTGTAAGAATATGAATTCAACTCAAGCTTTATAGTAAGCCTTATAGGAGTCGGGATACCTTTTGTAAAAGTATGCTTTTGAACTAACACATGCTTTAGTTAGGACTTTTAAGGGTTGTAACATGGCCTAGTTTACGGTTTAAGAAGCAAAGGAAAAAAGGCTCAAAATTTATTTGTTCCCAACCTGTTCTGCATGATGTTCTTCATCCCTATACTCAGTTAATTATGTGTTTAGATTCCAATTGAGCTTGGAATGATATTTTGGTGATGGTTCGAGTACTGGAAGTTTATTTGAGAAGGCAGTTATTTTTTGTAATATTTTTTTTATTTTGTTGAGGATTTATAGCGACCTCTTTTAACTTGATTATCCCTAAGTTTTTCCTTAACTGTTTCTTCTGTGATTACAGTCAGCGAGATGTGCCAGTTTTTTTCCTAGGTCTCCTTCATAGGTTTTGACTTAGCGTGCTTTTCTTTTGAGAGATAATGACAGCCTGTTTTACGGTAAATTATCACTGTCTTTTGATTTGGAAGGACATCTTCGATCTATTTGTTGTGTACAAAGTGAAAAAGAGAAACTATCGAATATGCATTTGAATTAACTGATAAACTACCCTGCCCCAGGTTATGATTAAAGGTTTTAATTTGTGTGAAAAAGAAAACTCCTACTTCTTAGGCTCAAAGTGGTTGATTAGGGATTATCTTCCTTATAAATCCAATGTTTAGGATTTGAAACAACGCCTGTACATCATTAGCAAGGTCCGTTCAAAAGCATACTGTAGATATTATGCCCTCGTTTTTGTCATCCTCCCTCTAAAGGCTTATAGCTTTTAATGAGAGTTGAATATCACCAAAAGGAAGTAAAAAACCTAGCTTAAATATAGTTAAAATGAATGGATTAATTCAAGACAAACATATACAATGCATTAATGTAAAAAACCAAAGTTTGACATAAAGATGAGTGTTTAAACAACTAAAGAAATTACAAATAAAAATTCAAATGATTTTGAAGCTTCTCCGCCTGAATTTGTCACTTCAGAATGGTGTGCCTTGAAATTTCGATATTTGAGGGATGATAGAAAAACTCAATCAGACCATGTTGTGTGAATTCTAAAACTCCTCCGTTAATTAGGTCCTGAATTTTATATTTCAACGTCCAACAGCTGTTAGTGTCATGTCCAAGATTGTTGGAGTGATATGCAAACCTTGCATTAGGATTGTAGCTAGGAGTGGAAGTATTGGGATTCTGAGGAGGGTCCTTCAATGTGACCAAATTCATCTTCAACATATGTTGCAGAGCTTGCAACATCGACATGTTGATTTTGGCAAATTGTCTTTTGGGTTATCCTGCTTACGCTGATTACCTGTTTTTATTGGCGAGGTCGTTGTTGAGTTGGCGATGTAATAACAACCAGAAAGGCCCTTTTCCATTAACTGAAGGATTAGCAATGTCATCTTATCTCTTTCCCTATCTTATTCCCCTTCCTAATTTCAACTAAGCCTGTTTCCTGTCTCATTGGAGGCTGGTTAATGATCGGATCCCCAACTCTAGAAGTTTGTCCTATACGGTTATATCCGTTCTGATGAAGCTCGCAGATGAGGATTCTCAACTCTTCATATCCCCGAGATAAATTTTGGATAAGAGCCATCTGACCAATCATTTGGATTCTCATCTCAGCCTGCAGTTATTCCAATTGGTCATCCTTGTTATCTTCAGGATTCTTTTGGGCCTTGTTCTCAGCTAGGAGGGCTTTCAATTCCTCTTGCCCCTTATATAGGCTTAGAACCAATTCCTGAGAATGAGCATTCTGAGACTAGTGATCCTTCACTATTTATTTGAGAGCCATTTCTGCTAAAATAAACAGCAAGAAGATAAGAAAACTTGTCTTGAGAACACTTGTTATGTAATGATATGCATGACATGTGGATGCATATGCAATGTTTTCAAGGATCTCATGGGATTTAAAATATTAGAAAAAGAATCTAGTTGCATCTTTGTCTTTGAATAAATTTTTGTTTTCATCTTTGGACGTATTTCTATAAGAATCAAGCTCACCATATCATGTGGGTCCTAGCCTCTAACTCAAGAAAATGCACTTTGATCTTGACGGCATCTGGCTAGAGAAAAATAAATCCTCTTGTCCCTTGATACAAATTTGGCTTATAACACTTCTGAAAATATTGCACCATAAATCCATAAGATCCTTGAAATGGTTAGTAACAGTGCTATGTTATGAGATGACAAGATATATATGCCAAACACTAAGCAAAAGCGTAAGGTGATGAGAATAAATGAGTTTATACAAACAAATCCTGTGAGGAATTCAAGTTGTTAGATAGTGAATACAAACAAGTCACACAAGTAGCCTTAGGTTTAAAGCCATGCATGAGATCCATAGGTAACTACCCATTTCTATTAGAGTTAAGTTGGCTCAACCTGTCCTAAAATAGTAACCGAGCTCTAGGGATCTCAATATCACTGATTTTTCTCACAGGTTTTGTTTAGCACGACCACTGACTTGCTACCAAAAAAACCCGAGAGTCGAATCTCAATGAGCGTAACATCGAGTACACACCAACTTCAGACTGTACCAAAGTCTGCTATCTCACTACCTTCTAATGGCCAATATCGGTCAATTAAGCTTCTAAAAGTCAATTAGTGCTTATGACACCAGACGGGATCCCAATGTTATCCTCGACTAACTCATGGAACATCAGTACAAACCAAAGTGTCGCACTAACGTATCCATCACTTCAACCATATCGTTCTATGTTGTATAGTTTCCATGATCTATTACTACTTACCTAAGGCATCCCTAGATCCGAGTGTAGGATCTTTCCAAGAAATTAAGCCCAAGAAACCCTTTAAAGTAAAGTAGACAATGCAAACAAATTTAAAGCAAGTAAAAGTGATCTAAGACTCTAAGGTAACCCCTCTTTTAATATTATCACCAGCAGAGTCTCCAGACTTGTAATACGGTGAGAAAACTGACTTTTGGTTTGTGTTTTATCGCAAACATTGTCGATAGCTAGAGTCGCCATCGACTTTTCTTTTATCCAATAAAGAAAGGTGAAAACAACAGAAAGACCTTTTAAGATTTTGAGTTTGAGGGGTAAGTTATGAAAAGGGAAGGTGTTAGCACCCTTTTCATCTGTAGTTTTCTACGGGCTCTTAATTGTTAACTTACTTTAATTTTCTTTGTGTGTTTTGAAAATGTTTTGAAAATAACAATGTAAGGCATTTTTCTTTATAATAACCGTTGTATCATTCCTCAAGAGTGTTTATAAAGAGTTTGAAAGTAGTTGTTTGGAAAGTGTAAGATGTGAAAATTATTTTAGTTTGTGAGCAAGCAATTAAGGGTATCTTACCCACTGAAAGGTATTTGGTTATCATTTTCCTTCTCCGTTAGGGATCGTGCTATCCATACCATTAGTTGGTATGTATCCCCATCCATTGGATGTGAAGGGGAATGCATAGGGTCGTCGTTATTGTTATTGAAGGCAACATATAGGGATACCTTAGCAATTCGAAGGGATTGTCATCATATATTTATAGGAAACATTGAGGGAGAAGATCATTTCTTGTAGGCAACTTCGAGGGAAATTGCGGGACTATGATCTCTATAATGACTTTAACCGAGGGTATTTGCTAATGGTATCCCTACATTCGAGGGACATGACCACTGTTTCCGAAGGCAATAAGGGATGCTACCATAGAGGTGCACGTGTGCATAGTGACTCAATTCAGATATATTATATTGATTAGGGTTTTATAAGTTTTATTTTTAAATCTTGCCATACAAGCCTATTACTAACAATTAAATATATACAGACAAGCAAGCATAATATAGGTGCAGAAAGTAAAAGTGCGGGAAATATATCCTAAGTTATTACATCCCATGAGCAATTACATAATAGGAAAAATGCGAGAAAGTAAACTACCACTATTAATCAAGATTTTTGGTGTCCAGTCTGACACGGGCCGTGTCCTGTGACACGGCCACCCGTGTTAGGGCCCTGTAATAACCCATGCGTGTTTTTTCTTATGTCCCAGCTAAGCTGACACGGGTAGTATCCTGTGAAACGGGCATCTGTGTCCTGCCAATTTTTCATGTTTTCAGATCCAGTTGATCTTACACGGGCCGTGTCATGTGACACGGGCCGTGTCTTGTGACACGGGAACCCATGTCAGCCCCATGTCCTCCTTTTTCGCACACTTTTAGTTCCAGTAGATCTGACACAGGTCGTGTCCTGTGACACGGGCACCCGTGTCAGCATCCTGTCTTGCATTTTTTGTTAGGTTTTTAAACAACATAGCTGACACAGTCTGTGTTGTGTGACACGGGTACCTGTGGTAGCCCCGTGTCTTGGCTTTTTCGCTGAGTTTTCTTCTTTTAATCTATCCTTTTTTATATATCTTTTGAACACAAAAAGAAAATGATGTATGGATAAAGATATCATAGTTTGGAAAAAAGTTTACCTCTCTAAGCAAAGACTTTGGAACACGTACGGATGTCTCTGGGTGCAAAGTGGTGATTGTTCAAGTTCCTTTAAACCTTATTGAAGTTGCTCCAAACCTTACTTTGTGCCGTAAAGTTCCCGAATCTCTCCAACTCCGTCAAGTTGAAATATACTATTTTTGTTTGCGTTTGGAAGGTGATGATAATGGTATTAGAGAAATTATTTTTGTGTTTGAACAATCTCTATGTGATGTATATGAAGTGTTTGGATAGTTGGTTTAGGGGAAAACATACAAGGTTGAACAACGGGTTGAGGTTTTTTTTCTGTTTCTTAGTTTTTGTTTTGTGAAGGAAATTAGATGAGCAAAGTTTACAAAGAATTCTGTTAGGTTTTTCCAAATCTTCCTTTTTCTCTCCAAAAACCTCTCTTTGTGTGTTGTGAAACAACTTATTTATAGATGAAATTGGCTGAAATTTGATAGGGAAATTGATAAGTTTTTAAACTGTTTGGGTACACTGTTTCATTTCTTTTTAGATGCAGCTCTTATATGCTAAGTTTGTGCAAATATGGGACTGATATGATGCAGATTTTGCGGGGCAAAATTGTAGGTTTTGGAGCAGGTTTTAACAGTTTTCTTGGCATTACTATGCAGGTTTTGGACAACACGATATGTAGCATGATGCAGGTCTGGTTTTGTGGACAAATTTATGTAGCTTGTAACAAAGACAAGGCATATTTGTGGACAGCATAGTGACAAAGTTTGAAGATTGAGTCAAAGAAAAATTTCAAACAAGGCAAAGCTTATGATTTGTAACTTGCAATTTAAAAATGCAGCCTTGTTATTTACTTGAAAACTTGTAACAACTTGAATTATCTTGAATTGTGGTGAAAAGATGTCCTGAAGTAATGAAATTAACATATATAAAAAAACACTTAGAAAAGTTTATAAGTCTTGCAAAGTTTGACTTTTCAAAATGATTTTTGACTTTCTTGATTTCTTGATGATCAAATTTCATATTAATGAAATATGATCTTTGAAACTAAAATTTGATCAAAAAGTCAAAGTTTTACTTTTTAGTGTCCAATTGACTTTTTTCACATTAGTTGACCAAATTTCATCTATCAATCCACTGATCCTGAGAGATGAATAGAAATATGAAATTATGTCAAAGTGAGGTACTTGAATCCTTTAGATCATGTTTCAAACCAATAAGTCGTGTACTAGGTCAAAAGTCAAAGATTGGTCATTCTCAATCAAAACCCTAATTTTGACCATTTTGCCCATTTGATGATTTAAACAATTTTATTGGAGAATTATGATCCAATCTTGATAAAATGACAGATATGACTTCAAAATGTTGATATTGGTCAAAAATCATAAAATTTGACTATAGGTTGACCACTAATGACTTTTTTCCAATAGAGGTGATTTTTAGGCCATCTGATCAATTGATTGAGCAATTTTGTAATCCAAGACTTGAAACTTAACAGGAGCAATCTTGAGGGTCCATAATGATCCATAAAATTCATTTGAAATATTAGAAGTCCAACTGTCTTTATGCAAACTCAAACCCTAAGTTGAGGCATCAGTGTTGAGGAAATAGCTTGATCTAGTCAATGCTTGTGCAAGCTTGAATCGTTAAAGATCTTTAAGGGAAATATCTTGAGAAAAAGAAGGGCAAATTTTGGGGTACAATAGCTGCCGTTGTTCAATCTTCTTAAACCTGAAGAGTTAGATTGGCGGGTCCGCCATTCGTGACTTGAAGGTGGAAGATGATTGAACACTAGAGTGTCCAGAAATTTGAACTTGATGATGTGTTGGTTGATCGTGTTGGGTATGGGCTTAAAGATGCCTTTTAGAGAGGTGATAAAGAATTCATCGGAGATGGGATTAAAAATGCCATCAAGAGTGACTATAGGTAGAAATTGGAAGAAATATCAGATTAAATCTTTGGTCAATTTATAATGAAACAATAGATGTCTTTTGCCTGTTTTTAATTGGAAGAGATAAATCTAACCAGAAGAGGTTCGTTGTTTGGTGACTTCACTGGGGAAATAATCTTAACCAGAAGAGGTCTGTTGATTGCCTGTCATTAACTGGTAGAGATAAACCTAACCAGAAGAGGTCTATTGAATACCTGTCATTGACTGGAAGAAACAATTCTAACCAAAAGAGGTTTTCATGTTTGCCTATCGTTAACTGGAAGAAGTAAATCCAACTACAAGAGGTCTTCGCCTACCTGTCTTTAATCTGGAAGAAATAAATCAAACCAGAAGAGGTCCTTGCTCGCATGTCTTTAATCTAGAAGAAATAAATATAACTATAAGAGGTTTATTCAATACCTATCATTAACTGGAAGAAACAATTCTAACCATAAGAGGTTTGTCTTTTTGCCTATCATTAACATGAAGAAGTAAATCCAACCAGAAGAGGTCTACGCCTGTCTTTAATCTGGAAGAAATAAATATAACCAGAAGAGGTCTTTGTTCACCTATCTTTAATGTGGAAGAAATAAATCCAACCCGAAGAGGTCTTTGTTCGCCTATCTTTAATCTGAAAGAAATAAATCTAACCCGAAGAGGTCTTTTTCGCCTATCTTTAATCTAGAAGAAATAAATCTAATAAGAAGAGGTCTTTGTTCGCCTATCTTTAATCTGGAAGAAATAAATCTAAATAGAAGATGTCTTTATTCGTCTGTCTTTAATCTGGAAGAAATAAATCTAACCAGAAGAGGTCTTTGTTCGCCTGTCTTTAATATGGAAGAAATAAATCTGACCAGAAGAGGTCTTTGTTCGCCTGTCTTTAATCTGGAAAAAATAAATCTAACCAGAAGAGGTCTTTGTTCGCTTGTCTTTAATCTGGGAGAAATAAAACTAACCAGAAGAGGTCTTTGTTTTCCTGTCTTTAATCTGGATGAAATAAATCTAACTAGAAGAGGTCTTTGTTCACCTGTCTTTAATCTGGAAGAAATAAATCTAACCAGAAGAGGTCTTTGTTCGCCCGTCTTTAATCTGGAAGAAATAACTATAACCAGAAGAAGTATTTGTTCGCCTGTATTTAATCTGGAATAAATAAATGTAACCAGAAGATTTCTTCGTTCGCCTGTCTTTAATCTGGAAGAAAGAAATCTAACCAGAAGAGGTCTTTGTTCGCCTGTCTTTAATCTGGAAGAAATAAATCTAACCAGAAGAAGTCTTTGTTTTCCTGTATTTAATCTGGAAGAAACAAATCTAACCAGAAGAGGTCTTTGTTCACCTGTCTTTAATCTAGAATAAATAAATCTAACAAGAAGAGGTCTTTGTTCGCCTATCTTTAATCTGGAAGAAATAAATCTAAATAGAAGATGTCTTTATTCGCCTGTCTTTAATCTGGAAGAAATAAATCTAACCAGGAGAGGTCTTTGTTCGCCTGTCTTTAATATGGAAGAAATAAATCTAACAAGAAGAGGTCTTTGTTCGCCTGTCTTTAATCTGGAAGAAATAAATCTAACCAGAAGAGGTCTTTATTCGCTTGTCTTTAATCTGGGAGAAATAAAACTAACCAGAAGAGGTCTTTGTTTTCCTGTCTTTAATCTGGATGAAATAAATCTAACTAGAAGAGGACTTTGTTCACCTGTCTTTAATATGGAAGAAATAAATCTAACTAGAAGAGGTCTTTGTTCGCCCGTCTTTAATCTGGAAGAAATAAATATAACCAGAAGAAGTCTTTGTTCGCCTGTATTTAATCTGGAATAAATAAATGTAACCAGAAGATTTCTTCATTCACCTGTCTTTAATCTGGAAGAAAGAAATCTAACAAGAAGAGGTCTTTGTTCGCCTGTCTTTAATCTGGAAGAAATAAATCTAACCAGAAGAAGTCTTTGTTTTCCTATCTTTAATCTGGAAGAAACAAATCTAACCAGAAGAGGACTTTGTTCACCTGTCTTTAATCTAGAATAAATAAATCTAACAAGAAGAGGTCTTTGTTCGCCTGTCTTTAATCTGAAAGAAATAAATCTAACAAGAAGAGGTCTTTGTTCTCCTGTCTTTAATCTGGAATAAATAAATCTAACCAGAAGAGGTCTTTGTTCGCCTTTCTTTAATCTGGAAGAAATAAATCTAACCAGAAGAGGTCTTTGTTCTCCTATCTTTAATCTGGAAGAAATAAATCTAACCATAAGAGGTCTTTGTTCGCCTGTCTTTAATCTGGAAGAAATAAATCTAACATGAAGAGGTCTTTCTTCGCCTGTCTTTAATCTGGAAGAAATAAATCTAACTAGAAGAGGTCTTTCTTCGCCTATCTTTAATCTGGAAGAAATGAATCTAACCAGAAGAGGTCTTTATTCACTTGTCTTTAATCTGGAAGAAATAAATCTAACCGGAAGAGGTATTCGTTCGCCTGTCCTTAATCTGGAAGAAATCTAACCAGAAGAAGTCTTTTGTTTTGTTGATTGACTTTTCCTGCAAGGAAGAGGATTAGTTGCATGCAGATGTATGCATGGCGTGATGATGTTCTCCAAATAAATGAGACTATGCTATATGTATTCTCCATGTATGTGCTATGAATGAATGTGAAATGTTTATTGACATGTATCCTTGTCTAGGAAAATAAATCCTTGACATAATGTTGTGGAGCTTTGTTAAGTTAAATCCCGAACTTCTGTGGGGGATGAAGAGTATGCACATCTTTAAACCTTGTTTAGAATGCTTCCTCTGGGGATTGTTGCTTTATTGTTTGAGGAGATATCCGCTGGGGAACAATGATTTTGGATTTTTGCTTAAGAAATCTCTGCGCGGAGTGTTGATTTCTTCTTGGGGAAATGAGTTCATGAGTTGTCCATTACTCCACTGGGGAATTATATTTGACTGGGGAGAGCGAAAGTTAGCTGTTATCTGGTCGAAATCCAGGCTTCGTAGCAACTTTCGACTTGCTGGGGATAATAAAGTTAGTTGTTATCTGGTCGTATTCCAGGTTTCGTAGCAACTTACTGGGGAAGATGAAGTTAACTGTTATCTGGTCGAAATCCAGGCTTCGCAGCAACGTTCGAGGATATTAATGACTTCGTTGGGGATTAGAGGTTTGGTCCATTAATTTTTAATGATCTCAGAGAAAGACTTGTATTGGGGAATTTGTAGTTTGTTGGGGGAAATAAGCCCTGTTGAGGAGAATATTTTTAAGACCTTATAGGGTAGATGAATTCTTTTGGGGAGAACTCCGCAAGGTTTCTTTTTCAGTTAAGACCAACTCAGTTGGGAAGAGAGTTTTTTTAGGAAATTACACCTAGTGGGGATAATCTTATTGAAACAGCTCTGTGGGGATATCCCAAATCCTTATTTCATGCAATTGTTAATAATTAATCATGTTCATATGTATATGTTCATTCAATTTTATTCATTGGACATTTTTGCACTCAAAGCAGAAAAAACAAAAAGTTTGTACTTCAAACTATATTTAGATTGATAATTTGCCTATAAACAGGCATTTTTTTACAAGGAGACAAAGATCCTAGTAAGAGGAAATCGTCGAAAGAATGAAAGGAATACAAAGTGAAAACAAAAATAATAGCCACGTAGAAGTGATCTCATTGGGTTCTAACTCCGCTATTGCCCCTATGTCTTTGAACATCGTTCTTTGCCGTTGAAAGAAGTTGATTGATCTTGGACCTTTTGAACTTTTGACCTAGGTAATAAAGTTAGTTGTAGAGTTTCCACGGGACATAGTCATACGCTTTAATCCTTACCTTTTGTCTGGACCACCCTTTCGGGTTTTCAGTCCACCAGGATACTCATTTTTGCCCAAGTCGCTCTTTCTAGTTTTCGACTTACCGGGTGTATGATTTTTGTATATATCCCTAACTTTTGCCCGAACCATTTTGGTTCGTCGGGATGCCCTTATATTTGCCTAGGTATGTCAACCTAGCGGGTAATTATTTATGCGTAGTATTTTTTGACTATGTTCGCGTTCACAGGATACGGAAAATCTACACCGTCCATAGTTGTTAGCATCATCACACCACCATAGAAACTTTCTTGACAACAAATGGCCCTTCGTAAGTGGGAATCCATTTTCCCATGGGATCGCCTTGTGGAAAAATAATGCGCTTTATTACTAAGTCACCAGTCTGATACACTCGAGGCTTGATCTTCTTGTTGAAATCTTTGATCATACACTTTTGATACATTTGACCATGACAAACAGCAACCAGTCTCTTCTTGTCGATCAAGTTCAACTAATCCAATCTAGTCTGAATCCATTGGTCTTCGCTTAAGTCTTCTTCTTTCATAATCCTTAGAGACGGAATCTGAACTTCAACAGGTAGGACAACTTCCATGCCATAGGCTAAAGAAAATTGGGTTTCCCCAATTGAAGTTCGTGCCGAGGTACAGTAGCCGTGAAGAGAAAATGGTAGAATCTCATGCCAATATTTGTACGTCAACACCATCTTTTGCACAATCTTCTTTATGTTTTTATTGGTATCTTCCACTGTGCCATTTATCTTAGGTCTGTATGGTGACGAATTGTGAAGCTTGATCTTGAGCTGTATACAGAGTTCAGTAATCATAGCATTGTTGAGATTGGTTCCATTTTCGGTGATGATCCTCTCAGGGATACCGTATCGGCGGATGAGGTTATTCTTGATAAACTAGGCTACAATGCTCTTAGTGACTGAGGCAAACAAAGAAGCTTCAACCCATTTGGTGAAGTAATCAATGGCAACAAGGATGAAACGATGTCCATTGGAGGAAGTGGGATTGATCTCTCCAATCATGTAAATGCCCCACATAGAAAATGGCCACGGAGCAGTCATGACATTCAAAGGTATTGGAGGCACGTGAACTTTGTTGACATAGATTTCACACTTATGGAAAGTCTTTGAGTGGTACTGACAATCATTTTTCATAGTCGACCAATAGTAACCAGAACTTAGAATTTTCTTGGCCATAGTGTGCCCACTAGAGTGGGTTCCAAAGATGCCTTCATGCATGCCTTCCATGATCTTCTTCGCTTCTTTCTTGTTCATGCAACGAAGCAGAGTAGAATCATGATTGCGCTTGTACATGATCCCGTTTCTTAGGAAGAATTTGGCTGAGAACCTTCGCAGGAATTTCTTGTCGTTGGTGGAAGATCCTTCAAGATACTCTTGTGCTTCAAGATATATCCTTACTTCATGGTACCATAACTTCTCTTCGTCAGTTTCAAGTTCATCACAGTGTGCAGTTTTGTCAAATATTTCAATTGTAATTCTAGGAGCTTCATTGTCCCAATTCACCTTGGAAATGGATGACATTGTTGCTAAGGCATCTGCTAACTGATTTTCTTATCTTGGAAAGTGTTCAAAAGTAACCTCCTCAAAGTGTGGGATCAGGGTTAACACAAGCTCTTTGTATGGAATTAGGTTAGGATGCTTGGTATTCCATTCTCCTTTGAAATGACTGATTACTAGAGCAGAATCTCAATAACATTTAAGAACTTGATCCTTAGGTCAATAAAAGCCTTTAGACCCAAAATTCATGCCTCATATTCAACCATGTTGTTTGTACAGCCGAAGCACAGTCTAGAAGTGAAGGGCGTATGGCCGCCTTCAGCGGAAATGATTACAACACTAATTTGTTACCCAAAGCATTGGAAGCTCCATCAAAAATCATAGTCCATTGGGATCCTTGTTCAGGTTTGTCATACGGTCTAGGCTTTTCACAATCCGCTACTAGCATGATATTCTCATCCGGGAATTCAAAGTTCATGGACTGGTAATCGTCAACAACTTGATGATCCAAATAATATGCCAATACACTTCTCTTGATGGCATTTCGTGTAGTGTATTGGATGTTTTTTTTGTCAAAGTCATTTTCCATTTAGCTATTCGTCTGGAGAGAGCTGGCTTTTCGAAGATGTACTTGATAGGGTACATCTTAGAAATCAACAAAGTGGTGTGAGTCAACATATATTGTCTTAGCCAGCGAGAAGCCCATGCCAGAGCGCAAAAAGTTTTCTCGATCAGTGAATATCTTTTTTCACAGTCGGTAAACTTTTTGCTTAGGTAGTATATTGCATGCTCTTTTCGGCCAGACACGTCATGTTGGCCCAGTACACACCCCATTGAATTTTCTAATACAGTCAAGTACATAATCATAGGTCTTCCTTGAACTGGAGGCATCATGATTAGAGGTTCTTATAAGTATTCCTTGATCTTGTCAAAAGCTTCTTGGCAGTTTTCGTTCCATCTGACTACTTGATCTTTCTTCAAGAGTTTGAAGATTGGCTCACAAGTAACAGTTAGGTGAGATATGAATCAATCAATGCAGTTAAGTCGACCCAAGAAACCTTTGACTTCCTACTTAGAGCGGGGAGATAGCATTTATTGGATAGCTTTGACCTTCGCAGGATCGCCTTCAATACCTTTGCCACTAACGACAAAGCCCAGGAGTTTTCCAGATCTCACCTCGAAGGTGCACTTGTTGGGATTCAACCTCAACTTATACTTTTTCAACCTTTCAAATAGTTTGTGTAAATGATCAAGATGTTACTCTTCATTATAAGACCTTGAAATCATATCATCCATATAGACCTCTATTTCATGATGGATCATATCATGAAATAAGGCTACCATAGCTCGTTGATATGTTGCCCCTGCATTTTTCAAGCCAAACGGCATGACCTTGTAACAAAATGTGCCCCGTTGTCTAACAAATGTGGTCTTCTCCATATCCTCGGGAGCCATATTGATATTATTATAGCCAGAGAAGCCATCCATAAAAGAGAAAACTTTATGTTGATTTGTGTTATCGACAAAGACGTCAATATGCGGTAGATGTAAATCATCTTTGGGGCTTGCCCTATTCAAATACCTATAGTCTACACACATACAAACCTTCTTATATTTCTTCGGCACGGGGACCAAATTCGCCACCCATTGAGGATATGATGTTACAGCCAGGAAACCTGCATTGAATTACTTCATTACCTCAATTTTTTATTTTCAGACATGTCTAGCCGCATACGACGCACTTTTTTCTTGCTTGGAGGACAATTTTCCTTTGTTGGTAGACGATGAACCACAATATTAATATCAAGCCCGACATATCTTCATACGACTAAGCAAACACTTCAACATAGTCATGTAGCATCTGGACCAATCTGCCTTTTATACCGTCTTCCAAGTTGGCACCGATCTTGACCTGTTTCTTGTTTGTCTCGGTACCTAGGTTGATCACTTCAACTGGCTCTTCATGAGGTTGAATGGCTTTCTCCTCTTGCATTAGAAGTCTGGCTAGTTCACCTAGTATTTCATAATCTTCTTCGTCTTCGTCTTCGGCTTGGTTGATTGAATGTCCAAAGTCATAGTTTGCAATAGCAGAATCGTTGGCAATGAGATCCGAAGTGGATGAGGATCTGCAAATGTGTGTGTGCATGTAAGATACATGGATATTTTGAAAATTAAATAAGAAAAAGAAAGACAATGAGCGCAAAATTTGAATGCAAATAGTCCTATATTTTTCATTAAATTATCATATGGCAGATGAAAATGAAAAAACCCTTAACAAATGGGACATAGTGCCTCGGGCAAGGCACATGGCTTAAAGTCAATGTTTGAATTAAATTACAGACAAAGTTCTTTAATAGATAAAAATAGTGAATGGTAATTACTCCCGTTGAAGGAGATTGGAATGAAATCCTTGGCATGCCAGTTGTTGATTCCTTCATCGGCAGTCGGGTAAATTCATTTGTTAAAGTCACAGTAATCCTCAGAGTCTTCAATAGAATTCACTTCATGATCACTGATGCGAAGAGGTGGTTTTCCTATGCGAGCACGTCTGACCTCCTTTTGAGCTTTGGTAGTGAAGCCTAAACCAAACTTGTCTGCTTTGAAAGGAATGTCAGGGAGTTGTCCCCAATTTATACTACTTCCATCTTCAATCACGGCACAAGTGTTTTTGAGGTAAACCATCCTTGGCACATCTTGAGTAGCTTTTGGAATGTCAAGAGTAACTTTGGAGGCAACAACCATGGGAGAGAACACTTCGAAGGCTTCGCATGGCGTTTCTATGAGCTCACCATCCATCTCGACATACTTGAATGAATTTAGGTGGCTAACCATGAATTCTTCTTTGCCACAAACGGTAACAATCTTTCCTTTGACTGGATATTTCAATTTTTGATGCAAAGTAGAAGTCATCGCTCCTGCCCCATGTATCCAGGGGAGTCCAAGTATGCAAGAGTAGGCAGGACGGATGTCTATCACGTAGAAAGTCAAGTTGAAATTTTGAGAACCAACCTTGATGGGGAGGTCAACCTCTCCATGAACCATCCTCTTAGATCCGTCAAAAGCCCTTACCACTATGTCACTTGGTTTTAACACTAAGCCTTTGTAAACCATCGATCTAGGGCACCTTTGGGTAGGACATTCAGAGAGGATCCATTATCCACCAATAGATGGGCCAGAGTTGTTCCTTTGCATTTGATAGAGACATGCAAAGTCTTGTTGTGGTTTCTTTTGACTGGAGTCACATCAGCATCAGAGAACACCAATCCATTATCGGCAGTCAAACTCTCCACACGATTTTCAAACTGATCGGCTGTAGTTTCTTAAGGAACATGTGCATTCTTCAAAAAAATTATCAATGCTTGAGAATTCCCATCAGAACATAGTAATAAAGATAGCATAGAAAACTTTGAGGGGGTTTGCCCCAACTTCTCTACTATCTTATAATCACTCTTCCTTATGATCTTCAAAATATCCTCCATCTCTTAGGTGGAGGGTTCCTCAGTAGTAATGTCCTTGACAGGCGCTTCCATCCTGGCAGGCTCAATCATCTTCTCTTTTCCCCTAGCATCAGTACTAGGTTTATCAACAATAATGCGAACATGTGTAGCTATGGTGGTTGGAGGTGAAATGTTAGGAGAGAAGATTCTCCCCGTACTTGTCACCTTGCTAGAGCCAATAATGTTGGTAATGTCATTAGTCTTGTCTCCATCAATCCAAGAGTCTTCTTTAATGCCATGATAGTATACCTTAGCTCCATAATTCCAGAGTACCGCCTTATCGGAAGAATAAGGGACTGGCCCCAGTGTTGTAATTATCAATGGAGCGATCTTTGGTTCATTGGAAATCCTAATAAGACCTTTTAAAGTGATCCTAACAAGTTTGTTGGATATGGTGATGATGGATATTTCTTCATCTTTTTGAGGTATAACTTCAGTCAAACCTTTTTACGAAAGAAGTTCTTTCGAATACAATATCATGGCTATCTATTAGGTATTGGACACCCTTTTTTAGCCATTCTCATCCATTAACTTGTTTGGAACAACAATGACAGTCTCCAAGACAAACAGGGAAGACCCCAGATTTCAGCAAATTTTCTTTAACAATGGTTAGTGGAGTAGTCAAATCTTCAACAGAGGAAACAAAAGCAGTATCTTCAATTGCATTGACACCTTTTCTGTGATTTGGCATTGGTGTGGTGATTACATTTTTGAGTTGTAGGAGGATTAAACTCAATGGTCTTATTGTTAATGAGGTCTTGGATTCTACATTTTAACGCCCAATAATGGTCAGTGTCATGCCCATGGCTATTGGAGTGATAAGTGCATTTGGTGTTCGGGTTATACTTTGGTCATGAAACATTAGGATTTGAAGAGAGGTCACACAATGTTACCAAATTATCCTCCAACAGGTTTTGTAGGGCTTAAGATAGTGACATGATGATCCTTGTGAATTGTCTTCTCGGAATGTCAGGCCTTTGGTGGTTTACTTGTTGTTATCTTTGAGTAGAGGTTGGGTTGGAGATTAGAACTGCATTTACAGATTGATGATGATCTTTCTTGACATAGCCCCTTGACCCATATACGGAATTAGTTTCCTTCTTGGCGATGAATGGTTTTTTTAGTGTTTGATGTAGAAGAAAAAGCCATGGGTATCATTCCACTTTTAATACTTATCTCGACCCTTTGACCAATCAAGATTAACTCAGTGAAAATAGTTGATGAGATCCCAATTAACAAGTTGAAAAATGGTCCAGTCAATGTTCCCATGAACATATCCACCAGCTCTCTATCAGTCAATGGTGGTTGCACCCTACCTGCTAGATCTCTCCATTTCTACGCATATTCTTTAAAACCTTCATTGGAACCCACGATCATTCCTTGTAACTGGAATCTATTCAGTGCCAAATTAGTGTTGTACTGATATTGACGATAAAAAGTAATGGCCAAATATTCCCAAGTATGAATGTTAGAACCCTCCAACTGGTAACACCACTCTAACTGAGTCCCACAGACTCTCTTGAATGAAATTCACCCACAACTTCTTATCAGTGGTATGTGGTTGTATTTTGCGAACATAGGACCTCATATGGAGCTTTGGGCACGAAACACCATCGTACTTAGTGAATAGTGGAATCTTGAATTTATGGGGAATAACTACCCCAGGCACCAAACCAGATCACTAAAATCTAAGCCAAGCACGGATTGAACTTCCACAACCTTCAACCTATCTTCCAGTTGCTTATACTTTCCTTTAGTCGATGGATATTGCTCGTCGAAATAATCCTTGTCCTCAGAGGTCGGATTGTTACCACCCCGACACGGGTGATCCTTGCATCTTCATTCTGATTATCATCCTCCTAGGAGGAGTCTTCTTCCACTTGAACCTGTCGGACAGGGCCCTTGAATCTCTTCCTCGTGTTGATTATGACTTTCTTCTTTGTTTTCTTCTTCGTAACTAACAGTGACATTAGTTCTTACTGCCCTTTAGCCAAGGTGAGCAGGGTTTCTTGAAATTGAGAATTTTGTGTCTGCAAGTTTTTCAAAGTCTGCTTGAGATCCATATTCTTGAAATAAACAGTAGAAAGATGAAGAAACATATGTCAGAAAAACTGCTTATGTTATGATGCATGTGATGTGAATCCAAATTTTTTGAAGGACCTTTAAGATTTAAATTTGTTTAGACAAAGAGGGAACAAACATTAATTGCATTAATAAGTTCAAATGGTTACAAGATGCCTCTTGGGCTTACAATAAGCAAAAAGAAACAAAATGAACTAAGTACAACAAAATGGCTCAAGTCTCCCATGGGCGATTCCTTTTTGGAGTGATGTAGGAATTCAAGTTCCGCTCCTCATAAAGTTTCCTCGTGAGCTCCAACACTTTCCTCTCGCCTGCGTAGAACTGGGCTTCAAAGGTATATCACTCCCCTTTGAGTTGAATCCAAGGTCTTTGAAATTATTCAAGAGAAGTAGGCATGTTAGGATGAAGAATAGTGTAAGGAACATATCCCTCGGCGATAAGCTCCATGATGATAGGTAGAATGGCCTCATAAGGCATCATAAGGTTTTGAGCACGAGCTTGCACCCACTTTAGATAAGGATCCAAAGGAATGGAATTCTTATGCCACAAAGTTTTTCTATCAACATTGTTCACCATGACCCAAGCTTGTACAAATCACTGACGGTAACCTTGGACGTTGCTCTAATAGTCGAACACAATACCTTGGACAAGCGCGTCATGAGGATCATCCCTCCGAGCATACCCAAACTGTCATAGAGCCAATCAAAGGATTATAAGTAATACCTCCCCTAATGCCAAGGAGAGGGACATTAGGGAATTCCCCATAGCGATTAATAATTGTAACATCCTTAAAAGATCGAGAGCACCAATGAATATCCAAATGCGAGAGTGAGATCAACCTACTAGACCATCTCATGCCTTGCTCATTCTTAAAAACAGATCGAGGAAGGTGCGAAATAAACCACCTAGCCAACAAAGGAGTACAACACATAAGAATATCTCTTCTCTTCATGGTTGCGAGTGTGAAGAGAGTGCAAAACGTCTTAGAGTAAGGTAGGCACCAGGTTACGAGATAGAAAAACTTTGAGCGCATTCAGATCTATGAGTTGGTCTGGGTTAGGAAACAACACCATTCCATAGATTTGAAGAGCCAAAACCTCTTTAAAATCATGCAAATACAGAGCCTCCCAAAACAAATGGGCCTTCTCAAACAGAAACTTGGCTAGAAAACCCTTAACACCACTTCTTGTTTCCTAATTTGCCACAATGTTAGACCGGAGCAATCTCCTCATGTCTTGGGTTTTTCTCAATACCGGTGAAGGGTATTTGATCAAAAATAGGAACCCCCAAGAGTTGAGAAAATTCTTCCATGGTAGGAACTAGTTAGTAATCAGGAAATATGAAACAATGGTGTTTAGGATCAAAAAATTAAAAAAGCACATGTACCATGTCCTCTTCAAAGTTTGTGGTAACCAAGTTGATAAGACGACCATACTTCTTGGTTAATGGAGAATCATTGGGAACCCTTGACACTAACTCCTTAAGTTAAGGAGATACTTTCACAAGGTTGATTCGGATGGTATTTCGTCGCATGAAATCCATGTCCTACAAAACAGCACAAAGATAAATCCCAAAGTCCTTGAAATGGTTAGTGCAAATGCAATGGTATGATGTCATGATGTTATGAACAGGTAAACACACACAAACAAAGCATAGAAATATTCAGGTTTAGGCTAGCATGATTTCATAAGTAAGTACCCTCTTGAAGTTTAGTTGGTTCAACCTGTCCTAGAAAGTAATCGGGTTCTAGGGGATCTCGATATCATTGATCTTTATTCATTGGGCATTGTTTTAGTGCAAGCCTCTTTTTTGGTGATCGAAATATCCAAAAAGTATGATCTCAATGAGCGTAGTATTGAGTATCAACCAACTTTGGACTGCACCAAAGTCGGCTACCTCACTACTTCCTAATGGCCAAGTTGTTTAATTAAAGGTTCTAAGGTTCATTAGTGCTCCATGACACCACACAACGGCCCCGTACTCTCCTTAATTCGCCATAAGAGATACCGGTACACACAAATGTGTCACACTAACATAGCTATTGTCTCAACCATATCGATCTATGTCGTACAATTTCCATATTTTTTTTATTTACTTAATGATGTTCCTAGATCGGGGTAGAGGATCGATTCACACTTAAACAAGGACCCATAGATCTAAAGCAAACAAATCAAACAATTAAAGCATTTGAAGGTGATCTATCTCTAAGGTAACCCCACTTTTTCATACTCCCTAGTAGAGTCACCAGTTCTATAATACAGTGGGAGAACTGACTTGGTTGTTTTGCTTTTTATCGTTGTGATACGGTGGAAGAACCGACTATTTAATACTGGTTTTGTGTTTGTGTTTGCAAATGTTGCGGTAAGCAAGAGTTGCCACCGAATTTTCTTTTATCCAAATTCAGGAAAGGGTGAAAAGAACAAAATTAGACCTTTTCGAGATTTTCTGGGTAAGGGGGTAGATTATGGAAAGGGAAGGTGTTAGCACCCTTTCCATCCGTAGTTATCTATGGGCTCTTAGAGGTTTGCTCATTTTGAAATACCTTTGTGCTTTGTGTATTTCGAAAATGTTTGGAAAATGCCTTAGTGCGGCGATTTGCTTTGTGTTTAACTCTTGTATCAATCCTCAAGAGTGTGAACAAAGAAAATTTTTTGAAAACTGCTTTTGAATGATATTTGTGTAAGTGCAAAATGTTTTTGAGCAAACTTCTAACAACTATCTACTTTTATACTTAAAAAGGGTCGTTATTTTCCTCCTATCCTATAGACAGTGCTATCCTACTATTAGTGAGTAGGTAGCCCTATCATTGGATGTATTAGGGACATTTGAAAGGGACGTTACAGTCACGAAGGCAACTTGGGGAGACGCAACAATTTTGTTTAGGGACTAGATCATTTATCGAGAAGGAAACTGTAGGGTCATCGAGGGACTATGATCTTTTTTATTTATGGGTCTTTGCTAAAGCGTCCCCGTTTTGAGGGACATGATTGCTTTATTTCCAAAGGCAACCAAAGTGGGATATCCTAGAGGTGCATATGTGCAAGTGTGTTATGTTTAGTTATTTTTGTCTTTTTGTTAATTTTGCTAGCATTTTCGTTTCAATCTTTTCATACACGCCTAGTTACTAGCAGTTAATTTATATTGCAGAATATAAAATGCAGAAGGTAATAACATAGACTATTACATGGCTTCGAGGGGGGGGGGGTATTTACAATGTATAAAACTGGGGGAAAGGTAAAATAAAGAAAGCGATAAAAAGTCCTACTTAATCTATTATATACCAGTATACAGTTGCATTATTGTGAAAAATGCAAGAACAAAATAATGAGCGCGAAACGAATATTGTGTCTAAAAGAAACCTAAGAAAATGCTAAGTAAAAAATCTTTTTGATTTTTTTTGTTTATTTAGGAAAATAATACATTAAATTAAACCTAACTTTACTTAATTAAAATAACAAAAGAAAGATATTGATCAAAAATTAAATTCTAAACAAAAACCATAACATTTTTTGGTATTTTTTTTAATTTAAGAAAATAATTAAACTATCCTAAAATTTATTTAGAAAAATAAATTTAATTACGAAAATATCTATGTTTTTTATTTTATTTTTTATTATGACATTAAAACTACTTAAAAATATAAAATCAAACCTAAATCTACTTTATTTTAAATTTGAACAAAAAAGAAAATGTTGAAGTTAATTAATTAATTAAATTAAGAAATCAATTTAATTAATTAAAAAAACTAATCCTAAATTTTTAGTAATTTTTGAATATTTATTGCTAATTAAATAATTAATCAAGAAAATGAAAATAATAAAAAATAATAAAACAAATAAAAGAAAAAAAATCGGCCTGAGGTGTCTAAAGCAAAATGGGGGGTGGGAGATTGAATACGCTGGGCCTGTTTACTGTGGAAATTGGTAAACAATCGTTGGTCCTCCCAAAGTCCTAAAACTGAGAGTTACTTGCAAGATCGACCAGTTGATCTTAAGACGCGTGCTAAGATTTCTTGATTGTTATACCTATTATGTCGAAATCCTTATCAAAGAGACAGTTTCCTTATGATTAAGTGAACAGGTACAATAACAACTTTCCACACAATAGTTATATCGACTGACTGGTGACTCGTGACCGACAGAAGATCTTTTAAGATTCAAAACACTAAATGCTTGGTGACTCGTGAAAGATAAGAAGTATTGAAGAGTTTAGGGAAAATAAAAAATGACGTAAAACCCGTGTTCGACGATGAATATAAAACATACATAATAATCATGAAAGACTATTGAAAGATAAAATATTCGCATTTAAAGTAAAGGTGGTGATTCACGCACATCAAACACTTTTTGAACTCTTCGTTCCTGATTCTCGGAGATGAGAGTTTTGATGAGTGATTTGATAATACAAGTGAACCCACAAAATTGACAATAAAATGACCTGTTTATTGTATTTACATCATAAATGCCTAAAATAAAATCTACGGGTCAGATTCGACCCCCAATGGTAACTGCTCCACTGGATGCTGCCACCTATTTGTCGCCTAAATAATCATGCAATCGTTCTTAGAAGTTATGCGTTTGACTTCTCCCGCTCATGGCCACTACAGATAACTTCTCCTAGTTTTAAGGAAATAACAACTCCTGGATTCAAAAGTAGCTGCCTTTGTTCATAGATTTGACGCTCTCTTTTTGTTTGAGGAGGGCATCTTTTGCTGAATATTTTCCTAAGTCCAGAAACTTTCTTCTTGGTCGACAAAAACTAACTTCGACCACTTTGCTTTCGACCTTAGCGCATCACAAGCAGCTCCTATTACTTCCCTTAAATCCCATAATACTCTTCTTAGTCGACTAGATGCATTTCGACTATTTTTCCTTACTCTTCATCATTTGGTCAAATCAACCAAAATATGCCATGGTTTGTTATGGACTATTTTTTCCCTTTTTCCAACCGACACGGCTTACCTTTAACTCTTGGTGCAATATCATTCTTTTATAAAGTCTAATTAAATGACACCATACTTGTAATTATCTTGGTCTCTAGCTTCTGACATTCTCACCTTCAGAAGATAACACCCTAACTTATAGGATCATATGCTTTGAAAACTATGCTTAATTACTTTAAGATTTTTTAAGGTAACAAAATTCCCCCCAGAGATGCCATTTTCGACTTGTCGATTTCTATGAGAGAATGGCATCTCTGAAGCGTCGACTTGACTTTATTATAAAACCATTTCTTTCCCTAAGATTTTGTTGTTACGGTTTCAAAAATGACATCACCATCATTATGGTAACGTATCACGCCTTCATTTTCGAGATGTGGGATAATAAATGCTTGTTATAATTTCACTTTTAGTGGGCTATGTGTCTATCCATCGGACGCAGATCATCCACCACTTGTCCTACTTCAACTGACACGATCTAGACTTGGAAAATTACAAATATTTCTCCCTCACCTCTTCACCTTCCTCTGGGTTTATAAATACTTTCCCTTTTACATTTTTCTCTTTTCCTTCTCTGTGCCTCCAAAATACTAATTTTTTAGCAAACACAAAAAATCTGCAACCTTTTCTCATCGTCCTCCGTTTTCAACCTTTCTTCAAAAATAATTTCAATGGCTCACTCTGAGAATCCCGCTTTTTCTTCCTCACCTCTCATTCTCCAACCATGTCTAATCGATGGCAAACCCTACGTACCGGAACCCCCTTTTTCTTCAGAAAAAACCAAGATTTGGCAATCCCAGGTATTAATTCCTTTTTCCTTTGAAGAAATAACTTTAGCTTTCTTTGGGCCACTTCCCACAGATACTCCCTCCGAAATATATGTTGATGACAACGAAGCCTTCTTCCCCACCAATAGCCTCACCAAACCCTTAATCTCTTCCTCCATTCCTATGTCCCTTAGCTATGTTGATAGAAATTTCAGAACCGCCCCTCCTCTAAACTTCCCTAAATTTCGTGCTTAGATGGCACGTTTGGAAGCTGTTCAAGGAGAACATTGGAGACGCATGGGTATCTATTCCTTGTTGGAGCTCTCTCGTTATGGCCAGCCTTACTCTTATGGCATGCTTTTGGCTGCCATCTATTTATGGGAAGGGTCGACAAAAACCTTTTACACTAGATGCGACATGAACACTCCCACCTTATTCAAAATTGCTGCCATCACTGGGTTATCTCCAGCTGGTACAGTTTTCAATTACAGAGATGCTCAACCCATACCGCTAAAATTCGTCATAGGTGAATCTGGCAAGCCCACCTACAATAATTTCATTGATCACCATGCCAAAACCTTTGGCCCTATTATTGATGAATAACATGTGGCGTTCCTGACTTTGTGGCTATCTAGATTCATTTTTTTCTCTAGGTCGATGCAGGTAACCAAGAAATTATCCTATCTAGCTACCCAAATACACCTAGGCACAAATGTTGCTTCAGGCCAGCTGATTCTAGCATCTCTTTATTCCTCCTTAACTATTATGGTGGACCAAATCAAACGTTACGACCCCAACAATCCAAAGAAAAATAATGTCTTGCTTCATGGACCTTTCTGGCTCTTGCAACTATGGTTGAACGCTACTTTCTATGAAGAAATAAAACCTTTCAAGAATAGGAAAGTGGCCTGTGATCCATCCCAACACCATATTGTTTGGCAGTGTCTTCTGCCAATGACTCCTATTGATAAAACTTCTCCTCACCCTGATGTTTTCAGCATAATATTCAATATTATGTTGACCAGGGTCGACTTCACGTCTTCCATGGCTCCTTTTCATACTGGAAAGGATGGGCCAAAGTAGTTTGTTAGAACATTTCCTCCTGTGGAAAAAGAAAACAAACAACAATCTTTAGGATATTGGAGACGTTATTTAACTCCTCAGTTTATGTCGACTATGATTGTAGGTTCAAATTTAGGCTTGGTGGCTTACCAACCCAACCTAGTGGCTCAACAATTTGGCCTTTGTCAACTTGACCCTAAATCTTTATTTCATTCTCATGAGCTGCTAGTCGATGTTATTACCGACCAACCTTATGGAGCCATCAAGGCCGATGTCGAACTTATCTGGCATAAAAGAGCCAAACTTACCCTTACTCCTTTCCAGCCATCATTTTACTGCACCGAAGAGTTTGAGACTTGGTGGTAGGCGTATTTTGTAACTTTTGTTGGCAATCCTGATGCCAAATTAGATTAACTAATGATAGCTTTTCCCTCTTTGCAGGCGAAACCGTCAAAGTGTAAGCTTACTCATTCCAAACAAATTCAAGCTTTCCAGGATTACTTCCATGTTGTGTATCGACCTAATGATATTCTTCAGACCATTTCTGAGGCTGTCGTCGAATTTAAGGAGAAGGTAACCAGTAAAATCCCAAAACTTAAAATCCCTGGTTACGCGAAAGACAAATATATTTACACTCTTTGTTTTGGAAATATAAAATTTCATCCTTTTCCATCTAGCCCCTTGGCTTTGGCCTTCATCCCACCTATTCCTGATTGGTGGTATACCTCATTATCGGGCATACAAAACTCTTATAAGAAAAATCCGACAGGGTGGTACCGACGAAACCTTAACTACCTGACTATTCAGGGCATCTTCATTATGGTCTCCAAAATGTTAGGGTACTGTCGACCACACAAATTAGTAACACCTCCTAGAAAGCTCACCCCCCGCTTCTTTCGTCTTAACAGCTTATTTGATTTCCTTATGTTTGACTTACAGTGGTTCCAATAGGGCAAGCATGAACAACTTCTGTTAGCCAACCATAGTGTTCATAAAAAAGGTTCATATTTAATCCTCAATTACCTACCATCTTTGATTTGGCATTTTTAACCTAGCCAATCTCTTGCAGGCTGCTCCTAAGCACACACCTTCTGATGATGAACCAATTTCTTCTTCATTAAAGAAGGTTTCTTCTGTACGTATACTCATGTGCTCCCTACTACATGTATTTTGCACCTTAACTTGTACTAATATTTTTCTTGTTTACCAGAGTACAAAATGCTCAACAGATTTGACTGCTCCCTCCAACAAATCCAAAAAGTCCAAGAAGTACAAACAACACACTATTGAGAAGACTGAAGTATCTTTGTCAATCTAAATCCTGTAGATTCTATTTCGACAATTTATCGTGACTTATATCCTTCTCCGGTATTTAGCCATCACTTGATGTCAAGTCTCTTCAACATTCCCGGAAATCCAAAATCCATAAAATGAGAAAGGAGTCTTCCTCTAAAGACAAAGCAGCTAAGACGAAAAGGACAACATCAACACATGTGTCCCTACCTAAGGACATAATCATTATCCTGACTTCTACTAATGAGATGGAGGAATCACATGACGTTGAAGTTCCTCTGGTTACAAGGAGGATGAGGGTACCTTCGACTGAAAATCCTAAGACCGGCTTGGGCTCAACTGTCGACCCTATAGTGGCTGACACTATTGTTGTCACTCCAAGCATTACTCCTATTAATGACTCAGTCAAGGGGGATAAATCAGTTGAACTGGATCCGTCGACACATGTATTTAAATAATTACCTCTAGTATTATTTGTTTAATGCATTTGCTAACATCTTTTCTTGGTTCCTTCAGGCTGATGTTTCTGACCAACAACAGAATATACCTGATTATACTCCTTTATCATAAGCCTCCTCTCCTTACAATCAAGAAAACCATGACATAAATGATGGTGAGTTTATTGACTTATCTACTCAGGTTACTCTTAGTGACTCTGATTCAGTCACTAGTCCTGTCAATAAGAGTTACGGTTCGACTAGCTCTGACTCTAGCCTTTCAGATTCCCTACAGGGTTCAGCAGCAAATAAACATGTTACCACCGCTCCTCAGATTCTACCTCCCCCCGAGGATACACAAAGCTCGCTCCCTTCTGCTTTTGAAATTAAAAAGGTTGATTCCCCTTCAATCACAAAACCTGCAGGCATTAAACCTTCTACTTTAGCAGTGATTTCCAGACTGCGCATCTTTGCGAGTTCTCGTGCTTTCTTCCGACTCTGACCATTCTCAGGCGTAGGATGACAAGATAGGTCCTGACGCTTCTAAAATGAGAAATTTGAGAAATTAAATCAGGACCCATGCTTTAAATCCCGAGTTGTCATCTCTGCTCCATGCTGATTATACACTTGGCCCAGAACTCTTAGATGTTGTTTCTCAATTGAAAACACTTAGCATTACTGAGTCAGCCAAAGATATGATTGTAGCATTTGAGAAGTTTTTCACTCCTCTTCTCAAAAATGTCGATGACATGAAAGAAAACAAAGAAGCAGTTGAGTCGAAGAAGGCTTTTTTCAAAGAACATCTGGGCATGGTGGTTCAAACCACCAGAGAAATCACGAAATTACTGACAATGATTGAAAGCCAAACGCAGGAACTGAGTCCTAATAAAAAAAGAGCTGCTGAAATTCGCGCTCAATTTCTGCTCTCACTCAAGAACTGGAATTACTTGCTAAACAAGAAGAAGAGATTAATAATACTATTAGTCTAGCTCAAGCAAAAGCTGATCAGATGGCCATGGATGCGGTACCGGTGAGTGATGCCATTTCTTCTGTCGAGTTAGAACTTGAAATGCTTAAACTTGAGGCAAAATATTTTGAATGTCGAGCTACACATCTTAATGGCGAACTCTGGTCATTCCAGAAAAAATTTAAATATTTTTAATCATTTGTAATTTTGTGATTTCACTGTGTGATATTTGAACAATGGTTAACACCATTTTTAATATATGTTTGAATTTACTGGTGGACAATCATAAATCTACTAGATCATTGATTCGACACAATTATTCCGTCGAAATTCTTACTTCTTGAAGAATAGGCTTATACTTCTTCAAGTACTTACCATTTACCCTTAAGATTCGTCGATCCGGGGCTAATTCCTCAATTTCATAGGCATTATTAGAAAACACCCGAATCAATTTAAAAGGTCCTTCCCAATTTGGGGACCATTTTCCTAAGACTCTATCATTCCTGTCCATAGGTAATATTACTTTCCACACCAACTCATTGATAGCAAATAACTTGTCTTTTACCTTTTTATTGTATGCTTTGGCAACTTTTTATTTCTGTCTTCTTAATGAGTCAAGAGCCAACATCCTTTCTTCGTCCAAATCGACAAGTTCATCAGTCATCATATTCCATTAATTCTCAGATGGTATTTCTTTTTGTCTCTGGATTCTTACTGATTGAACATGAATTTCTACTGGTAGAATAACATTGTGTCCATACATAAGAAAAATAGGGTAGTCCCTGTTTCCTCCTTAGGGGACGTTCGACATACCCATAAGGCTTGGTCCAACGTCTTATGCCAGTTCTTTGGTTTCTTTCCCACATGCTTCTTAATTAGGCTAATGATTACTTTTATGGAAGCTTCGGCTTTGCCATTCGCCTAAGCATAGTAGGGAGTAGAAGTTAGCAATTTGATTCCAACTTCTTGCGCAAACTCTTGCATTTTTCGACCAGTAAACAATGATCCTTGATCGGTCATAATCGTTTCTGGAACCCTAAACGGACACATAATATGTTCTTGAATAAAATCAATAACAGCTTCTTGATCGACATTTTTTAAAGCCACAACTTCGACCCATTTAGTAAAGTAGTAGATCCCAACTAAAATATACCTTTGCTGTTTGGATGAAGCTAGTTTTATCTCGCCAATCACATCCAAATCCTATCCTCTAAATGGCCAAGGTTTTACAATTGCGTGCAACTCACTTGCAAGAACCTGCTGTATGCCTCCATGCATTTGGCATTCTTGACACCCTTGGCAAATTCGACACAATCTTTTAGCATTGAAGGCCAATATACACCTGATCATAATAATAGCCATTTCATCTTGTGTCTATCTTGATGCGCACCACATGCTCTATTATGCACATTCGACACCGTTATATAGGCCTCACTTTCCCTAAGGCACTTAAGCACTACCCCTTCAGTAGTCTTCTTAAATAATTCATTCCCAATCAAAACATAACTTAGGGCACGGTATTTGATCTTCCAATATGTCGACCCTGTAGGGGTGCGCATATATTCGACCAAAGGTTTTCACCAATCATTTCCTTGCCCATTATCAATAGCAAAAATTTGAAGATTTTCAGCGTCTACAGCTCCCAGTTTTAATATCGCCAAACCTGAAGGACCTAACAGAGTCGTTCAAACCTTTTCTCTTTTTCGAATGGGTTCTTCACTTTCTTCATTCTGATCTATCTTGTATCCTTAAGGTTCTTGTGCTAAATCATATGCCTTCTCATTCTCTCGTCGAGGTATGTGTCGAAAACTTATTTGCTCAAACTGCTTTAGCAATCTATTGGTAATCACAAAATACATGATCAAATTTTCCTTGATACATTTGTATTCCTTTGTAACTTGTTTGATTACCAATTCTGAATCTCCTATCATTTCGACATTACTACTGGAGCAAAGCATCTTGGAGTATGCTTTACTGGCTTTTTTCCAGCTTTTATTGGTAGCTTTAATTCCACCAAATCCCTGCTTAAGCCTGTCATTTCATTATAATCCCAAGAAAAACAGTCTTTAAATTCTTTTAATAAAGAAATTACCTCAAGTTTTAAATCTGAGTCGATGTTGGCGCTGACATAAGTGGGTATTTTATCCCTGTTCTCGCCAAGGTCAACTTCCTCTAAAGGGTCTTATGGATGCATCTTCAATGGTGCCATTGGTTCCTTTTCGAAACCTAGAGGTTCTTCATCATATATGCATTTGAAACGCTGTGTATCGACGTCTTCTTCACGTAGCCTTGGCTTAATAGCCAAATCAGCTTTTATATCATTGGCCTTAACAACCATGTTTTCTTCATCTTCTAATGCTGATTTTATTCTACATTCGGCGATGTATGCCAAAATCTTTTCGAGAGCACGTAGCTCAGACATCGTTGGCAATGTCTTCCCAGAGTGTCGGTCGATTTTCATCATTTGGGTCTTCCAAACGTTCGACATCCCATATGAAACAATGTGTCTCATGCAAATTCAATGAAACGAACACTTCGTTGTGGTCAGAATAAACATCTTCTGCTGGTTGGAAAGGTGAAATGTTTGCCATCTTTTTGTCGAAATTCTTCTTACTGACATTGTTGACATCATCCATGAAGTAACCTTGATCGTCCTCGATGTTTTCGACAATACCGTCTTCCCTCAAAATCACCAAGCGTTGGTGCATGGATGATGGCACGGCTCCTATGCCTTTTAGCCACTCTCTTCCCACTAAGAGATTGTAGCTTGGCTTCCCTTGTATCACCATAAATATTATTGGTATGGTCACAGAACCGACAGTGACATCAACTTGTATCACCCCTAAGTGTGCTTGGTGCTGCCTTCGTAGTCTACCAAGACCACATTATGCGATCTAACATCGTTATCAAATTTACCGATTTTGTGTAATGAACGGTGTGGCATAATGTTAACAGTTGCACCACAATCTACCAATACCTTATTGATAGCCACTCCTTTAACCTTCGCTCTGATCAAAAGAGGTTTTAAATGGCTCTTTATAGTTAAATCTACTGACTGGTGTCTCATTACCGACAGAAGATCTTTTAAGATTCAAAACACTAAATGCCTGGTGACTCATGACCGACAAGAAGTATTGAATAATTTAAGGAAAATAAAAAATGACATAGAACCCGTGTTCAACGAAGAATATAAAACATACAAAATAATCACGAAAGACTATTGAAAAATAAAAGATTCACATTTAAAGTAAAGGTGGTGATTCACGTACATCAAACACTTTCTGAACTCTTCGTTCCTGATGCTCTGAGATGAGAGTTTTGATGAGTGATTTGATAATACAAGTGAACCCAAAAAATTGACAATAAAATGACCTATTTATAGTATTTACATCATAGCTGCCTAAAATAAAATCTACGGGTCAAATTCGACCCCCAATGGTAACTGCTCCACTGGATGCTGCCACCTGTTTGGCGCCCAAATAATCATGCAATCGTGCTTGGAAGTTGTGCGTTTGATTTCTCCCGCTCATGGCCACTACAGATAACTACTCCTAGTTTTAAGGAAATAACAACTCCTGGCTTCAAAAGTAGCTGCCTTTGTTCATAGATCCAACGCTCTCTTTTTGTTTGAGGAGGGTATCTTTTGCTGAATATTTTCCTAAGTCCAGAAACTTTCTTCTTGGTCGACAAAAACTAACTTCGACCACTTTGATTTCGACTTTAGCACATCACAATAAGCTCCTATTACTTCCCTTAAATCCCATAATACTCTTTTTAGTCGACCAGACACATTTCGACCATCTTTCCTTACTCTTCATGATTTGGTCAAATCAACCAAAAATTGCCATGGTTCGTTATGGACTCTTTTTTCCCTTTTTCCAACCGAAACGGCTTACCTTTAACCCTTGGTGCAATATCCTTCTTTTATAAAGTCTAATTAAATGACACCATACTTGTAATTATGTTAGTCTGTAGCTTCTGACATTCTCACCTTCAGAAGATAACCCCTAACTTATAGGATCATATCCTTTGAAAACTATGCTTAAATACCTTAAGATTTTTTAAGGTAACATGGCCCAAAGCTGTGAAGCCCATGCTTGACTTTGGTTCCAATGAGGACTGACCTTGAGGGTGCATGGTGAGCCTGTATATGGGATGTGTTAGATCTGATCAGATAGACATCATATGGTTTGGATGGATGGTGTATCATATGTGTCTGGAAATGAATAACATTGAATCTGTAGAAAACATGTTAGAAAAGGTAAAATACTAGACATGGGACTCGAACTCAGGTCCTCTCCCTTATATGCGCACCTCACTTCCAGATGAGCCATTTAGTCATTCATTTACATATATAAAACGAAAATAATATATACAAAAAATTGTCAGATGTATTAAAATTAAAAAACACGTGCGATGAGTTTGAATGGCCCAATGAGGGATGGACAGCATGCTCAACCGAAGAGACGCCAGAGTCAAACTTCGGTCGTCTTCTCTAGTCACTCAAACCTGCAAAAATCAGCAAACGTGAGTTCAAATGAAAGCAAAGATCTCTACCCCCACACGAAATTTCCCCCAAAATCTGATTATGGGGTCTATTCACTCTGGAATGGCATTTATCATGAGATATATTGAAGAACATATATCGTTCCCTAGAAATGGAACGATCTTGTTCAAGCCCCTTTTCTCACATGTATTACATTGGTCCTGCCCTATATATCGCCTTGAACACGAATCAAACGCTGAGAAAGGTTAATTAAATGTGAAATCAAAAATACGGATTCAAGAATTTACCAACAATGGGAGATCTGGTTTGATGCTTCTAGGCGTGGGATGGCTTGAATAATGGCTGGGTTGAGTTCTTGGAAGTCTCAGGAAGGTGTTTGAACCCTTTGTTTGGACAAATGATGGCTGGAATTGGAGATTCGATTTTGACAACTTTGGTGGAAATTTTGGAATTTTCGTGTTAACTCTTGGGACTGTGTCGACCTTCATTTGGCTTGCTAATGTCTTGTTTATATAGAGAGGAGTGAGGAGACAAGAAAATAGGGATAATAACAGCCATGATTATATGGTTTCAAAACCATGAATACAAAATTGTAACTTTGTCCAAAACATGGAAACTTGTTCATTTTTTAAATTAGAATGTACTTGGATATGCTGGCCTTGTGGTACACGAAATATGGGGCCTCTCCATGTATCAAACCAAGCCCAAATAATAATGGCCCGTATACTTTGCAATAATTTTGATTTATTTGACTTTTAATTAAATAAAATTAATATAAAATGAAAATAAAATCAAGACTATGCAAAAATGGTTTTAGGGGTCCTCTAAAATCTTAGGAAGATGTTTGAAATCCAAGAAATTGAGCCCTTGCCTTAAAACTTCAAATTTGCTCAATGCAACAATCTTGAAATTTCCCAAATTTTCCCAACTTGAGAAAGCCATAAATTTCTCAATTTTTATCTCATGATAATGATCTATGACTTTTTGGAAATCCCAAGATGTCCACTTTAATCCCTCTTTTGATCAATTTTGCATTTGAAGATGTTATCTTGATGTAATATGTCTTGGAAAAAAGTGACTTTTCTTGACTTTCTAAAAATGACCTGTAATGTATGACCTTGTATCTTTTAAATGGTGCATTTCTTGGACTTGAGGGATTAAGAGAAGATGTAGGGAATGAGATTCTATTCAATATGATCTTTGGTTGGGGAAAATGGATGAAGTATGTGAAAGTTATGCCTGGTCAAAGTTCAGTTGACTTTTCCTATAGAAACCCTAATTTAGCAAATTTTGACTTTTGATGAATTAGGAGAATTTCTTGAGGAATCTTAATCAACCTTTTATAAAATGATGGATATCACTTCAGAATATTGATGTTGACCAAAAATCATGAATTTTGACTGTATTTGGGACACATTTGTCTTTTGACCTAGTACAATTGATTTCCAAGCATTTGAGCAATTGATTGAGAAAACATGTAGTGCAAGGCATGAAACTTGTCATGGACAATCTTGAAGACATATTAGGACCATGGAAAACATTTGAGACCTTTTGAGCTCAAACATCTTGATGAGAAGTGAAACCCTAGTTAGAGGTTCATTGCTTAGGAGGAGAATTTGTCTGGTCAATTTTTGGTCCACCTTGAGAAATTGTGGATCTTTAGGAGCATGTTTTGAGTAAAAATTAGAGGGAAAATTTTAGGGTACAACAACTGCCCCTGTTCATTCTTCTTAAACCTAAGGATTTAGATTGGCTTGTCTGCCTTTCGTGATCTGAAGGTGGAACATGATTGAACACTAAAGTGCCCAGAAATTTGCACTCGCATGAAGTAATACTGATGGTTGATGATGTCGAGAATGGGCTTATAAATGCCATTTGGGGAAGATGACAGAGAGTCGTCGGAGATGGGCTTAAAGATGCCATCCAAAAAAGATGTTGACAAAAACTAAATTAAGTCTAAGCTTTATTTCAACTAGAAAAGAATCAGAATAAATATCTGATTGATTCAAATTAAACCAGACGAAATGTCTACCGGAACAGAATCAGGATTGATTTAAACTGAACCAGCAAAGGTCTTGGATAATCTTTAACTGGAAAAGAATCAGAGTAAATCTTTGGAGCGATTTATCTGAACCATAGAAAGTGTCTATCGGAACAGAATTAGAATAAACCATTGATCGGTTTAAACTGAACCAGCAGAGGTCTTGAATAAACTTTAACTGGAAAAGAATCAGAATAAATCTTTCGGGCGATTTATCTGAACCTGAGAAAGTGTCCACCAGAACGGAATCAGAATAAACCATTAATCAGTTTAAACTGAACCAGCAGAGGTCTTGAATAAACAATAACTGGAAAAGGAGTAGAATAAATCTTTGGGGAGATTTATCTGAACTAGAGAAAGTGACTACCAGAACAGAATCAGAATAAACCATTGATCGGTTTAAACTGTACCAGCAAAGGTGTTGAATAAACATTAACTGGAAAAGAATTAGAAAAAATATTTTGGGCGATTTAGCTGAACCAGAGAAACTGTCTACCGTAACGGAATCAGAATAAACCATTGATCGGTTTAAACTGAAACAACAGAGGTCTTGAATAATCTTTAACTGGAAAATAATCAGTATAAATCTTTGGGGCGATTTATCTGAATCAGAGAAAGTGTCTACCATAAAGGAATCAGAATAAACCATTGATCGGTTTAACCTGAACCAACAGAGGTCTAAAGGAATTGTTCATCATGTAGCTAGTCACCCCATTTTGTTTCGGGAACTGATCTACAATTTTTTCACAGATAGTTGTCCTGTATGATTTTAGGTATTAATCTCAAACTTGAGAATGTTGGTCACATAGAGTAACCTTGGACATGCTGTATAAGTTGGTAGTGTTTGACCTTAAAAGGTAAAACCAGTTTCATGCGATGTTATGATGTATGAGTTGCATGATGCTCTCAAAATAAATGAGATTGTGATATATGCTTTTGTGCTGCATATGCTATGATGTTTGTAGAAACGATGTATGAATGTAATGTATGAACGTGTCATTTATTCCATTGTTGTATTGTTGTTTTAACCAAGGAAAATAAATCCCTGGTTGTTGTAGGTCTTTCAATTTGTTGCAATTGAAATATTGTTGCGGAGTATCTTTGTATGGGAAAATAAATCCCTGACTGCTGCTGAAGAGTACCAGGAAGCTGAATCTCGGATTGTTTTTGGTGAGTGAAGAAAGTGATTCTTCAATTTCTGCTGGGGATAATAAATGAATATAGTTTTGTTGGCGATTCCCTTTCTCTGCCGGGGATCTTTGACTTCTGCTTGAGAATGATTTTGCCGGGGAGAGAGTTCTATTGGAAGATTTCACCAATTTGGAGAGATAAATTTCGCTGGGGAGATGAACTTCCGTAGCTAGAGAAATAAAATTTACCGTGGATAAGGCTTTATAAACTACTTGAGATTTATAAAACTCTATTGCGGAAGGTGAACTCCATAGACAGCTTTGGGATTTTGTTGAAATCCTGTTGGGGAATCCTGAGAAGCTTGTGACTTCATTGGTGATTTTTGTTGGAGCAATAATTGGAGATTCTTACTCTGCCAGGGATAAGAGAACAACTGACACCCTTAGGATGCATGTTAAGAATGTGGCAGTGACCTTGTAGTAGGATATCTCTGCCTTTGTATCTGCTAGAGAATATATTTATCGGGGAAAACATCTGCGGGGATTTTGTGGATGGCCCTTAGATATTGTCCCGCTTCTAAAAGTCATTAGCAACTGTCTTTTTGTTTTTAGGCGTATATTTGTAAGAAGTAATCACATTTAGATGCATATGTTCAAGAATAATAACTGGATGTTTTCGCACACAAAACAGAAAAATAAAAATATAAGTTTTGCACTTTTAAAGGAATAGTTTTGTATTAACTTGAAATGAGCGTTTTTGTACAAAGAGACAAACATCCTAGTAAGAGAATATTGTCGTAAGAATTGAAATTATACAAAATAGTTTACAAATAAAGACAGCAATGTGAAATAATCCCATTGGGTTACCATTCTGCTATTGCCTTTATGTCTCTGAGCGTCTTTTCCATTTCGATGCTTGTCCGAAGCTGATTGGATTGATTAGTACCATTTTGAGCTTGATAGTTGATACTGAAGATTGGCTGTAAGGTGATCTAACATGACATAGTTATATGCTTTAAATCTGTAACTTTTTCCTGGACCGCCCTTTCGGGTTTTCAGTCCACCGGGATACCTTTTTTTGCCCAAGCCGCCTTTTCAGATTTTCTACTTGTCGGGTGTACAGATTTTTTTTATGTATATCCCTAATTTTTTCCGGAACCCTTTTGGTTCGTCGGGATGCCCTAATTTTTTCCTAGGACAGTCGACCTAGCGGGTCTTTGTTCATGCGTACTATCTTTTAACTACGTCTGCGTTTACATGGTGTGGAAGGTCGTCACAGTCCATAGTGGTTAAGATCGTGGCTCCACAAGAAAATATGTTCTTGATTACAAATGGTCCTTTGTATGTGGGAGTCCATTTTCCCCTGGGATCACGTTGTGGCAGTACAATACGCTTAATTACCAGACCACTGACCCGATATTCCTAACGTCTGACCTTCTTTTTAAAAGCTTTGATCATATGATTTTGGTACATCTAACCGTGACAGACAGTCGCGAGCCTCTTCTCATCGATCAGGTTTAATTGGTCAAGTCGAGTCTAAACCCATTCATCTTCATTCAAACATGCATCCTTCATGATTCTCAAGGAAGGGATCTGGACTTCAATGGGCAGGACATCTTCCATACCATATACCAAAGAGAAAGGAGTTACCACTGTTGATGTGCACATTATGGTACGGTAACCATGAAAAGCAAATGGTAACATCTCGTGCCAGTCTTTATATGTCACCATCATCTTCTGTATGATTCTCTTGATATTTTTGTTAGCAGCTTCAACAACGCCATTCATCTTCCGATGGTATGGAGAAGAGTTATGATGCTGGATCTTGAATTGCGTGCAAAGCTCGGTGATCATAGTGTTATTGAGATTGGTACCATTACCTATAATGATTCTTTCTAGGATAACGTACCGACAAATAATATTATGCTTGATGAATCAGGACAATGATCTTTTTGATTTACGGGTCTTTTCTAAAGCGTCCCCGTTTCGAGGGACATGGATGCTTTATTTCTGAAGGCAACCAAAGTGGGATACCCTAGAGGTGCACATGTGCAAGTGTGTTATGTTCAGTTATTTTTGTCTTTTTGTTAAGGTTGCTAGCATTTTGATTTCAGTCTTTTCATACACGCCTAGTTACTAGCCGTTAATATATATTGCAGAATAAAAAATGTAGAAGGTAATAACCTTGACTATTACATGGCTTTGGGGGGGGGGGGGGGGATGTTTACAATGTATAAAACTGGGGGAAAGGTAAAATAAAGAAAGCGATAAAAAGTCCTACTTAATCTATTAGATACCAGTATACAGTTACATTATTGTGAAAAATGCAAGAACAAAACAATGCACGCGAAACAAATATTATATCTAAAAGAAACCTAAGAAAATGCTAAGTAAAAAATCTTTTTGATTGATTTTGTTTATTTAGGAAAATACTACATTAAATTAAACCTAACTTTAATTAATTAAAATAAAATAAAGAAAGATATTGATAAAAAATGAAATTCTAAACAAAAACCCTAACATGTTTTGGTATTTTGTTTTATTTAAGAAAATAATTAAACTACCCTAAAATTTATTTAGAAAAATAAATTTAATTAAGAAAATATCTAAGTTTTTTTATTGTTTTTTTTATTATGACATGAAAACTACTTAAAAATATAAAATCGAACCTAAGTCTACTTTATTTTAAATTTGAAAAAAAAAGAAAATGTTGAAGTTAATTAATTAAAGAAATCAATTTAATTAATTAAAAAAAACTAATCCTAAATTTTTTGTGATATTTGATTATTTATTTCTAATTTAATAATTAATCGAGAAAAGGAAAATAATAAAAAAAACTAAAACAAATAAAACAAAACAAAATGGGCCTGAGATGTCTAAAGCAAAATGGGGGGTGGGAGATTGAATTCTCTAGGCCCAAAGCTGTGAAGCCCATGCTTGACTTTGGATTTAATGATGACTGGCCTTTAGCGTGCATGGTGAGCCTGTATATGGGATGCTTTAGATCTGATCAGATGGATATATTATGGTGTGGATGGATGGTGTATCATATGTGCCTGCCATGAATAACACTGAATCTGTAGAAAACATGTTAGAAAAGGTAAAATACCGGACCTTGGACTTGAACCCAGGTCCTCTCCCTCATATACGTACCTCACTTCCAGCTGAGCCATTTAGTCATTCGTTTACATATATCAAACGAAAATAATATATACAAAAAATGGTAAGATGTATTAAAATTAAAAAATGTGTGCAATGAGTTTGAATGGCCGGATAAAGGATGGATAGCGTGCTCAACCGGAGGGACGCCGGAGTCAAACTCCGATCGTCTTCTCCGCTCACTCAAACCTGCAAAAATCAGCAAAGGTGAGTTCAAATGAAAGCAAAGATCTCTACCTCACACGAAATTTCCCCCTAATTCTGATTATGGGGTCTATTCACTCTGGAATGGCCTTGTATCATGAGATATAGTGAAGAACATAGATCGTTCCCTAGAAATGGCACAATCTTGTTCTAGCCCCTTTTCTCACATGTATTACATTGGTTCTGCCCTATATATCGCCCTGGACACGAATCAAACACTGAGAAAGGTTAATTCAATGTGAAATCTAAAATATGAATTCAAGAAATTTACCAATAATGGGTGATCCGGTTTGATGCTTCTAGGCATGGGATGGCTTGTATAATGGCTGGGTTGAGTTCCTGGAAGTCTCAGGAAGGTGTTTGAACCCTTTGTTTGGACAAGTGATGGCTGGAATCGGAGATGTGATTTTGACAACTTTGGTGGAAATTTTGGAATTTTCGTGTGAACTCTTGGGACTGTGTCGGCCTTCATTTGGCTTTCTAATGTCTTGTTTATATAGAGAGGAGTAAGGAAATATGAAAACAGGGAGAATAACAACCATGATAAATTGGTTTCAAAACCATGAATGCAAAATTGTAACTTTGGCCAAAAACATGGAAACTTGTCCATTTTTTGAAGTATAATGTATTTGGACATGTTGGCCTTGTTGTACACGAAATATGGGACCTCTCCATGTAGCAAACCAGGCCCAGATAATAATGGCCCATATACTTTGCAATAATTTTGATTTATTTGACTTTTAATTAAATAAAATTAAATATAAAATGCAAATAAAATCAAGACATTGTAAAAATGGTTTTAGGGGACCTCAATAATCTTAGGAAGATGTTTGAAATCCAATAAAATGAGCCCTTTCCTTAAAACTTCAAATTTGCTCAATGCAACAATCTTGAAATTTCCCAAATTTTCCCAACTTGGGCAAGCCATAACATGCTCATTTTTTACCTCATGATGACGATATTTGACTTTTTGGAAATCCCAAGATGTCTACTTCAATCCCTCTTTTTTCAATTTTTCATTTGAAGATGTTATCTTGATGTAAAAGGTCTTGGAAAAAAGTGACTTTTGTTGACTTTCTAAAAATGACATGTAATGTATGAGCTTGTATCATTCAAATGCTGAATTTCTTTGACTTGAGGGATGAAGAGAAGTTGTAAGGAGTGAGATTATCTTCAATATAAGCTTTGGTTAGGGAAAATGGATGAAGTATGTGAAAGTTATGCCTGTTCAAAGTTCAATTTACTTTTCCTATAGAAACCCTAATTTAGCAATTTTTGACTTTTGATGAATTATGAGCATTTCTTGAGGAATCATAATAAAACTTTGATCAAATGATGGATATCACTTCAAAATGTTGATGTTGACCAAAAATCACGTGGTTTGACTGTATTTGGGCCACAGTTGACTTTTGACCTAGTACAGTTGATTTCCAAGCATTTGAGCAATTGGCTGAGCAAACTTCTATTGCAAGGTATGAAATTTGTCATGGACAATGTTGAAGACATATTAGGACCATGGAAACCATTTGAGACCTGTGGAGCTCAAACATCTTAATGAGAAGTGAAACCCTACTTAGAGGTTCATTTCTTAGGAGAAAAATTTGTCTAGTCAATTCTTGGTCCACCTTAACCAATTGGGGATCTCTAGGAGTGTGTTTTGAGTAAAAATGGGAGGGAAAATTTTGGGGTACAACAATCGCAATTGTTACGGATAGAAAGAGTCTCCACTGACTTTTCTTTTATCCAATAAAGGAAAGGGTGAAAAGAATAGGATAGACGTTTTGAGAATTTTCTTGTGTTCAGGGGGTAGGTTATGAAAAGGGAAGGTGTTAGCACCCTTTTCCTCAGTAGTTATCTACGGGCTCTTAATTGCTAGCTCACTTTGAAAATGCTTTGTTTGAAATGTGTTTCTAATTGTTTGAAAGTATTTTAGAAAAGTTCCTTCGTTTAAGCGAACTTTGTAATGATTCTTATCTCTATAAGAATGTATACAAAGTGTTGACTTTTGAAAATATTTCTTTTGAAAGTGTCGGTGTGTTTTGAAAGATGTTTTGAAATGTTTGTGACCAAGCTACTAAGAACGTTCTACCTAATCAAAAATTATTTTTTCATTTCCTCATCCTTTAGATATTGCAACCTTACCATTGATTGATAAGAAGCCATATCATTGGATGTGAAGGGATGGGTGTGGGTCGTCGTACAGTCATAGAAGGCAACTTATGAGTCGCTTTAGCAATTTTCGTAAGGGACTAAGATCATTTTACTGAAGGCAATATCGAAGGCTCATCAAGGGACCACGATCTTTTTATCGATGGTCTTTGCTAAAGCGTCCCATATTCGAGGTACATGATTGTTTATTTGTATGAAACAAGTATGGGTTACCCTAGAGGTGCGCGTGGGAATTGTGTTTTGATTGCATGCATTTTTTGTCTTAAAATTAGGGTTCTCTAAGATTGATTTTATCTTGCCATACACATCCTAATTACTAACAATTATATTAAAAGCGATAAATTACTGAAATTAAAATCCTACTTTATTACATCATTGTAGAGGATCAGGACACAAGTGATAAAAATGCGGGAAAAGTAAAATCCTAATTACTTATTACAACCAAATTGAATGAAAATTATAGCAAAAAGTAAAAATTAATCAAGATTTTTGGTGTTTGGTCTGACTCTCCTGCCAATTTGTCACGTTTTCAGTTCTAGTTGATCTAACACTGGCTGTTTCGTGTGACATGGGCACCCATGTCAGCCCCGTGTCCTCCTTTTTTGCATGCTTCCAATTCCAGAAGATCTGACACGGGCTGTATTCTGTGACACGGGCACCCATGTCAGCTCCTTGTCCTGCATTTTTTGTTAGGTTTTCAAACAGTTGAGTTGACACGGTCCGTGTCGTGTGACACAGGTACCCGTGTTAGCCCTCTATCTTGGCTTTTTCGCTGATTTTTCTTCTTTTGATCTATCTTTTTTTATATATCTTTTGAACACAAAAAGAAAATGATTTATGGATAAAGATATCACAGTTTGGAAAAAAGTTTACCTCTCGAAGCGAAGACTTTGGAACACGTCGGATGTCTCCAGGAATAAAGTGGTGATTGGTCAAGCTCCTTTGAACCTTCTTGAAGTTGCTCCAAACCTTACTTTGTGCCGCAAAGTTCCAGAATAGCTCCAACCCAGTCAAGTTGCAAAATACTGTTTTTGTTTGCGTTTGGAAGGTGATGATAATGGTATTACAGAAATTATTTTTGTGTTTGAACAATCTCTATGTGATGTATATGAAGTGTTTGGAAAGTTGGTTTAGGGGAAAACTTGCAAGGTTGAACAGTGGGTTGAGGTTTTTTTTGTTTATCAGTTTTTTTTTTGTGTGAAGGAAAGTAGATGAGCAGAGTTTATAAAGAATTTTGTTAGGTTTTTCCAAATCTTCTTTTTTCTCTTCCCACCTTTCTCTCGAAAAAGATCTCTTTTTGTGTGTTGTGAAACATGTTATTTATAGATGAAATTGACTGAAATTTGGGAGGGAAATAGATATGTTTTTGAACTGTTTGGGTACACTGTTTCATTGCTTTTTAGATGTAACTCTTGTATGCTAAATTTGTGAAAATATGGGACTGATATGATGCAGATTATGCAGGGAAACATTGTAGGTTTTGGAGCAGGTTTTGACAGTTTTCTGGCATTACTACCCAGGTTTTGGACAGCAGGATATGTAGCATGATGCAAGTCTGGTTTTGTGGACAGATTTATGCAGCTTGTAACAAAGACAAGACATATTTGTGGACAGCATATTGGCAAAGTTTGAAGATTGAGTAAAAGGGAAAAGTTCAAACAAGGCAAAGCTTAGGATTTGTAACTTCCAATTTAAAAATTTAGCCTTGTTGTTTACTTGAAAACTTGTAACAACTTGAGTTATCTTGAATTGTGGTGAAAAGCTGTCATGAAGTAATGAAATTAACATATATAAAAAAAACACTTAGAAAAGTTTATATGTCTTGCAAAGTTTGACTTTTCAAAATGACTTTTGACTTTCTTGATTTCTTGATGATCAAATTTCATATTAATGAAATTTGATCTTTGAAACTAAAATTTGATCAAAAAGTCAAAGTTTGACTTTTCAGTGTACAGTTGACTTTTTTTATCAGTTGACCAAATTTCATCTATCAATCCACTAGTCCTGAGAGATGAATTTAAATATGCAATTAGGTCATAGTGATGTACTTGAATCCTTGAGATCATGTTTCGAACCAATAAGTCATGTACTAGGTCAAAAGTCAAAGATTGGTCATTCTCAATCAAAATGCTAATTTTGACAATTTTGCCCTTTTGATGATTTAAACAATTTTCTTAGAGAATTATGATCCATTCTTGATCAAATGATACATATGACTTCAAAATGTTGATATTGGTCAAAAATCTTAAAATTTGACTGTAGGTTGACCACAATTGACTTTTTTCTAATACAACTGATTTATAGGCCATCTGATTAATTGACTGAGCAATTTTGTGATCCAAGACTTAAACCTTGACAGGAGCAATCTTGAGGGTCCATAATGATCCATGAAAGTCATTTGAAATATTAGAAGTCCAACTTTCTTTGTGCAAACTCAAACCCAAATTTGAGGCATCAGTGTTAAGGAGATGGCTTGATCTAGTCAATACATGTGCAAGCTTGAATTATTGAAGATCTTTGTAGGAAATATCTTGAGAAAATGGAGGGCAAATTTTGGGGTACAACAATCACTTTCAGATCAAAGACTATGTCGTAGATCTCTTTCGCCACCTTGGGTTCCAGAACCTCGTCAGTAGCAAATTCATGTTCCCTAAGTGGATCCAAAGGGAAAGATTTACCAACAAAGATAAAAAGGGCCTGAGAAGCTATTTGATCCCATCTTAATGCCTTATGCTCAATTGCTGAAACTCCAGTTTATTAAGCACCAAACTTTGGATCCTCCCACAAAGCTTCCTCGGAGTATGATGTTAATGACATATGTGAGTTCCATTCTGGGGAACTTCGTCACAATGTTGATAATTGTAAGGATTTAAAGTATAAAGTATATAAGCTCATGGATTCAAAGGCAATCTCATTCACTCTTGGAGAATTAAACATGCTAAATATGCCTACTCCAATTGCTGCAGGAGAAACAATTAATAATTTCTTCTATCTAGGATCCACTTCTTACCATGGGTATCCTCCACAATCTTGGGTTCCAGAATCTCAATACTATCAATCTTTACTTGTTCCTCGGCCATATCAGCAGTGACAACGAGGACCAAATAGTCCACCAAGATGGTTTGACCCGGTCCATATTCCTTATAGTCAGTGCTCCCTCAGCTAATCAAGGAATATTTAATTCAACTAAGGGAGCCTAAGCCTCCTCCTTCACCTATTCCTCAGGGACATGACTTGAATGTCTGATATGAGTACCACTCTGAGGCATCTGGATACTCGATTGAGAATTGCAACATTATAAAACACTAGGTTCAAGACCTCGTTGATTCCAAGGCGATATCTTTCATGCCAGATGGTTTTCACATCAATTGAGTCTGTTCACCTGGTGGAAATGAAGACCACAAAGCATCTTATGAAGCATTAATTCTAGACAGAGAGAGTCTCCTCAACATTAGCAATATTTTCGATCATTATGAATTTTATTTGTTCTCATTTGTAATCTTTCTTGTTTTGTTCAGTATTTATTTGTATGCAAAATCTATTCATTTTGAGTAATGATAACATTTTGCATTAATTATGTATGTCTTGAAGCAATCCATTAGTTTTCACTCACTAATTGTTTTACTTCCCTTTGTGATATTCGACTCTTGTTAATCAAATAACTCTGGAAGGAGGATGATGAACATGTGATACCCAAAATCTCAAACAATATAATTTTGAATAAAACCCTGCTAATGATGTAAGGCATTGTTTAAAATCCCCAAACATAGGAGATATAAGGGATATATACCCTCGTTAACCCCTTTGAGCCTTGGAGTAGGATTTTCATTCTGTACATAAAAAACCTTAAAATCTCACAAGGGGTAGGGTAGTCCTCAGTTTAACTTGATCGAGCATTCAAATTTCAAAGAGAGTTTGAACATCCGAGGATTCACCACACCTTATCCCTCCCACATCAAGGGGTTTAGAAAAGTCAAAACCAAAATAGTTATCCCTCGCCAACCAAGGAATGAGGCAGTCACAATCCTTTCAGCAAGTCAAAATGACTTAGGATCACAAGATTTGTTCAAAAAGAAAAAAATTAAAAGAAGAAAAGAAAGCTTTCTAAGTCAAAAATTAGGGAATCCCGCTGGACTTTAATATAAAAAAAATTTCCAGGCAAAAATTCTAAAAAAATGATTACAAAACAAAAACACTAAGCAAAGAACAAAGTCGTGTGATCAAACATCAAGAACAAAAGAGGTGAGTGGCTTCCATGTTCAAAAAAAAACTTCACTGATTCCTCAAACATCTCGCACACCTATTAAGATATGAGTGCTTCTATCAAGTTAACTAAACATAGGAATGGATAATATCAAGGAGAATGAGTGGGTGCAATTAAACTTTGAGCCTTAAATCCTTTTTCTTGAAACCGTCAATTAGGCCATGTTACAACCCTAAAAGGCCTAATAGAAGCATGTCTTATTTCAAAAGCATACTGAAATGAGAGTACAATAAATTGACTCCTATGAGATCTACTAAAAAATTTGAGTTGGTATTGCACCACCATTCATACAAAAACAAAAAAAAATCGATGTTATGACATCATTTCAATAAAAAGTCTTTAAACTTAAAGACAAACGTAAGCTTTGCATTAACATTATCATTATAATAATAAAATTTCTTTGCATAAAAACAAATGCTTGACATCAAGGAAGTTTCAATAATGAGAATCAGATGAAGAGTATTATCTAGAGGGACAAGTTATCTTCAGAACTCCGTTAAGCAGGGGCATGAGTATCTCAAAGTTGGATTACCTTAGAGGTCCGAGAAGCATTTGAATACTCCTTTAAGTAAGAGTTCAGATGACCTGGGGAGGTGTTGCACCCCTAAATTTTCCCTCCCTTTTTCTTCAAGGCATTCTCCTAGGGTTCTCAAATGCTCAAGGTTGCTCAAGAATTGATCAGGTAAATTCTCCTCCTAAGCAATGGACTGACAACTAGGGTTTGTATATCTTAAGGAAGATTTTATTTCCAAGGTCTCAAGTGGTTTTAATGGTTCTTCATATGTCCCTAAGAATGCTCGCGTAAAATTGCAAGTCTTGAATCACAAGTTTGCTTAGTCAATGGCTCAGATGATTGAAAATCAACTTCATTGGACAAAAAGTCTATTATGGTCAACATAGTCGAACTTCAAGTTTTTTGTGAACATCAACATTTTGAAGTGGTATTCATCATTTTATCAAGGGTTGATCATGATTCCTCAAGAATAGCCCTCAAATCATCAAAAGTGATAAGTTGTAAAATTAGGGTTTCTTTAGGAGAAGTCAACTGAACTTTTACCAAGTATAACTTTCACACGCTTCATCAGCTACTCCCCAACCAAAGATCATTTTGAAAATAATTCAATTCTCTACAACTTTGTATCTCTAAGAACAAGTACAAAAAGGGAATCATTTGAGAGATATAAGCCAATACATTACTGGTCATTTCAAAAGTCAACAAAAAGACACTTTTTGTCAAGGAAATTTAGATCAAGATAAATCATTCAAATGAAAAAATGATAAAAAAATATTGTAGAGGACATCTTGGGCTTTCCAAAAAGTCAAAGATCACCTTCAATAGATGAAAAATGAGAGAGTTATGCCAAGTTCAAGTTGGGAAATTTTGAACAAATGCATGAAGTTCAAATTGAGTAAACTTGATATTTTGGGATATTGAGCTATTATTCCATAGTCCAAATGTGTATTATACTCCTCATACACCTCAAATATTGTTCTTACACCCCTTGACCTATTTTAAATTTATTTATTTTAATTATTTTTTATTTATTCATTAATAATTCAAATATATTAAATAAAATACATATGCCCTTCTTACACAAAGACCAAGCCCATATCTTTCTCATAATTTCCATTATATAATCTCGTTCTTTTTATACAGACAAGGACACAAAAAAACCCTTGCCTCAAAAGTTGTAAAAATTTCCAAATTTCGAAGAATCCTAAAAAGCTTCAAACCCTACTTATATTGTTATTCATCACAAACTAATCATCATATTCACTCCCTGCAAAGTTAAAGGGTAAGAACAAATCAACGACAACAATCTAGAGGGCTAGAAATACCCTTTCATGCTACACCATGTTATCATGATTCCATGCATTCATGATTTTCTTTTCATATTGTTTTGGTTAAATCTAACATTACTAATGTGTTCCTGAGATTCACTAGTATAGGTTTAACCCATCATGGAGGCCCCATGCAATCAGAATCTTTAACCACCATTCTTACACCGATTTACCTTGTTTTCTCCATAATTCAAAAACCATTGAGTTTTAGCCCACAAAAATCATTCCATCAAACTCACAGCCCTTGATTTAGGGGGGTAGCATGTTTTTGGATCATTGGAGAAGATGACCGGAGCTAGGGCTCCGACGTGTCTCCAGTACAGGCAGTTTATTTAAAGTATATATTTATGGTTTGATAAGAATAAACAGATGTACATTCGCCCCAGCGGTAGAAGCGCACGCGATAAGTCATTGGTATCAAAGGGTCTGGTTTCTATCCAATCTTTTACAACTTGTTTTCCCAATATTTTCATATATTTACAGGATTAAATAAAACCCATTGGAGTTGTATCCTAACACCAAGGCGCGTTTGGTCTGATGGTGAATATACTGCGTGAATCTGCTGAGGGCGTGGGTTCAACACCCAACCATACTCCTTTTTGTTTATTTCTTCAAATTCTCTATTCTTTTTACTCTATCCCTCATTTTCTTTCAAATTAACAAAACCTAAACCTTTTTTTAACCCTAAAATAAAACCTTTTTTAATAAACTCAGATAATTAATTTTAGGTTTTTTATTTAATCAATGAATTTAGGTTTCTTTAGGTTTTTCACTAATTAACTATTTTCTTAATTAAAATCAACTTAGATTTTAGGGTTTTTGTTTAACTTAATTAACTAAACTTTTTTTTAATTAATTAAAATCAATTAGGTTTTAGGTTAATCATCAAACATTTTCATCAAACAATCACAAAACTATTTTGTTTTTTCTTTACATTTTTAACAATTTAGCGTATTTTATTATTCACATTTTTATCATTATATAACTGCTAATGGATTGTAATAGTTTAATTAGGGCTTACTTTTTCCTTCGATTTTATTGTTTGTACCCTCACTCCTGAAGCCTTGTAATAGCGTAGAATTTTATTTCCCACACTTTACTACTTTTCATTATTGCTATATTGTTTTGCTAGTAATTAGGGTTTGTATGGCGAGATATAAAAGCAAACATAGAAAACCCTAATTACAAGACTAAAATAACTGAACATGAATCACTCTTCACACACGCACCTTTAGGATAACCTCACTCGTTTCCTCAAAAAACAATATTGTCCCTCGAACGTGGGGACACTTTAGCAAAGTACCCCTATTAAAAAGATCGTAGTTCCTTGATGACCCTTACGATGCTACCTTTGCTAAATGATCTTAGTCCCTTACGATAAATTTCTAAAGCGCCCATACGAGTTGCCTTTATGATTGTACGATGACTCACATATGTCCCTTCACATCCAACGATAGGGATTCCTACTAATTAATGGTATGATAGCACTATCTAAAGGAGGAGGAAAATAACACGAAAGACTTTTAGTATGTAGATAGTTCTTAATCGCTTGCTCGCGAACATTTCAAAACATCTTTTTCACGAACACTTTCTCTGATATATTTTCAAAAACAAACACTTTGTACGCATTCTTAACTGATACAAGATTAATTAAAAAGTTGTTGTAATTAGGCATTTTTTTCAAAATATTTTGAAAACACATTCAAAAAGAATTTCTCAAAACAGAAGTGAGCTAGCGATTAAGAGCCCGTAGATAACTACAGATGAAAAGGGTGCTAACACCTTCCATTTTTATAACGTACCCTCCAAACTCAAAAATCTCGAAGGTCTTTCCTGTTCTTTTCATCCTTTCCTTATTGGATAAAAAAAAGCCGGTGGCGACTCTTGCTATCCGCAACATTTGCGATAAAACACAAAAACAAGTCAGTTCTCACACCGTATTACAGAACTGGAGACTCTGTTTGGGAGAACTAAAAGTGGGGTTACCTTTAGAGTTAGATCATTTTTAAATTCTTTCCTATTTTATCTTGTGTGCTTTATATTTTAGGGCTTGCTCGGGTTTATTTTCTTGCAAAAATCCTACACCTGGATCTGGGGGCATTTAAGTAAGTAGCAATAGATCATGATAACTATATGGTGTATACCGATATGGTTGAAGTGATGGCTACGTTAGTTGGACAAATTGGTCTGTACTGGTGTCCCTCAAGTCAGTCGAGGAGAATACTAGGCTACCGCGTGGTGTCATAAACACTAACTGACCTTTAGAACCTTAATTGACCAAACTTAGCCATTAGAAGGTAGTGAGATAGCCGACTTAGGTGTAGTCCCAAGTTGGTTGATACTCGATGCTACGCTCATTGATATTCGACTCTCGGGTTTTGTTTGTTGGCAAGTCAGTTGCCGTGCTAGACAAAACTTGTGAGAAAAATCAGTGATATTGAGATCCCTAGAACCCAGTTACTTCTTTAGTATAGGTTGAGCCAACTAAACTTCAAGAGGCTACTTACCTACCAACCCCATGCAAGACTTAAACCTAAGGCCTCTGCATAATTTTCTTGTGTTTGATTATCTATTTGAACATGACATCATGACATGATAACATCCTAACATCATATCATAACTAACCATTTCAAGGATATATGAGATTTATCTTTGTTTTGTGTTGCAGGGCCATGGCGTCCAATCGTAGGAATACCATCCGGATCAATTTCGTAAGGATACCTTCCAAGCTTAAGGAATTATTCTTAAGACAATTCTCAATTCATTGAGAGACATGGCCATCTACTCAGTTTGGTTACCACTGGCTTCCAGGAAGATATGATGAGCGTTCTTTTCCAGTTCTTTGATCTGAAGCATCATTATTTTACCTTCCATGATTATCAATTGGTGCCCACAATGGAAGAATTCTCTAAGTTGCTCGAAGTTCCTATTCTTGATCAGATACCCTTCACAAGTCTAGAGCAAGTTTGGAAACCTGAAGACGTTGCAGTAGCCTTACATATCAAACAATCGAACATTGTATCTAATTGGTAAACAAGGAATGAAGTCAAGGGTTTTCTCTCCTAAATTTCTAATAGAGAAGGCTCAGTGGTTTCTAGATGCCATACAATTTCGTGATTTTGAGGATATGTTGGCTTTGCTGATTTATGGGTTGGTAATATTCCCTAATCCGACCCAATTCATAGATGTGATTGCCATCAAATGTTTCTCACTTTTTATCTGGTACCTACTGTGATACGGTGGCAGAACCAGACTATTTTAGGAAAATGCTGGTTTGAGTTTTGCGTTTTGTATTTGCAAAATGTCGCAGTAAGCAAGAGTCGCCACTAAATTTTATTTTATCCATCTGGAATGGAAAAAAAGCACAAAAAAATTCCTTTTTCGAGATTTTGAGTACGGGGGGTAGATTATAGAAAGGGAAGGTATTAGCACCCTTTCGATCTGTAGTTTTCTACGGGCTCTTCGGTACTTGCTCATCATTTTAAAATTGCTTCAGTGTTTGTGTGTTTTGAAAAGTTTTTGTTTTTACATTGTTTTAACCCTTGCTTCTGTCTTTAAGAGTGTTACAAAGTGTTTTTGAAAACTTTGTTTGAAAAGAGTGTAAGTGTGGAAAAGATTTATTTTTAACAAGTACCTACTAGCAGCTACCTACTCGAAAAAAGAATTTTTCTGTTCTTGTTTCCTTTAGACAACACTATCATACTATTAATGAGTAGGTAGCATCGTCGTTGGAGTTGTAAGGGTCAATTCGAAAGGGACGTACGATCACTAAAGTAATGTTAGGACGTCTTAGTAATAACCCTAGTGTCTTAAGATCATATTCGAGGCAACATTTCCGAGGCAACATTTCTGAATGGGACGTTTGATCTTTATTTAGACATGAGAGCAACCACTAAGACACCATATACTTAATGATCATTTACCGAAGGCAGCCGAAGTGAGAGTATACCCTAGGAGTGCGCATGTGCGAGTGATTTGATTTCAGTTATTATCTATGCACATTTAGGGTTTGCTAACCATTTTAAAATTAACATACAGTCTTGTCATGCAATCCTATTATCATACAACTAACAGTTAATATTTGCGAGAATTAAAATGCGGAAAGTAAAACTATGCTATTACAAGGCTTCGGAGAGGGGGGTTAATTACATAGCCAAAAACCCGTAAAACGATAAAATAAAATCCTAATTAAACTATTACATACCATGAGCAGTTACATTAATATCATAAAAATAATAAATGCACGTGATTAATTGAGAACGAGAAAAATTAGGGTTTTGACCCCGTCTAAACCTAATTAAAAGAAAAATCATATTTTGTGTTTTTGATTATTTTGAGATAATAAGGTTTTAATTGAATAAATACAAACCTAATTACTAATTAATTTAAATTAAGAAAAATAATTAATTTTGACCTATTTTTGTATTTTGTTATTTAATTTGAGAAAAGAAATAAAAACTAAATCAAACAAACCCTAATTTTATAATTTATTTTAAATTATTTACAAAAAGTTTAGAATTACCCTAAAATTAAATTAAGCTAATATTAAATTAATTTTGACAAAATAAATAAAAACCTAAATTCTACTTTGATGAAATTGATTTGATGATTTTCTTACAAAAAAGAATTAATTTTGTGTTACAAAATAAAATAAACAAAATAAATAAATCAAATAAATATAAGAAAATAAAGAAAATGGACCTGGTGTTTTGAGCAAAAGAGGGGGTTTCAATTGTAATTATGGACCTAAAACTCCTTAGCCCACGTTGACTTTCTAGATCCCATGTTGCAAGCTTGACTAGGCCTATGATGGACCTCCATGGAGAAGGCATTGGATCTACCTTGTCGATGATCTGGTGACTGGGCGCTGAGGGTATATGGTGGACTCATTGCAGGCACGCACACCTGATCATGTAAAAGAAAATAATATTGACAAATATGGGGACCTGGGGATCGAACCCAGGCCCTTTGGCTTTTCCAAATGCTTGATGGCCATCTGAGCTAGCGTGCTTTTGTGTATATGGAACAACAAATAATGATTATAATGGAAAAACAAAATAATAATTACAAAACACGCGAATTTTGAATAGGCGAATCAGGGAGTGCCACGCCACCCTTCTTCTTCCTCTCTCCATTGGTAAAAGTTCTGACTTTTACCTACAGTTATCTGGGCGTAGGTACAGCCTTGTGATCCTCCAAAATTCTATGCACGCATGATAAATCAATATCAGTGGTACCAATCAACTCGTTGCAACCTCACGAGCATCATGGTACCACTCTCCATGGCTAATTGTACCCGTAACAAAAAACCCCAAAAATGAGCCAAAAACCCTAACTATGGCATCTTGCTCTATAGTTAATAAAAATGCAATTGAACATAACCAATAGCTTCCAAATGATTCAATGATCAAGAATATGTAAAGAAATCATGCTACAAATGCCAGAATCGTGATATTTGATTTCAAGAAAGTATCAATGTCGTGAGATGCTTACAGCGCATGTTAGGATTTTATGAGGCTTACTAGTGATTGGAATAGGACCCAAAGATATCCAGCAAGCGATGGAGATAGTTGGGAAGGCTTGAGATGGCCTGAAAATTGGAATTTGATTCACCACTTTTGTTGAGTTTTTGCAAGTTTTCTTTCTGTTTCTCACGCCTCTAATCCTCTTGCTTTTGGTCTGCACTTGTTCTACATGTACCCTAGAATGAATTAGGTTACAAACTTGCTTCAAATCTTTCTCAATTAAGATGATTGAATCATGATTTGATTCTTATGTAAATCTTTCCAAATCAAGCCAAATCTAATCTTTTTGTGTCCTAATGAAGCTTGCACAATTTTATTTCCTTTCCAGCTGTATAAGAGACCTAAACATGCATAAAATCTCAAGCTTTGATTAGTTTTGATATTTTTATGATTTTATTTTGATTTTATTTGATTTAATTGAAATAAAAAACAAAATAAATGATAAAATTGAAATAAAGACAAATGGGAAGGATCATGGGTCGTGGATTATGTTACAAACTCAATGCAAGCATAAACAATTGGGCCCATTTGACAAAAATTACAATTTTGGCCACATTTGGCTTTTGGCAATTTTGCAAGAAGGGTCAACTTCACCAATTCATAACTCCTTCAGTTTTGACCCTAGAGATGTGTTCTTGGACTTTTTAGAAAGCTCAAGATGTCCTCTAAGAAACCCTTTTGGTCTCATCTCAATTTAGTCTTCCATGTTCACATATGAAGCTTTGACAAAAAAGATGTTTTTGTTGACTTTTCACAATGACCTATAATGTCCAAATTTGTATCTTCTTGTGAGTGCATATTTTGAACTTGGGAGCTGAAGATGAATTGTATGGAAATGCATCCTCTTCAAAATGAGCTTTTTATGTGTCATTTTTGATAAAGTATGAGAAATTTATGCTTGGTCAAAGTTGAGTTGACTTTTCCTACAAAACCCTAATTTAGCAACTTTTGGGTTTTGATGAATTGTGAGAAATACTTGAGGAATCATGATCAACCCTTGATCAAATGATGAATAATACTTAAAAATGAGGATGTTTACCAAAAAAATTAAAGTTTGACTGTATGTAGGACATAGTTGACTTTTGCCCTAGCATAGTCGATTTTCAGGCCTTTGGGCAATTGACTGAGCAAACTTCCTTTGCAGTGCTTGAAACTTGACATGGATGATCTTGAGAACATTTTAGGACAATGGTGAGCATTTGGTATCCTTGGGACTCAAACATCTTGGTGCAAAGTGAAACCCTAATCTGAGGTAGACTGCCTTAGGAGAGAGTTTGTCTGGTCAACCCTTGGACTTCCTTGAGCAATTTAAGGACCTCACTTGAAATGTATTGAGAAATATGGGAGGGCAAATTTTAGGGTACAACAACTGCCCCTGTTCAATCTTCTTAAACTTGAGGATGTAGATTGGCTCGTCTTCCTTTCGTGATCTGAAGGTTGAAGGTGATTGAACACTAGAGTGCCCAGAAATTTGCACTCACATGAGGTGGTACTTGTCTTGTGATGTTGGGAATGGGCTTATAGATTCAATTTGGAAATTGATGACGGAGGATGGGCTTAAAGATTCCATCAGAGGAAGCGTCGGCCGCATAAGAGATTCCTTAGTGAGAGCCCGTATACCTGTTGTTGAGGAAGATTTTGCTGGGGAATGTTGATCTTTGTCTTGAGAGAAATAGAATTTTAGGAGCTTCAGTCGTCCGTTATTCTACTAGGGAATCCTCTCTTAGTCGGGAAGGTGAAAATGAACTGCTATCTGGTCGTGTTCCAGGCTTTACAGTGATTTGCTGAGGAAAATAAGACTGACTGCTATCTGGTTGTGCTCCAGGCTTTACAGTGGCTTACTGGGGGAATGAGATTAAACTCACTATCTGGTCGTCATCCGGGCTTCGCAATTTATCGCTTCTTATCTGGTCGTAATCCAGGCTTCAGAATGAAATAAGTTGTTATTCGGTCGCATCCGGGCTTCAACTTGAATTTAAGGCATACTAATATCCGGTCGATTCCAGGCTTCTTAGTAATTGTCTAGGTAAACTGCTATTTGGTTGAAACCCAAGCTTCGCAGTGTCTTATACTGTTATCTGGTCGATTCCAGGCCTTAGTCTTTTGCCGCTATCTGGTCGTAATCCAGGCTTCATAACTTCTTACTTCTTATCTGGTCGTGTTCCAAGCTTCAGAAGAAATTAAGTGGTTATCTGGTTGCATCTGGGCTTCCATTTGATTTTAAGGCCTACTAATATCAGGTCGATTTCCGGGCTTCATAATAATTGGCCGGGCAGACTGCTATTTGGTCGAAATCCCAGCTTCGCAATGTCCCTTACTATTTTTTGGTCGTAGTCCTAGGCTTCCGTGTCTTTTACCTCTATCTGGTCGTAATCCAGGCTTCACGATGTTTTAAACCATTATCTTGTCGAATCGAGGCTTCATGGTGTCCCGTACAACTATCTGGTCGATTTCCAGGCTTCACAATACCTTATTAAGCTATTTTCCGGTTGATTTCCGGGCTTCACTGCTTGTTTTTATGATATACCACTATCTGTTCGATTCCAGGCTTCATGGCGTCTTTGTACTGCTATTTGGTCGATTTCCAGGCTTCACAGTATCTTGCTGGGGATTCAACTATTTTCCGGTCGATTTCCAGGCTTCATAGCTTGCATTTAAGAGATACCACTATCTGGTCGATTCCAGGCTTCATAGTATTTTGGTACTGTTATCTGGTCGTTCTCTGGGCTTCACAGTATGATGGAGAAATCAATATATTATCCGGTCGGATCCGGGCTTCATAGCTTGAACTGGAATAGAAATCTTAGCATCGATTTGACTGAACCAGAGAAAACATGTGAGAATTTGATTGTATCTTTCCCTGAAAGGTAAAGAGTTAGTCATATTTAATGTCATGATGTATGAAATGTATTGAGTAATGATGTTCTCAAAATAAATGAGATTGTGTTGTATGATGCATATGCGCATGACATGATGTATGGATATGTAATGTTCTTGTGACATTCTCTAGCTGGGGAGAATAATTCTTGGACTGATTTTGGAGAGTACAAGGAGTTGAGTTCCTCGTTCTCGCTAGAGGTAATGATCGAAGATGATTTGAGAATAAATTGTCCGGAGAATAACTCGGCTGGAGAATAAATTGGAGAGAGAATGACTTCATGGGGAAGAGAGATACTCTGCAAGATGATCTGCTGATTTGGAGAAACATCCTCAACTGGGGATGAATTATTATTGCTGGTGACGATGAACTCTGTCGGGGATTGGATTCCTGTCTATGGAAGAAATAAACTCCACTGGGGATAATCTTCTATTGTTTGTGATAAATAAACTCTGCTTGGGGAGAATTTTGCCGCCTTATTCGTGATTATGAACCTCAGTTGGGGAGAGCCAACACCATTGTTTTTTTTTTATACTTCCTACTCTGCGGGGAATGTACGTCTCTTTAGTCATATTCTCAAACTGGCTATATCCCTGTAACTGGTGGGTAGAGCAACTGTAAGGTTTGGACACTTCTTATTTGCCCCTGTTCCTGAAATTACCAGTAATCGTTTTTTGTTTCGCATGTAAATATTTATAGGAAACAATTATTTTTAAATGCATATATCAAAAATGAATCATTGGATGTTCTTGCAAAACAAAACAGGAAAAGAAAAATAATATTGGAAATTTATTGTAAAATTAATTGTATTGATTTTGAAGTTGGCCTGTAATAGGCGTTTTGTACAAGAGGCTGACGTCCTAGTAAGTGAACACCGCCGAAATATAGAAATTATACAATTTGTGAAAAACAGAGAAAAACAGCTATGTGAACAATCCCACTGGGTTCCAACTCTGCTATCTCCTTTATATCTTCGAGCGTCTCATCACTTTGCTACTTGGTTGAAGGTAGATCAGATTGATTGGCGCCGTCCGACCTTGATAGTCAATATCGAAGTCTGGTTGTAAGATGATCCAATGAGACATAGTGTTACGCTTTGATCCCTAATTTTTGCCTGGACCTCCCTTTTAGGTTTTCAATCCATCGGGATACCCCTTTTTTTCCCAAGCCGCCTTTTCAGGTTTTTGACTTGCCGGGTGTACAGATTTTTTTATTTTCATCCCTTACTTTTGCCCGAACCCTTTTGGTTCGCCGGGAAGCCCTTATTTTTGCCTAGGCCAGTCGACCTAGCGGGTCTTTGATTATGCGTAGTATTTTTTCACTATATCTGCATTGACGGGGTGAGGAAGGTCGTCACCATCCATGGTGGTTAGAATCATAGCTCCTCCTGAGAAGATGTTCTTAACCACAAATGGCCCTTCATATTTAGGGGTCCATTTTCCCCTGGGATCACCTTGCGGAAGTATGACGCGCTTGATCACCGGATCCCCGACTTGATACTCTTGTCGTCGGACTTTCTTGTTAAAAGCCTTAATCATCCGCTTTTGATACGTCTGACCATGACAAATAATAGTAAGTCTCTTTTCATCGATTAAATTTAGCTGATCAAGCCGGATCTGGATCCAATCATCCTCGCTGAAACCTGCATCCTTAATAATCCAGAGAGAGGGTATCTGGACTTCAATGGGTAAGACTGCCTCCATGCCATACACCAAAGAGTAAGGTGTTGCCCCTGTCGATGTTCGTCTTGAAGTACGGTACCCATGAAGATAAAATGGTAACATCTCATGCCAATCTTTGTATGTCACTGTCATCTTCTACACAATCTTCTTGATGTTCTTATTAGCCGCTTCAACAGCCTCATTCATCTTCGGCCGGTAAGGAGAAGAGTTGTGATGTTGTATCTTAAATTGTTTGCAGAGCTCGGTGACCATTGTATTGTTGAGATTTGTACCATTGTTCGTAATGATCCTTTCTAGTACGCCATATCAACAGATCAGATTATTTCGGATGAACCGTGCCACGACGTTCTTGGTTACTATAGAAAAGGAAGCTGCTTCAACCCACTTCGTGAAATAATCAATAGCCACCAGAATGAAAAGATGCCCGTTGGATGTAGTAGGTCTGATCTCGCCAATCATGTCGATGCCCCACATTGGAAAGGGCCAAGGTGTTGTCAAAACATTCAGAGGAACTGGAGGTACATGCACCTTATTAAGATAGACTTGGCACTTATGAAAAGTCCTAGAATGCTGATAATAATCGACTTCCATAGTAGACCAATAATATCCAGCCCGTAGAATTTTCTGTGCAATGGTATGTGCACTGGAATGAGTCCCGAAGGTACCTTCATATAATTCTACCATGATCCTTTCCGCCTCGATTTTGTCTACACACCGCAGTAAGGTTGAATCATGGTTACGCTTGTAAAGGATACCATTACTGATGAAGAACTTCACAGCGAATCTCCTCAGAAACTTCTTATCATTAACAGATGCACCCTCAGGGTACTGTTGAGCCTCAAGATTCCTCTATACCTCGTGAAAGCAGGGTTTATCTGCTGCCTCTTCATTCTCAATGTCACAGCAATGTACGGGTTCGTCCAACCTCTAAATGGTGATCTGGGGAGCTTCATTGTCCCACCTGACCTTGAACATAGAAGACATGGTAGCTAGCGCGTCCGCTAACTGATTCTCCTCTCTTGGAAAGTGTTCAAAGGTTATCTCCTCAAAGTGTGGGAGCAACGTTAGTATATACTCTTTGTAAGGAATAAGATTTGGGTGCTTCGTATCCCACTCGCCTTTGATCTGACTGATTACTAGAGCGGAATCTATGAATACAGTCAAGAACTTAATCCTCAAGTCAATAGCAGCTCGAAGACCCAGGGTACACGCTTCATACTCCGCCATGTTGTTGGTGCAATTAAAACATAATCGGGTGGTGAACGGAGTATGACAGCCCTCAGGAGATATGATCACGGCGCCAATGCCATTACCTAACGCATTTGAGGCTCTGTAAAATACATAGACCATCGGGATCCTTCCTCAGGTCCTTCATCCGGTCTAGGTTTCTCACAGTCAGTCACCAATAAGATGTTCTCATCCGGGAACTCAAAATTCATGGATTGGTAGTCGTCCACGGCATGATGCGCCAAATGATCTGCCAACACACTCCCCTTGATTGCTTTTTGTGTTGTGTATTGGATATTATACTCAGTTAAGATCATCTGCCATCTTGCTATTCTTTCGGACAAGGAAGGCTTCTCGAAGATATACTTGATTGGGTCCATCTTTGATATCAATAAGGTGGTGTGAGTCAGCTATACTATCTCAGCCGGCGAGCAGCCCATGCCAGAGCGCAACAAGTTTTCTAGAGCAACGAGTATCGGGTCTCGCAGTCGGTAAACTTTTTTCTAAGGTAGTAAATAGCATGCTCTTTTCGGCCAGACTCGTCATGCTGCCCCAGCACACACCCCATTAAATTATCCAGTACTGTCAAGTATAAGATCAAAGGTCTTCCTTCAACTGGAGGCATCAGAATTGGTGGCTCTTGGAGGTATTCTTTGATTCTTTCGAAATAGTTCTGACACTCATCATTCCATTTTACTACTTGATCTTTCTTCAGCAGCTTAAAGATTGGCTCACAAGTAGTAGTCAGATGTGAAATAAATCGGGCAATGTAATTTAGACGTCCCAAAAATCCTCTAACTTCCTTTTCTGTTCGGGGAGCTGGCATCTCCTGTACAACCTTCACCTTTGTAGGATCCACTTGAATACCTTTATCACTAACGACGAAACCTAGCAGCTTACCAGACCTCACCCCGAAGGTGCACTTGTTTGGGTTTAACCTCAGCTTGTACGTCTTCAACCTGTCAAATAGTTTCTGGAGATGGTCAAGGTGTTCTTCTTCAGTCTGGGACCTTGCAATCATGTCATCAACGTAAATCTCGATCTCATGGTGAATCATGTCGCAGAACAAAGCGACCATGGCGCGCTGATAAGTTGCCCCAACATTCTTCAACCCGAAAGGAATTACCTTGTAATAGAAGGTGCCCCACTGCGTAACAAAGGTTGTCTTCTCGATGTCCTCGGGAGCCATCTTAATCTGATTGTAACCAGAAAAACCATCCACAAAGGAGAAGATCTTATGCTGCGCGGTGTTGTCAACCAGAACATCAATACGAGGAAGTGGGAAATCATCCTTGGGGCTCGCTCTGTTCGGATCCCTATAATCCACACACATTCGTACCTTACAATCCTTCTTTGGCACCGGAACAACGTTGGCAACCCACTGCGGATAAGAAGTAACAGCTAGAAATCCGGTGTCAAACTGTTTCATGACCTCAGCTTTGACTTTCTCAGACATCTTGGGGCGCATATGGCGAACCTTCTGCTTTACTGATGGACAATCTTCTTTAGTTGGCAGGCGGTGTACCACAATTTCAGTGTCCAAATTGGGCATATCTTCATAAGACCAAGCAAAGATCTCGACATAGTCGCGTAGCATATGTATCAACCGCTGCTTGACACTAGGTTCCAGATTTGTACCTATCTTGACCTCTTTCCTGTCTTCCTCTGTACCCAAATTCACTTATTCAATTGGCTCTTCATGAGGCTGTATGACCCTTTCTTCTTGTAGTAACAGTCTAGCAAGTTCTCCGAGCACCTCACAATCATCCTCACCTTCGTCCTCGGCTTGGTTGATCGGATTTTCAAAGTCATAACTGGCAGTAGCAGAGTTGTTATCAATGGGATCCAGAGTGGATGTGGATCTGCATTATGATATATGAGTGTGTGTAAGAGCATAGCTGTTTTAATAAAGCGAGATAGAAAAAGGAAAACAAGGAGCGCAAAATTTGTAATGTAAGAAAGGTTCAATGCTTTATTGATGATATATGAAAATGACAAATAATAAGCCCTCACAAGCAAAGCCAAGGTGCCTCGGGAAAGGCACCGGGTCGTAAAGTTTCAAACTTGTTTATTACAAACTCTTAAAACAAAAGTCAATTACTGTGGAATAAAAGAAACAGGTACGAATTCCTTCACCGTCCAATTGTTTAATCCACCATTGGTCGTAGGGTAGATCCAGTTTTCGATATCTGAATCTTCTTCACCATCTCCAATTGTATTAACTCCCTGATCATGTTTGGGCATGGGAGTAGTTATGACGTTGGGTTTCTCTGGAGCGTCAAACTCAATCTCTTTAGCTTCAATCAAGTCTTGCACCTTATTCTTCAAGGCCCAACTGTTGTTTGTATCATGACCAGGGCCATCGGAGTGATAGGGGCAACGGGCATTCGGGTTATATAGCGGAGATGTGGTGTTGGGATTCCTCGGGGCCTCCCTAAGAGTTACCAGATTAGTCTTTAATAATTGTGGTAGAATTTGAGACAAGGTCATATTGAGCCGAGTGAACTGCCTTTGTGGTCTTTCCATCCTTTGTTGATTGTTGCATTGTGGAGCAACTGTAGGTCTTAATATTACTACCGCATTCACTGCTTGACGGTGTTCAGGTCTGCTTTGGCCCCTCGGGCTGTAAACTGCACTAGCTTCTTTCTTACCAGTGAAAGGCTTCTTTACTGCACTTGACGACGTATCCTTCTGTATTTTACCATTTCGGATACCAGCTTCTACTCTCTCCCCAGTCAAGATCAACTCAGTAAACCCAGATGACGAACTGCCGATCAGATGATTGAAAAATGGACCAGATAACGTCCCTAGAAACATGTCAACCAACTCCCTGTCAGACAAAGGGGGTTGGACTCTTTCATCCAAGTCTCACCACTTTTGAGCATAGTCCTTAAAACCTTCGCTTACACCCATAGACATACCCTGAAGTTGAGTACGAGTGGGAGCAATGTCGGCGTTATACTGATATTGCCTGTAGAAAGCAGCAGCAAGGTCCTCCCAGTTTCAGACATTAGCTCCTTCCAATTGATAAAACCATTCAAGCTGAGTCCGTGACAGACTATCTTGAAAGAAATGCACCCACTAATTTCTACCAGAAGTGTAAGGTTGGATTTTTCTGACGTACGAGCGGAGGTGGAGTTTTGGACAGGATACTCCATCGTACTTGGAAAAAACCGGAGCTTTGAACTTATGAGGGAGCACCACCACAGATGCCAGTCCCAAATCCTCAAAATCCAAACCAGGGATCTTCTGAATCTCCATAGCGCTCAGACGGTCTTCAACTTATTTGTACCTATCCTCAGCAGGAGGATACTGTTCCTCATCATAATCTATATCATTGTCAGAAACTGCAGGACTGGGGTCCTTTTCTTCCTCTTGGTCCTCCCCTCCCTTTGATGAAAAGGATAGATCGGCTTGCTGTTTCAACCTATCCCTAAACCTTTTGCCCATACTCAGAAGAACGACCTTCTTCTTCTTCTTCTTCTTCTTTTATTTCTCTTTCAGAATGAGAGCTTTCAAGCCCTCTTGTCCTTTAGCCAAGCTTAAGAACATCTCTTGGAGTTGGGAATTTTGTGTCTGAAGATCTTTGATTGCTTGATCGGAAGACATTTCTACTGAAATAAACAACGAAGAAGATGAGAAGCCTGTAATGGTACATGTAATGGTGTGCATGATAATGGGATGCGTATGTAATGATTTCAAAGACTTTGGGAGATTTAAATTTGAAAACCAAGAAATAAACAAACTTTATTAGATTAAACTTGTAAAAAGGTTCAACAATGCCTTTAAGGCGTTTACAAAGAAGTAAATGAAAAATAAATCTAAACTAGAAAAATCAAAATCAGAGATCCCATGGACGCTTCCCCTCGGTGCTGACGTAGTCATTGATCGTTCTTTCATTCTGGAGTTTCCTGGTGAGCTTCAAGATCTTACTTTCTTGCTCATGGTACTTTTCCTGGTAGGTATCCCTCTCCTCTTTCAGCTGGATCCAAGACCTCTTCAATGCCCCAAGATCAGTGGGCATGTAAGGATAAAGGACCGTATAAGGAATGCCCTCTTCATTGATGGGCTCCACAATCACTGGTAACACAGCTTCATGAGGCATCCCAAGCTTCTGAGCTCGAGCTCGGACCCACTGGAGATAAGGCTGCATAGGGAGGGAAGTCCTTGGTCCTAGTTCTTGAGGGTAAGATCTATTCAGCATGCCCCAAGCTCGTATCAACCTCCGGAGATGCTCGTCGACGTCCTCCTTGTAGTCAAATGCAATATCTGTAAGAAGTAGTTCATGGGAACCGTCTCTCCGAGCGCGACCAAATTGTCACAAAGCTAAACAAGGATTGTAGGTTATTCCCCCTCTGATTCCAAGCAACGGGATATTAGGGTATCCCCCACATCAATCAATGACAGCAGTGCTTTACATAGCCTTGGAACTCCAAAGAATGTTTGTATGGGCAAGGGACATTATCCTGTAAGACCATCCTACACCTTTCTCATTCTTCAATGCAGACTTGAGGAGGTGCGAAATAAACCACCTTGCCAGCAGCGGCATGCAACACATGAGAGTCCCTCTTCTTTTCACAGTGCGAGTATACAGGGAATGCAAGATATCACCCAGAAGAGTAGGTACAGGATTGCGAGACAGGAAGATCTTAACGACATTCACATTTATGAAGGAATATGGATTCGGGAAAAGAACCAAACCATAGATAAGGAGAGCCAAGATATCTTCAAAATCTTGAAAGTCCAAACTGTCCCAGAATAGCTGAGCTTGATCTATCAGAAACTTGGCTAAGAAACCTTCAACCCCGCTTCGTGTCTCCCAATTAGATACTACATCAGCCCTTTTTAGATGCAAAGCTGAAGCAATGTCTTCTGGTCTAGGAGTCTCTTCCAAACCTGTGAAGGGCATCTTCTCAAGGATGGATATACCCAATAAGTGAGAAAACTCTTCCATAGTGGGAACTAGCTGATAATCTGGGAAAGTGAAGCAATGATGCACCGAACCGAAGAACTGGAAAAGTACACTCATTATCTGCTCATCAAACTTTGAGGTAACCAAGCTAAGAAGATGACCATGTCTCCTAATTAATGAAGAAGTATCAGAAACTCTCGAGGCTAAATCTTTCAGTTTAGCAGGTATTTGGACAAAGTTAACTCGAATGGTGTTTCTGCGCACAGAAGCCATAATCTACAAAACAGAACAAAGATAAATCCCCTCGGTCTTTGAAATGGTTAGTATAATGAAGTATGCATGCTATGTTATGATGCATGATGTCATGATAAAACACACAACAGGTATAGCAGATAACAGACATGGTAAAGGAAAACAAGTCACACAAAAGCCCTTAAGTTTCAGGCTTGCATGGGGGTCTAGGTACTACTCTCTTGAAGTTCAGTTGGTTTTAACCTGTCCTAATAATAGTAATCAGGTTCGAGAGGTTCTCAATATCACTGAACATCCTCCATCGGTCATGGTTTTAGCTCACATAATCTTTTCTTGCAGCCATAACTATCTCGAGAGTATGGTTTCAATAAGTGTAGCGTCGAGTATCAACCGGTTATCAGCTTTACATCGAGGCCGGCTATCTCACTTCTTCCTACTGGCCAAGTTGGTCAATCATGGGTTCTAAGGTTAGTTGATGCTTAACAACACACATAGCAGCCCCGTATTCTCCTCGTTTCTCCACAAGGGATACCGGTACCAACCAATGTGCCACATCAACATAGCTACTGCTTCAACCGTATCGGTCTACACCGTACAGTTCCCTCACAGTTTATTGCTACTTACCTAGAAGGTTTGCCCCAGATCTGGGTTAGGATCTATAGTAACTCCCAATACAAAAACCTTTAACAGTAAAGTAACCAAAACAAACAAGAGAAGCAATTTATGATGAACTAATCCTAAGGTATACCCCACTTATATCTCCCCAGCAGAGTCGCTAGTTCTGTGATACAGTGGTAGAACCATACTGTTTTAGGAAAATGTTGTTTGCGTTTTGCGTTTTGTATTCGTAAAATGTCACGGTAAGCAAGAGCCGCCATCGACTTTTATTTTATTCAACTGGAAAGGAAAAAGAGCACAGAAAAATTCCTTTTTCGAGATTTTGATCACGGGGGGTAGATTATAGAAAGGGAAGGTATTAGCACCCTTTCTATCCGTAGTTTTCTACGAGCTCTTAGGTACTTGCTCATCATTTTAAAATTTCATCCGTGTTTGTGTGTTTTAAATTTTTTTTGTTTTTACTTTGTTTTAACCCTTGCTTCTGTCTTCAAGAGTGTTACGAAGTGTTTTTGAAAACTTTGTTTGAAAAGAGTGTAAGTGTGGAAAAGATTTATTTTGAGCAAGTACCTACTAGCATCTACCTACTCCAAAAAAGAATGTTTTTGTTCTTGTTTCCTTTAGACAACGTTATCCCACTATTAATGAGTAGGTAGCATCGTCGTTGGAGTTGTAAGGGTCAATTCAAAAGGGACGTACAATCACTAAAGCAATGTTAGGAAGTCTTAGTAATAACCCTAGTGTCTTAAGATCATATTCGAGGCAACATTTCCGAGGCAACCTTTCCGAGGCAAAATTTCCGAATGGGACGTTTGATCTTTGTTTGGACATGAGGGCAACCACTAAGACACCCTATACTTAATGATCGTTTACCGAAGGCAACCGAAGTGAGAGTATACCCTAGGAGTGCGCATGTGCGAGTGATTTGATTTCAGTTATTATCTTTGCACATTTAGGGTTTGCTAACCATTTTAAAATGAACATACAGTCTTGTCATGCAATCCTATTATCATACATCTAACAGTTAATAATTGCGAGAATTAAAATGAGGAAAGTAAAACTACGCTATTACAAGGCTTCGGGGAGGGGGATTAATTACATAACCAAAAACACGTAAAATGATAAAAGAAAATCCTAATTAAACTATTACATACCATGAGCAGTTACATTAATATTGTAAAAATAATAAATGCGCGCGATGAATCGAGAACGAGAAAAATTAGGGTTTTGACCCCGTCTAAACCTAATTAAAAGAAAATTCATATTTTGTGTTTTTGATTATTTTGAGAAATAAGGTTTTAATTGAATAAATACAAACCTAACTAATAAATAATTTAAATTAAGAAAAATAATTAATTTTGACCTATTTTTGTATTTTGTTATTTAATTTGAGAAAAGAAATAAAAACTAAATCAAACAAACCCTAATTTTCTAATTTATTTTAAATTATTTACAAAAAGGTTAGAATTACCCTAAAATTAAATTAAGCTAATATTAAATTAATTTTGACAAAATAAATAAAAACCTAAATTCTACTTTGATGAAATTGATGTTATGATTTTGTTATAAAAAAGAACTAATTTTGTGTTAGAAAATAAAATAAACAAAATAAATAAATAAAATAAATATAAGAAAATAAAGAAAATGGGCCTGGTGTTTTGAGCAAAAGAGGGGGTGTCAATTGTAATTCTGGGCCCAAAATTCCTTGGCCCATGTTTACTTTCCAGATCCCATGTTGCAAGCTTGACTAGGCCTATGATGGACCTCCATGGAGAAGGCATTGGAACTACCTTGTTGATGATCTGGTGACTGGGCGCTGAGGGCATACGGTGGACTCATTGCATGCACGCACACCTGATCATGTAAAGAAAACAATATTTACAAATATGGGGACCTGGGGATCGAACCCAGGCCCTTTGGCTTTTCCAAACGCTTGATGGCCATCTGAGCTAGCGTGCTTTTGTGTATATGGAACAACAAATAATGATTATAATGGAAAAACAAAATAATAATTACAAAAGGTGCAAATTTTTAATAGGTGAATCAGGGAGTGCCACGCCACCCTTCTTCTTCCTCTCTCCGTTGGTAAAAGTTCTGACATTTACCTATAGTTATCTGTGCGTAGGTACAACCCTGTGATCCTCCAAAATCGTATGCACGCATGATAAATCAATACCAGTGGTACCAATCAACTCGTTGCAACCTCACGAGCATCATGGTACCACTCTCCATGGCTAATGGTACCTGTAACAAAAAACCCAAAAAACGAGCCAAGAACCCTAACTATGATATCTTGCTCTATAGTTAATAGAAATGCAATTGAACATAACCAATAACTTGCAAATGATTCAATGATAAGGAATATGTAAAGAAATCATGCTACAAATGCCAGAATCATGATATTTGATTTCAAGAAAGTATCAATGTCGTGAGATGTTTACAATGCGTTTTAGGATGTTATGAGGCTTGCTAGTGATTGGAATAGGACCCAGAGATATCCAACAAGCGATTGAGATAGCTGGGAAGGCTTGAGATGGCCTGAAAATTGGAATTTGATTCACCACTTTTGTTTTGTTTTTGCAAGTTTGCATTATGTTTCTCACGCCTCTAATCCTCTTGCTTTTGGTCTGCACTTGTTCTATATGTACTCTAGAATTAATTAGGTTACAAATTTGCTTCAAATCTTTCTCAATTAAGATGATTGAATCATGATTTGATTCTTATGCAAATCTTTCCAAATCAAGCCAAATCCAATATTTTTGTGTCCTAATGAAGCTTGAACAATTTGATTTCCTTTCCAGCTGTATAAGAGTCCTAAACATGCACAAAATCTCAAGCTTTGATTAGTTTTGATATTTTTATGATTTTATTTTGATTTTATTTGATTTAATTGAAATAAAAAACAAAATAAATGATAAAAATAAAATAAAGACAAATGGGAAGGATCATGGTTCGTGTATTATGTTACAAACTCAATGAAAGCATAAAAAAATGGTCCCATTTGACAAAAATTACAATTTTGGCCATATTTGACTTTTGGCAATTTTGCAAAAAGGGTCAACTTCACCAATGCATAACTTCTTCAATTTTGACCCTAGAGATGTGTTCTTTGACTTTTTAGAAATCCAAAGATGTCCTCTAAGCAACACGTTTGGTCTCATCTCAATTGAGTCTTCCATGTTCACGTATGAAGCTTTGACAAAAAAGGTGTTTTTGTTGACTTTTCATAATGACCTATAATGTCCAAATTTGTATCTTCTTGTGAGTGCATATTTTGAACTTGGGAGCTGAAGATGAATTGTAGGGCATTGAATCCTCTTCAAAATGAGATTTGGATGGGTCATTTTTTATAAAGTATGAGAAAGTTATGCTTGGTCAAAGTTGAGTTGACTTTTCCTACAAAACCCTAATTTAGCAACTTTTGGGTTTTGATGAATTGTGAGCAATCCTTGAGGAATCATGATCAACCCTTAATCAAATGATGAATAATACTTCAAAATGAGGATGTTGACCAAAAATCTTAATGTTTGACTGTATGTAGGACACAGTTGACTCTTGCCCTAGCACAGTCGATTTTCAGGCCTTTGAGCATATGACTGAGCAAACTTCCTATGCAGGGCTTGAAACTTGACATGGATGATCTTGAGAACATTTTAGAACAATGGTGAGCATTTGGGATCCTTGGGACTCAAACATCTTGGTGCAAAGTGAAACCCTAATCTGAGGTAGACTGCCTTAGGAGAGAGTGTGTCTGGTCAACCCTTGGACTTCCTTGAGCAATTTGAGGACCTCACTTGAAATGTATTGAGAAATATGGGAGGGAAAATTTTGGGGTACAACAACTACTTTTCTAGGAGATGTCATGCATTCCCTCCACACTCGTACTATGAAGAAGCGAGGAACTATTATGTGTTGCATACCTCTACTGTCCAGGTGGTTTATTTCGCACCTGCACCGATCAATGATAAAGAACAAACAAGTTTTGAGGTGGTCTCAAAGGTTATTGTCACTCACTCATGTAGATATCCATTGGTGTTCTCGATCTCAGGAAGATGTCACTATTATTAATCGTTGTGAGGAATTCCCTAATGTATCACTCCTTGGTATAAGAGTGGGCATCACTCATAACCCTTCTCTAGTTATGCATCCATTTGGTTATGCTAAATGGGACGGTCATCATGGTATGCTCATCCAGGGTATTGCGTTCGACTATGATAATGATCCTCAAAATTACCATCAAAGGTTTATACGTGCTTGGAGTACGGTCAACAAGATTGATAGCAAGACTTTGGGATACAAGAATTCCATTCCTCTAGGGCCTTACCTCATATGGGTGCGGTCTCGCGCTCAAAATCTTAAAATGCCATATCCTACTGTCTTACCAGTGATCGTAGATCCTGTTGTTTAAGGGGATGTTTCTCATAGCGTTCTTCATCCTGATATGCCTACCGACTTCGAAGAGCTACATAAGGCCTTGATTCTGCTCAATGAAGAAAGAGATACCTTCGAGGCTCAACTCTATGCAAGTGAGAAGAAAGTGTTGGAGCTGACGAAACGACTCCACAAAGAACAGAGCCTTAATGCATATGTCAACATAAAGAGGAAGCGTCCATGGGAGACTGAATTCATACTTTGTTGTTTTATTGAAAGCAATTATAATTTGAGCTTGTTACTAAAATTTCTTTTGTTTCCTTTTGTTTAAACAAATCTAAATCCCGTAATGGTCCTTGAAAACATTGAACTTGCATTTGCATATCATGCATATCATCACATAACATGTACTTTATAAGCGTGTTTTCTAATATTCTTGTTGTTTATTTTTGTAAATAGATGACTCTAAAACAAATTGTCTAGGAACTCCAAGCACAACATGCCCAATTCCAGAAGACACTCTTGAACTTAGCGCAGGGGAAGAAAGATATGATGGCGCTCATCTCTAAAAAGAGGAAGACTCAGAAGCTAATTGGTATCCTCAATATGGGGAGAAGATTCAAAGGTCCCGCTAAGCCATTTCAAACTTTTGATATCTCCTGTAATGAAGATGACAATCAAGAGGAAGACGGTTGAAGTGTTAAGGCTGAAGGTGGAAGCAATCAAGGTTCTGGGAAAATTCCCGAGGATGAAGAATATTCTGATGAAAAGCACCCTCCCACAGATGATAGATACAAACAGTTGGAGGATCGTCTTAAGGCCATGGAAATGCAGAATGTGCGTGGACTGGATTTTGAATAGATGGGTCTTATTCTGGGGTTAGTTATCCCTCACAAGTTCAATGCCCCCACTTTTGCTAAATATGATGGTGTTTCTCGTCCCAAACATCATCTGAGGTCCTATGTTCGGAAGATCCAACCCCATACTGCTGATATAAAGTTATGGGTTCACTTCTTTCAGGAAAGTTTGTCTAGTATACAACTCGAGTGGTTCTATCAGCTGGAGGGAACCAACATCCGTACTTGGGAGGACTTGGCTGCTACTTTTTACAAGTAGTATAAATACAATGCTAACCTTGCACCAACTTGTGTGCAATTACAAAATATGTCTATGGCATCAAATGAAGGGTTCAAAGAATATGCTCAAAAATGGATAGATCTGGCTGGTTGAGTTCAACATCCTTTATTTGACAAGGAGTTGGTTGATAAATTCATGGGCACTTTGACAGGTCCATTCTTTAACCAACTGATTGGAAGTTCCTCATCCGGTTTAACTGATTTGGTTCTAACTGGAGAACATGTCAAAAGTGGTATAAAGAGCGGAAAAATTCTATTGGTCGCGTCTTCAAGTGCTATGAAGAAGACATTCAGTGGTAAAGAAGAAGACCAATGTTGTTTATGGCCAGAAGGGCCTTGTTAAAAGTGATCGCAATTAGTATATAGGAGAGGTCTAATCCTGCGTCTGTTCAACAATAACAACAAGACAATCAACGTAGGTCAGACGCTCCGAGAAGACAGTTTACGAAGATCAGTATGCCATTATCTCAAGAATTACAATATTTATTGAAAGCGAAGCTGATAACTTTAAAGGATCCTCCTCAGAATCCCAACACCTTCTATCCTTGATACAGTTCGAATGTGAAGCATGCATATGATTCCAACAGTCCTGGGCACGACACTAATAACTATTGGGCCCTGAAAAATAAGATTCATGATATGATTGACAACAAAGAAATTAAGGTTGATCCTCCGAAGGCTTCGAATGTAATTACTGCACCAATGCTGAAGCATGACAAAGGCGTAAGTGTTATTGATGATGTTCTTTATGTTGCTACTGTAGGTGATTTGGTTACTCCCTTACCAATCATCAAGAAGAATATGTTGTAGGTCGATTTATTTTCGGGTTGTATTGAAAGATGTTACTGTTGTGCAGCCTAACCCAATGGCTGCAAGTTGCCGAAGGAAGGAATTCAACGCCTAATGGACAATCACATAATTTTTGTTGAGAAGGTTCCGTCTACTGAGAACCTGTTTCAACACTTATCCGTAATATCCGACACTCCTGTTGGGATTAACTCTAAAGGTCCTGTAAGAATTACCGCAAATCCAAAAGTTGCTCCTCTAATCAGCACTACACCTGGACCTATCCCATATTCTTCAGATAAAGCTATTCCTTGGAACCATGGTTCAACGTCTACTACCATGGCATCAAGCAAGAACTATCGACTATTAAAGATGAAGTTACTGAAGTTGCTGATCCCGACATTGACAATATCGCTAGGACCAATAAGGTTACTAGAAGCGACAAGGTGTTCTCCCTGGAATTCACTCCAAAGACTATCGCTACACCGGTTAGATTTACCGCTAACGAGTCAACTGCTGAGGCTCGGGGCAAAGAACAAATAATGAAGCATGCCCAGACGGAGGAGCCTAAAGAAGTTGCAGTCGAAGACACCTCTAGGAAAGAGTTGGAAGAGGTGTTTAAGATTATCCGTAAGAGCGATTAAAAGATTGTTGAGCAACTAGGCATACCCTCTCTCCAAAATCTTTATGTTATCCCTGTTACTATGTTCTGAAGCCCATGCATAGGATTTAGTAAAATTCTTGAAGACTGCTCACGTGCCACAAGAAATCTCTACCGATCAATTTGGATGTTATGATTATATCTTGACAACTGACAACGAATTAGGTTTCTCTTATGCTGATCTCACTCCTGAGGGAAGAAATCATAATAAGGCCATATTTGTCTCCATTGAATGTAGGGGCACTAATTTGGCTCATGTATTGGTTGATACTGGTTCCTCATTAAATGTTCTATTGAAAGGCTCTCTATACAGACTTGATTGCGAAGGGGTTGTATTGAAACCCAGTGATATTATAGTTCGAGCCTTTGACGGGTCAAAGAGGATGGGACACGGAGATCTTTGAATCTACATTTTATGTAATGGATATTCGAACATCCTATTCTTGCTTACTGGGGCGCCCCTGGATCCATGGGACAGGCGCTGTTACCTCAACCCTACATCATAAGTTAAAATATCCTATGAACGGAAATATTGTTAATGTCTACTTTGAAGAAGAGTACATGGTTAGCCATTTGAACTCTTTCTGGTATGTAGATATGGACAGAGAATTCATCGAGACTCCCTGTCAGGATTTTGAAGTTATCCCTTCAGTCATTACTGAAGATGTCTCCGCCATCCCCAAATTTGTTAGAGTTCCGCCTAGGATGACTTCACTGAAAGACGTTAAAGTTGTTGTAGAAGAAGGTGGTTGTACTACATGGGGTCAGCTTCCTGAAATAAATTTGGAAAATTTGGTTTGGGTTTCACTACAGAGGTTCAGAGGGCTGTTCTTCACGCTCGTGCTGGAAGACCACCATTATGTGTCAGTAACAACAGAGTCAACGTGATAGAAGATGCTGACAGTGATTATGACCTTGACAGTTGCATATTTCCTTCCATTGGCAATGGGCTCAACAACTGGAAGGCCGGAGACATTATCTCTATCTCCTTTAGTCAGGAGTAATAGCCACATTTCTTTTTTTATTTCTTTCAATGTTTGGTTATGTAATATTTAAACAATGTCTTTAAGCCTTGTGCCTTACCCGGGGCACAATGGTTCGTTTGTTAAGGGTTGTCATTTCATAAACATATTTCTATTTAATAAAACATTGGATGTTTTGCATTCAAATTTTGTACTCTCTGTCTTTCTTTTTACTCTTATCATTTTCAAATAACTATTTCTTCTTACACACACCCATACAATACATTGCAGATCCATATCCACTCTGGATCCCATTGATAACGACTCTGATATGCCACTTATGACTTCGAAAATCCAATCTACCAAGTCGAGGAAAAAGGTGAGGAAGATTGTGAAATACCTGGAGAAATTTCCAAACTGTTAATACAAGAGAAAATGGCTATTCAATCACATGAAGAGCCAGTTGAAGTGGTAAACTTGGGTTCTTAAATAGATAGAAAAAAATTAAAGATAGGTGCCAACCTAGATGGCAGTGTCAAGAACATTTTAAATAGGATGTTTCATGAATACGTTGAGATCTTCGCTTGGTCATACGAAGACATGTCAGGGATCGATAGGATATTGTGGTTCACCGTCTATCGATGAAAGAGGGTTATTTTCCGATAAAACAGAAGGTTCTTCACATGCGTCCCGAGATGTGAGAGAAGATCAAAGCTGAGGTTATAAAATAATTCAATGCAAGGTTCTTAGAAGTGACATCCTATCCTCAATGGGTTACAAATGTTGTTCTGATACCTAAGAGAGAGAGAAAGGTATGCATGTCTGTAGACTACAGAGATCTGAATAGGGAAAGCCCCAAAAATGACTCTCCGCTTCCAGATGATTCATCATGAGATCGAGGTTTATGTTGATGACATGATAGCCAGATCTCAGACTGAAGAAGAGCACCTCGACCACCTACACAAGTTGTTTGAGAAAATAAAGAATTACAAGTTGAGGTTGAATCCAAACAAATGCACATTTGGGGTGAGATCGGTAAACTCTTGGGTTTCATCGTCAACGGTAAAGGCATAAAGGGTGATCCTGTTAAAGTCAAAGCTATTAAAGAAATGCCCACTCCCCGTACTTAGAAGGAAGTCAGAGGTTTCTTGGGACGACTGATTTATATTTCCTGATTCATTTCTCATTTGACTGCTACTTGTGAGCCGATGTTCAAGTTACTGAAGAAAGATCAAGTAGTAAAATGGAACGATGACTGTCAAACAAATTTTGACAAAATCAAGGAGTACCTACAAGAATTTCCAATTCTAATGCCTCCAGTTGAAGGAAGACCTCTAATCATGTACCTAACAGTGATAAAGAATTCAATGTGGTGTGTATTAGGCCTGCACGACGAGTCTGGTCGAAAAAACCATGCAATATACTACCTTAGCAAAAAGTTTACCGACTATGAAATAAGATACTCACTACTCGAGAAAACTTGTCGTGCTTTGGCATGGACTGCTCGCCGACTAAGACACTATATGTTGACCCATACTACTTTATTAATCTCTAAAATGGATCCCATAAAATTCATATTCGAGAAGCCCGCTCTCTCTGGAAGTATAGCCAGATGGAAAATGGTCCTGACAGAATATGATATTCAATACACCACTCTAAAAGCAATTAAAGGAAGTGTGCTGGAAGATAATTTGGCTCATCAAGCCATGAATGACTATTAGTCTATGAGTTTAGAGTTCCCGGACGATAACATTATGCTAGTTACAGATCGTGAAGAACCTGGATCGTATGAAGGACCTGAGCCAGGATCCCGATGGACTATGGTTTTCGATGGAGCTTCTAACGCACTTGGTAACGGAACCGGTGTTGTGATTATCTCTCCCCAAGGTTTCCATATGCCCTTCACCGCCAGATTATGCTTTGACTGTACCAACAACATTGTTGAATACGAAGCATGCATCATGGGTATTATATCGGCTATTGGTATGAGAATCAAGTTCTTGAGCATATACGAGGACTCAGCCCTAGTAATCAATCAGATCAAGGGAGAATGGGATACAAAGCATCGAAACCTCATTCCTTATAGAGAGTATGCACCGACCTTAATTATGTACTTCAAGGAGATAACTTTTGAGCACATCCCACGAGAAGAGAATCAGTTGGCAGACACGTTAGCTATCATGTCATCTATGTTCAAGGTCATATGGGGCAATAAGGCTCCCAGAATTACCATTGAAAGATTAGACGAACCGGCTCACTGCTATGAAGTTGATACTAACAGGGTAGAAGAGAAGCATAGGTTTTACAAAGTGAAAAGATACCTTGAGGATCAAGAGTACACCGAGGGAGCATCTATCAATGACAAGAAATTCCTACGAAGGTTCTCTTCCAAGTTATTCTTGAGTAACAGAATTTTGTACAAGCGCAACCATGATTCGACTCTGCTTCATTGTATGGACAAGAAAAAGGCAGAGAAGATTATGGAAGATATGCATGAACATATCTTTGGTACTCATTCCAGTGGACATACTATGGCTAAGAAGATTTTGAGAGCAGGATATTATTGGTCGATTATTAAAATTGACCGCCATCGCCACTCAAGAACTTGTCACAAATGTCAAATCTACGCTGATAAAGTACATGTACCTCAAGTACCTTGGAAGGTCTTGACTTATCGTTTCCTGTTTGCAATGTGGGACATTGATATGATTGGAGAGATCAACTCTATTGCTTCCAACAGACCTCGCTTCATCCTTGTCGCCATTGATTATTTCACAAAGTGGGTTGAAGCGACCTCGTTCACCTCCGTTACCAAGAACGTTGTTGTGTGGTTCATTAAGCATAACCTTATTTGTTGGTATGGCATCCCCAAGAGGATTACAGAGACAATGGTACCAATCTCCATAACACTATGATCACATAACTCTACACGTAATTCAAGACCAATCACCAAAATTCTTCTCCATATCGATTGAAGATGAATGACGCAGTGGAAGCCGCAAATAAGAATATTAAGAAGATTATATAGAAGATGACAGTGACGTATAAAGATTGGCATGAGATGTTACGATTTACTCTTCATGGCTATCACACTTCAGTAAGAACATTAACCGAGGAAACACTAGTTTCTCTAGTCTACGGTATGGAAGTTGTCCTACATGTCGAGGTTCAAATTTCTTCTCTAAGGATAATGAAAGATGCAAATTTAGACGAAGACGATTGGATTTAGACTAGGTTGGACCAATTGAATTTTATTGATGAGAAGAGGCTTGAGGTTGTCTATCATGGTTAGATGTACCAGTAGCGTATGATCAAATCCTTCAGCAAGAAAATCAAGCATCAGGTGTAACAGGCTTGTGACTTGGTGATAAAGTGCATAATTCTACCACAGTGTGATCCTAGGGGGAAATGGACTCCCACCTGCGAAGGGCCATTTGTAGTTAAGAATATATTTTTGGGCAGTGCTATGATACTTACCACCATGGACGGTGAAGATCTTCCACACCATGTGAACACGAACATAGTTAAAAGATACTAGGCATAAAAAATGACCCACTAGGTTGACTTTTCCTAGGAAAATATATGGGCATCCCGGCAAACCAAAAAGGTTCGGGAAAAAATCAGGGATATATATATATATATATATATATATATATATATATATATATATATATATATATATATATACAAAAGACTATACATTCGGTAAGTCAAAAACCTAAAAAGGCGGCTTAGGCAAAAAAGGGTATCTCGGTGGACTGAAAACCCGAAAGGGCGGTCCAAGCAAAAATTAGGGATTAAAGCGTAAGATTATGTTCCATTGGATCACTTACACTCAGATTTATCACCAACATCAAGTTCGAATGGTGTCGTCAATTCAATCAATTTCTTTTGACAGCAAGGGATGAGATGCTCCAAGACATAAGGGCAATAGCAGAGTTGAAACCTGATGAGATCATTTACACATAGCTATATGTTTTTATTTACTTTGTACTCCTTTCATTTCACGATGATCTCCTATTACTAGGATCTTTGTCTCTTTGTACAACAATCTCATGTTTATAGGCAAACTATCAATATTACCACAATTTCAAAATTCAAATTTTGTTTTACTTTTTCTGTTTTGTTTGCAAAAATGTCCAATGACTAAATTGAATGAATATATGCATATGAACACGATTACTGTTAAAAAATATATGCATAAAAATAGGAATAAGCATTTACTCAAGACTCTAGGAGTTGAGATAACATTCAAGTCATCTACAAATCCCCACAGAACAAACTCCATGGGATTGTCCCCATGGAGTCATCTTCACAAACTCGACACATTCCCCACAAGTCTGAAATACCCTAATCATACTCAACGGCAAATTCCCCTAGCAGACAAAGGAGTATGATATTTTACCCGACAATGCTGCCAACCTATGGAGTCCCAATCTTCGTAAGAGATTATGACATCAACACAGTTCACAGGAATTCTCTTCCCTAGTTGACTTTATTTCTCCAACATTGTAAAATCCCCTGCAAAATATTCCTCAACAGAGCACTTCCTCGACATAGTACTTCTCCAGCAGGGTTTATTTCTCCAGTAGGTTTTATTTCTCCAACAGGGTTTATTTCCCTAAATGGGTTTATTTCCCTAACAAATCCAGTCTCCCAAACTTGAGTTTATTCCTTTAACTATTGCAAATCACCAGAAAAATTCCCCTCTCCAGCAAAGGGCAATCCAAACTACTATCCCCAGAGAGTTGCTAGTGAATTTGAAACCATACCAGATATCAGTTAATCTTATCCTCCCGAGATGAGTCGGCATCCATATTGAAAACTCCGTCAGATAGAGCTTCGAAAGGTTACCCATATATTTTATCCCCAATCAGGGTATATAAGAATTAAATTCCCCAGTAGAGCGATGAACGACTAATGTTCTTTAACTCTTCTCCCCAAATAGATATTAACATTCCCCAGTGGAGTATCCTCAAACACAAAGCGGGAATTCCCAGAGGGTACATTTTATATGAAGCTACTGATATGCTTCAACGACATTTCACATCATTTACAAACATCATAGCATGTGCATACGGAATGCATATAACACACTCTAATTTACTTTTAGAACATTATTACCGAATGCATTTCATACATCATGACATTTCATACAGCTAACTCTTTATCTTTTCAGGTAAAGTCTAAAAACAGACGAATATCGTCAACAATTTTCAAAATAGGTCGCAGATTAATTCTTGAAACAAGACGGGGCAACTATCTGTATGACCAGACACAAGTTAATTCCTGAAATAAGACAGGGTAACTATATGTGAAAACAAATTATAGATCAATTCTTGAAACAGGACGAGGTGATTATCTACATGAACAGGTTTAATATTAACTCCCGAAACAGGACGGGGAAACTATATATACGACCGAGAAAATATTAAATCGCGAAAGAGGACAGGGAAACTGTCTTTCTATCTTTATGATCAGGTGAAGACCAATTCCTGAAACATGACGGGGTGACTATCTTTATCACCAAGTGGTATGAATTCCCGAAACAGGACGTCTTTCCAACAAAAACAGATTGTAGATCAATTCCCAAAACAGGACGAGGTGACTATCTACATTACAAATACATCCCTTTAGAGACCGAATTATGAAAAGCATCTTCCTTCAGATATTTATTCTGAAAAGCATTTCCCTTAGATAGGATCAGATAGATTCACTTCGAATATAATACCTCAGATACAATCAAGCGTAGACTCATTCTGATACTTCTACCAATAAATACTTTGGATGGAATCTATAAGCCCATCTCTGATGACTCCTCGTCACCTCCCCGAATTGCATATTTAAGCCCTCCCTTTTTCTTCAAGACATTCTCCTAGGGTACTCAAATGCTCAAGGTTGCTCAAGCATTGATCATGCAAATTCTCCTCCTAAGCAATGGACTCGCAACCAGGGTTTTGTATTTCTCAAGGAAGATTAGATTTCCGAGGTCTAAAGTGGTTTTCATGGTTCTTCATATGTCCCTAAGAATGCTCATGTCAAATTTCAAGTCTTGCATCACAAGTTTGCTCAGTCAATGGCTCAGATGATTGAAAATCAACTATATTGACAAAAAGTAAACTATGGTCATCATACAGTCAAACTTCAAGATTTTGGGTCAACATCAACAATTTTAAGTGATATTCGTCATTTGGCCAAGGGTCGATCATGATTCCTCAAGAAAAGCCCTCAAATCATCAAAAGTCAAAAGTTGCCAAATTAGGGTTTCCTTAGGAGAAGTCAACTGATCTTTGACCAAGCATAACTTTCACATGCTTCATCATATTTTCCCCAACAAAAGCTCATTTTGAAGGGAATCCAATTCTCTACAACCTTGTATCTCTAATCTCAAGTCCAAAAAGTGCATCATTTGAGAAATATAAGCCAATACATTACATGTCATTTCAAATGTCAACAAAAAGACACTTTTTGTCAAGGCAATTTACGTCAATATAAAATCTTCAAATTCAAAAGTTAATAAAAAGGAATTATATAGGGCATCTTGAGCTTTCCATAAAGTCAAGTATCACCTTCAAAATATGAAAATTGAGAGAGTTATGACTAGTGAAAGTTTGGAAATTTTGAGAAAAAGCATGAAGTTCAAATTGAGCAAACTTGATATTTTGGGCTATTGAGCTATTATTTCAGAGTCCAAACGTGTATTATACTCCTCATACACTTCAAATCTTGTTCTTACGCCCCTTGACCTATTTTTATTATATTTATTTTAATTATTTTTATTTATTAATTAATAATGCAAAATAAAAAAAATAAAATACATAGGCCCTTCTTACAAAAAGCCAAAGCCCATATCTTTACCCTATTTTCCATTATATAATATCATTCTTTTCATACAATCAAGGACACGAAAAAACCGTTGCCTCAAAAGTTGTCAAAATTTCCAAATTTCAAAGAACACTAAAAAGCTTAAAATGCCACTTATATTGTCGTTCATCACAAAATAATCATCCTATCCACTCCTAGGAAGGTTAAAGGGTAAGAACAGGTAAATGACAATGATCTAGAGGGCTTGAAAGACCCTTGCATGCAACACCATGTTATCATTATTTTGTGCATTCATAATATTGTTTTCATATTGTTTTGATTAAATCTAACACTACTAATGTGTTCTTGAGATTCATTAGTACATGTTCGACCCATCATGGAGGCTCCATGTAATCGGAATCTTGAACCACCAGTCTTACACCAATCTACCTTATTTGTGCCATAATTCAAAAACCATTGAGTTTTAGCCCACAAAAACCATTGAATTTTTGAATCACTGACTCTTTGTATTTTGCAGGTTTGATTGAGGAGGGAAGCTAGAGGAGACGACCGGAGCTAGGGCTCTAGCGCCTCTCCGGTACAGGCAGCTTATTTAAAATATACTTTTATGGTTTGATAGGAATAAACAGATGTACATCAGTCCCATTGGTAGAAGCGCGCGCGATAAGTCATTGGAGTCAAAGCGCCTGAGTTTGATCCAACCTTTTGCCACTTTGTTTTCCTAATATATTTTTTTGCAGGATTGAACAAAACGCGTTGGAGTTGTATCCTAATGTCAAGGCGCGCTTGACCTGATTGTGAATGTACTGCATGAAACTGCTTAGGGCGTGGGTTCAACACACACCCATACTCCTTTTGGTTTGTTTCTTCCAGATCTCGATTCTTTTTATTCTTTTCCTCATTTTCTTCCAAATTAACAAAACCTAAACCCTTTTTTTTAACCCTAGCATAAAACCTTTTTTTAATAAACTCAAATAATTAATTTTAGGTTTTTTATTTAATCAATGAATTTAGGTTTCTTTATGGTTTTCACTAATTAACTATTTTTTTAATTAAAATCAACTTAGATTTTAGGTTTTTTGTTTAAATTAATTAACTAATTTTTTTTATTAATTAAAATCAATTAGATTTTAGGTTAATCTTCGAACTTTTTCATCAAACAATCACAAAATAATTTTCTCTTTTCTTTCCCTTTTTAACAATTTCACGTATTTTATTAGTCACATTTTTATCTTTATGTAACTGCTAATGGCTTGTAATAGTTTAATTTGGGTTTACTTTCCCCCCCGATTTTATTTTTTGTACCCCCACTCCTGAAGCCTTGTAATAGTGTAGAATTGTATTTCCCGCACTTTACTACTTTTCATTATTGGTATATTGTTTTACTAGTAATTATGCTTTATATGGCAAGATATAAAAGAGAACATAGAAAACCCTAATTACAAGACTAAAATAACTGAACATGAATCACTCTTCACACACGCACCTCTTGGGTAACCTCACTCTTGCCTCCGAAAATAGTCATGTCCCTCGAACATGGGGACGCTTTAGCAAAGACCCTCGGTTAAAAATATCACAGTCCCTCGATGAACCTTACTATGCTGCCTTCGGGAAATGATCTTAGTCCCCTACGATAAATTGCTAAAGCGCCCCTGCGAGTTACCTTTATGACTGTACGGTGACCCGCGCCTATCCCTTCACATCCAACGATATTGCTTCCTACTAACTAATGGTAGGATAGCACTATCTAAAGGAGGAGGAAAATAATATGAAAGACTTTTAGTAGGTAGATAGTTCATAATCGCTTGCTCGCGAACATTTCAAAACATATTTTTCATAAACACTTTCTATGAAATATTTTTAAAAACAAACACTTTGTACGCATTCTTAACTGATAAAAGAATCATTGCAAAGTTGCCATACTTAGCATTTTTTTCAAAATATTTTCAAAACACATTCAAAAAGATTTTTTCAAAATAAAAGTGAGCTAGATATTTAGAGCACGTAAATAACTACAGATGAAAAGGGTGCTAACACATTCCCTTTTCATAACCTACCCCCCGAACTCAAAAATATCAAAGGTATTTCCTGTTCTTTTCACCCTCTTCTTATTGATAAAAGAAAAGTCGGTGGAGACTCTTGTTATTCGTAACATTTGCGATAAATTGCAAAAACAAGTCAGTTCTCCCACCGTATTATAGAACTGGCGCTCTACTAGGGAAAACTAAAAGTGGGGTTACCTTTAGAGTTATATAATTTTTAAATGCTTTCCTTGTTTGTCTTGTGTGCTTTACATTTTGGGGCTTACTCGGGTTTATTTTCATGCAAAGATCTTACACCCAGATCTATGGGCATTTTAGATTAGTAGCAATAGATCATAAAAACTATACGGTGTATACCGAATGGTTGAATTGATGGCTACGTTAGTGATGGCTAAGTTCATGCGCAAGATAAGAAGCCTCTGAGTTCAAAGAGAATGTTGAGAAGTCAGAGATTTAAGTCTGAATCAGTGGCATTCCTCAACAAAAGTTAGGACTATATCCTTTAAGCTTCCATCAGATATCCAACTTTGCTTCATCACTTTGCATAATCATGATCATTACATTGCATCTACCAAATTGCGTAGCATTGCAATTTTTGTGGAACATTACGCCATAAAAAAAAATCAAACATGCATTTGAAGCATAAGCTAGTTTCTTCCTCCACACAAAGCATAATCTAGAGATATCTACCAGAAGATTAAAACTTCCATATTTCCAACATGTTCGAGTACAAAACGCCTTGTTGGCCTCCTCAACAAGGTTCTTGAGGAAAGCCCTACTCACCCAGCGGAAGCTCGGGTATTTTAGTTTTCACCAAGCAATATGGTGGAGAAATCCTCTGATATTTCCTATCCTTTCCATATTGATCCTTCCCCCAGTAGAGTCTATTATGAATTCTATCCCTAATCAAGTCTTGTTGTGTTTCTCTTTCCCTAAAGAGTCGTTGATTCTTACTGGCTTTTGCCTTTCGTAGTTAGAGTGCGAGTAAGAGTCTTTGTATAACCTTTCTTACTTCTCAATTACTTGAATATCCCTTACTTTGTGTTTGGCCAGTTCATATAATTTCCATGCTTGAAGAACTATTCCCCTCCTTTGTCCTGTGGGATAATGTAGTTCTTTTGCTTCTTTAAAATATCTAAATCCTTCACTTACCTTTTGTAAGTCGGTCCCCTTACTAAGTTTTTCATAAAGGATGTCTCTTGTATTTTCTACGTGTTCTCGGTTATTTTTACCTGTATCTACCTTTTGAAGTTAGAGTGCAAGTAAGAGTCGGTGTATAACCTTTCTTACTTCTAAATTATTTGAATATCCCTTTGTGTTTGGTAGTTCATATAATTGCCACTCTTGAGAATTATAACCCGCCTTTGGCTTGTGGGATCAATATAGTTTTTTTTATACCTCTTAAAGCTCAACTTCGGTTAGAAAACTTTCAAAACCCAATCTCGATTGCTAACCTATTTAAAATCCACCTTAGTCTGGTTTATTTGCTTTGTAAGTTCATACTAGATGGAATTTGATATATGTCTGTTTTGTAAGTCCACATAAGTTGGCGTCTAGGATATGTTTAACTTCTTAAGTCCATACCATATGGAATTTGATATATGTTTGTTTTATAAGTCCACATTAGTTGGCGTCTATGACACATTTTGCTCTGTAAGTCCATATCAATTGGTGTTTGATATATGTCTATTTTGTAAGTCTATATTAGATGGCGTCGAGGATACCTTTTACTCTATAAGTCCATACCAGATGGAATTTGATATTTGTTCATTTTTAAAGTCCACATTAGTTTGCGTCTAGGATACCTTTTTCTCTGTAAGTGCATGCGATATGGAATTTGATATTTGTCTATTTTATAAGTCCACACTAGCTGGCGTCTAGGACACCTTTTGATGTGTAAGTCTATATCAATTGGCGTTTGATATTTGTCCGTTTTATAAGTCCATATCAGTTGGCGTCTAGGATACCTTTGGCTTTGTAAGTCTATATCAGTTAGCGTTTGATACCTATCCGTTTTGTAAGTCTATATCAATCGGTGTCTAGGATACCTTTGGCTCTATAAGTCAATATCCACGAGCTTTTGGTACATGTCCATTTTGTAAGTCCATATCAGTTGGCAGCATCTAGGATACCTTTTGGCTCTGTAACTCCATATCAATTGGTGTTTGATACCTATCTGTTTTGTCGGTCCACATTAATTGGCGACTAGGATACTTTTGGCTTTATAAGTCTATATCAATTGGAGTTTGATTCTATCATCCTCAATTCTCCACTAGGTCTTATCATTGGAATTCAGCTTACTAGGACATTATCAAACATCCTGCGCTAGAGTGCAAATTTTATGGTTCTTTTAGTATTTAATCTCTTTACACCTTGAAAGTTCAAAAGGCGAGAGCCAATTTCACCTTAAAGTTTAAGATGATTAAATAGGGCAGTTGTTGCACCCCGTAATTTTCCCATGGATTTCAAAATTGACTTATGATTCACATTCATTTGCATTAGAATCACAATCATTCATACCATTGGTTCCTAAAAGCACGAGATCACAATCTCCTTGTAATTAGGGTTTTAAGAATGATACGCTTATATTTCATAGTATTTGATCATCATCATGATCATCTCTACCAACGCACAAGGACTTTCATCTTCTTCAAGATTTCCTCAAGTGTTAGGGTTTCATCACCATTGGTTCATCAGTTGATTTAAAGTGAACTAGGGTTTTGGCATTCATCTGTGAAATTAGGAATTAGGGTTTTATGGATTAAGCTTAAAGGATACTTCATTTAAAGGATCGTGAACAATATCATCTTGTAGTTTTCAAAGAATCTTAATTATATCATAATAACAAGATTTCATTGATTATAGAAGATTGTGATTCATCAGGTGAAAAGTCAACTGCAAAGTCAAAACTTTGAGTTTTGAAAATTTTAGTCAAGTAGGGACTTCTCAGTTTGAATTTCATTAAGATAAGGTTGATGAGTGAATTTTATCGAGATAAATCAAGAGATTTGAGATTACTTGAAAAAAGGGTTAAGATTGAAGAAGTTAAAAAATTCACTAAGAGTCCAAAATTTGGGTTCAGAGTACATGACTTCCCAAGTTTGTAACTTCTTCCTCAAGCCACCATTTTTCATTCTCAAAAGATCAAATTGAAGATAATCTTTTATACTACAACTTTTCCATTGAAGATGAGTTCCAAAAAATGCATGAATTGAAATATATGAAGTGATCAAGTTGGCATCTCAAAGTTGATTAAAATGTCCAAAGACTTAGAAATTTTTCGAAGTGTTTTCAGCTTAAAACCCCATTTTTGTAAGGTACTTTCACCATGATTTCAATTAATTCTAATAAAGTGATCAACATGAAAGTTGTAGAGGATGCTCTCATCTTTCGAAAATGCCCATGAGCAAGAAAATATGATGTTTGAGCTAGGAGAATCAAAGAGATGAAGTTAGGCATAGTGTCCATTTTTGTGTCAAGTTCATAATAGAATATCAAGCCTTACCACAAGATCATTATATTTAGGTCTCCTTACCTCCAAATCTCTCCATAATCCGAGATTTTCACAAATCCTAAATGCATTATTCAAAGAATTGAGGCTTTATCCATTTCAATTTTCCATTTAAGGATGAAATTGCAAAAAAGTTCCATTTTCATTTCCATAAAGATGACTTCAATAAAATATAAATGAATTGAGCCCATACCTCTTATCACACTACATTCACAAGCTCAAAAGAATTCCCTACAAGCCTCCCTATTGTCCAAAAAACCAGCAACATGGCATTGAAACTATGGATGAACTTGAAACTTCAAATTACATTTCAACCAAATTTCAAAACCTTAAGTCGCAAACCTAATTAATTACAATCCCTCAACTTTCCCTATAAATAGAGATCACTTCTCATTGCAAAAGGCACCTTGCAAAACACAACTAAAAAGCTTCTCAAACTTGGAATCACACATAAACCCCTAAAAACTCCATTTTTGACCTTTGAAGAACCTTATCTTCGAAACTCTTATCTCTTGAAATATCTCCACATATTCACCATCAACACACCAAATATGCATCAATGTATACATTGAATCATCACTGAAACACCCCCATTGTTCTAACCAACCCGTGGCCATTCATACTCGTACATTGACTTGGTTAGAAAGTTTGAGCAAGCTACAATGTATTCTATCAATTGCAACACATTCAGGGAGGTCCAAGCAAGCTCACCATATCACTTGTTCTCATATGGAATCATTAAAATGGGCATTGGACTTTTCTCCAATAGGTAAGTTTTCTCAAACTTGGAACTCACCATTCACGCATCATTAAGGTCTGGTTTCTGATACAAAAAGGTATACTATGATGTGTTGAAACTAACCATGTAATTATTTGTCATTTATCACGCCTCTATGTGAAGATTTGATTGACTAAACATTAGGGTTTGGTTCTGTTTTTTCTGGGTTCGTGTGTCTTAACCTTTGACTTTCAGTTTGTATAATCAATATCATTGAGTTCATTGTTTAATTTTGAGTGATTTTAATCTTTACACTTTTTTAAAATGGTTGATAAATGAAGAAGTTAGCATGTTCACCATAATTGTTGTTTGTTAAAATCTCAAGGTTGAAGGTGATGATGATGTGGCATGCTCTTGTTTGAATCCTGGGATTTGTTAAAGGATAGAAAAACACAAGAAATGGGGTTTGAATTGGTTTTTTCAAAAATTAAATCAATAAGACATGTTGGTTATCTCGGTTCTTTTGAACTCAAATTACTCCAGTCCACCTGCCAAGGTGATATCGCCTCTGTCAATTGAGATCTTAATCCACTGATTAAAAGTGATTTATAAAACACGAAGACAACCGTCAACTTTATCTTGATATCAAACCACAACTTTGTGTATCAAGGAATTACAACTTATAAATAAATATATTGTGTTTACAAATGCTTCTAATAAGCTATATCACAATTGTGATGTTTACACAAAATTGCAGCAGAAAGATTATTCAAGAGATAAAAATATGAGAGAGTTTTGCCTACTCTTGTTGATATGCACGTGAGTATTGTATTTGATCCATCTTCATCATATCCTTTATATAGAAGAAGTTTTTGATCTGTTGGTGACATAAAAACTTATTTTTGGAAGGTTGATTCTTGGAGGTGTTAATATTCTTTCTAAAAATACAGATCATGTCTAGTTCTAGCCGTTACTTTTGATCCTGTAATATTTTATCATGAATGTAATGTTGGATCTATAGTCCTTCAGAGTATCTTGATCTTGACTTCTTGTAATAAGAAATTTTGAAAATGATATATATGTTTGAAGCTTCTTTGTACTTTCAGAATTTCACTTATCAAAGTATAGCTTGAAACTTGGTGCCTCCGAAGTTATAACATCATAACATCTTTTCTTCAGGTGTGTTACTTGAATTTTCTTTTGAGTTTGTATGCATATTCCTTTCAGAGTTTCATATCATAATTCAATCATCATCTTATATGCTTTTTCATCATAACTTCTATGTATATTTAATCAATCGATTATAGAGCATAATTGTTCTTCATAATAATCATGTAATTGTTATCATCAAAACTAATACTTAGATTTAGAAGCAAACTATGTTCTAATACTTGTTTTATTATTTAATTAAATGGTTGTGTTTTAATGAATGGGTTTATCACCACCCCATTTCTTAAAGCGTGCGTGTTAAGCCTTTATGTCCCATAGGGTCTAGGGTTCGAATCCCCCTCGTCACAGATGTTTTGTCTTATTTTTTTTAAATGCATTCAATAACTTGTTTCATATTTATTTTTTTGGATGCACATTATTACTAACCACAATGCGTGGCCTAGTGGTATAAACTTTGATTTGTAAACAAGAGGGCCTAAGTTCAAGCCTTGGCAGCAACAAACCCTTTCTTTTTACCACTTGTTTTTGTTCTATTTTTTCTTCCACTTTCCATTTGATTTTTCTACATGCAAATTAACTCCTCTTGAGCCGATTTTTTATATACTGCCATTTATCACCTCTATTTTGTGAATATGTGAAAAAATACCAAAAATAGTTTTTATTTTAACTATTTTTATGTAGTTGAAAATCAAGTCTTTTACATGTTCTTCTAAGACTTCTCCTTTGATTTCCTTGTTGATTTCTTGGCTAAATTAAAATGGAATGATCATAACATGATATGTATTGATTATTTCTTGATGGAATGCTTCTTGTGATGATTATACCATGATTAACTTGACTTTTGTTTAGGGTTTTATCATGACTTTGATGTATGTTTCTTCTTTTACGTAAAATTTTAGTCATGATGTTTTGTTTTAACTTTTGATGCATGAAACCTTTGTCACTTGTTTTTTGTTTTATTTATGATGAGTGCTTGACATATGTTTGACTTATGGACCATCTTGATAATATGATAATGCTTTCTCCTAACTTTTAAAACCATGTTCTCTTTTAACCTTGATGCTTGCCATACTTTACTTATTTCGTGATTGAGTTAACCCTGTAACATGAGTTGTTTGCCTCTTGGGATGTGTTTCCTAAATAAAATCCTTTTAACCACGAACCATAACATGTTTGAATGATATTTTCATAAAAATGTGCTTTCATCTTCCATCCTTTTGTCACAACTTTTACTTGATACGCATGTTTATTTTTTTTTTTGAATTCATTCAATTGTTTATTCATTTCTTGTGTGACTCATATGCTCTCTTAGGCTCACTTTATTAATCTTAATCCTTGATTAAGATTTGATTCAAGATAGACATTATTATTTTAATCCAAGCATGAAAACATTAGGATAAAAGTTCCCCATTTTAATCCAAACTCTAAGTCCATCATGGCATGTCAACATTAGATTAGATTCCCTTCAATCTCAACCTTAGGTCCACTTTGCATGAAAATATTAAGATCTCAAGTCTCTCGTTGGACTTTCTTTTCTTTTGCATAGCATTCTTTAATACTAAAACATTTTCTCAACCAAAAATCCAAAACAAAATCAAAGCAAAAACCAAAACAAAATCCAAATCATTTTGCCACTTGGCTTTTCTCCTTAAAAGCTTTTCAAAAAGGACATGTTAATTCCATTCTACACAACACAATGCGTGGGTCTCCAAAGATCGAGCGATAAAGGTTAATTGTTAGAATCTGAACTTAGAATCATTCATAAAATACATACAAAAAACCCATTTTTAAGAAGAACTATGGTGTTCTGATTCCCTTGGGGATATGTAGGTGTGGGGTTGCAAAGCTCAGGAAAACACACTAATAAATATCTTTTCTTTTTCCCAATGAGTTTATGCATACATTACCCTTTAGAAAGTAAGTTGTAGATATATACACACCCATTGATTAGAATAACAAAAGTGGATATTCTGGAGTACCACGGACGTAAGGGGTGTTAATACCTTCCCCTTACGTAATCGACTCCCTTACCCTACATTTGGTTGCGAGATTATTTTATTTCCCATTTTGAGGTTTTCTCTATATTTTCCTTTCCCTATTTCCAAGATAAATAAAGTTAGGTTCCACTTTATTTGTTTTAAGAAGCTTTGTGCATATTTTTCACGTTGCTTCACTATGAATGAGGTGACAAAGTTAAGGTTGTCAAGTTGCAAACCTTGCGACGACATTATGATTTTTGTTGATGGGAGAAGACGAAAATATTGTAGGCTATACGTCGAAGGTGAAGAAACACGTCCATATCATGAAGGGTTGTGGTGAAACCCTAACTTATAATATGATAGTTGATAAGCTAATGCATATGTTGACCTCTCACTTTGATCATGTTATCGTAGCTATTCAAGAATCCAACAAACTTGAAATCCTAAACCTAGAAGATTTAGTTTGATCGTTGGAAGCACATAAGATTAGGATTGTCAAAAGGAAACAAGTTCAAGACTAGATACAAGAACTGAAAGCCCATTCATAGAAAATGAATGGCGGTTCCATCAAATTCAAAGAAAAATTTGACAAGACTCAGGACAAGAAGGCAAATTTCTGCAATGTTTTTGTATTCGAAGCATTTACGTTAAATGTAATTTACTTTATTTACTTTTTTCTAATTTGTTATCTTTAACCAAAGTTTATTGTTTGCATGCAGTTTATTGTTATTTAAGCATTCTAAACCCAAAACACATTATTCTCACTATATATTTTCTTTGTACAAATCATCTTCGCTATTTATTCTATCAATCTCTTAAGTGAACTAAACTCGTGATTGATTACTAAAAACACCAATAAACAAATTAGTACGCCTGGTGGGACCCTTTTGTGAAATTTTTTAACTTTTTTAGTAATAAACATCTTACGTTCACTATTATCTTGTGTGTCTTTAAATAAGACATTTTTTTCAATTTTCTTCATTTTTATCCGTTGGAGAACTGGTAGAACTCTTGTTGAAATGATATGTCCAAAGAACACTTCCCTTCCTCAAAATAATGCTCTAGATATAGAACAACCAGTTAAATTTACAACCGATCATATAGGAACTTCAACTTATATTTTGGAAAATCCTATTGTGATAAGTCCAGTGTTGACCTCAACTATATTGCCAAGAGTGTAGGTGCCACAACCTCAAGTTTATAATGTTCCAACTACCCCCGGGGTTACATATAATTAAGGAGACTAAATTCCCCCCTTTACCTTGAATTTTTTGCTACCCCTCAGTTGTAGAGACCAACCTTATGGCGTGTTAACCGTAATGATGCTTGGCCTACACCCCACTACGTCAATGTATGCAGCTAATGTGATGGAAATTATGCCCCTATTTATCCACGCGTACCATCAGAATTTGCAATAAGCAGCCTTGGTCGAGAGGCGCAACATCAAGTCATACTAACATTAACCATTATTTCCCTCAAGTATTTAAGGCCATAACTGAATACGAGAAATGATGAAATGGTTAACATGTTAACACAAAAAATTAGCACAGTGTTTAATCCCTCGATTCAAAACACTAAGAGTACCTATCAACAATTAGCCTAACAAATGGGACAAAGTGTAGATTTCTTGGGCGCTCCCCAAGCGCCAATTCCACCAATACCTCAAATGCAGAATCTGGGGCTTGATTAAACTTTAGAAGTTCCAAATAATATAGGGATACCTAATAATCATGGGAAATAACAGGTTGCGTAACAACCTAAGCCCGACGCTTAATTTATAAAATAAATCAAAGTATTTTTTGCCAAGGGTGTCACATATTATCATTATAAAACATCCTTTATCAACTTAAACATATCACAACAAAACTTAATAACTAAAGTATCATACTTCAATTTATCTCTTTTAAAATTAAACATTTTTATAAAATAACATAAGCCAACAAAACATCGATCAAACAACTGAAAACGACTCGTTCCCAAATGTTACATATCAGAGAAACTCCAACTAAATAACGAAAAAGAAAATAAATAACGAAGTAAGCTTCACAACCAACTTCCAACTCATATCAGAAATTTATCCTCCTGAGTATTTGTACCACATCGTATAAAACAACACAAAAAACAAATAAATGGGTGAGAATATTCTAAAAACATATAAACAGTGTAAAATAATGCAATGGTTGGATCAAAGAACACAATGATCAAATACAAAATTATTTCACAACCACAATAAATTCGCAATGCATTTATGTATGCAATGTGACTGATAACTCGAATTAATGTACGTGGTATTAATTTGGATATCAGAAGTTTGTTACAGATCTCGTTCACTCACGAATGGTTCCTCTTCAAACCTGGTCACATTTCAGAACCCCAAACTCATCACTTGTCCCCACTTTTGAACATATGACCTGTTACTTCTCAACACTGACACATATGATACATAACATTTTAATAATGCAACAACACTAATGGTTCCACTTCTAACCATTAACAACAACACATAAGGAAATCATAGTAATTCCCACTCTGAACTACGTATCTCAACATTAACAACATATAATTATATTCTTCAACAAATAATTATACAAACGGTTCACACTCATACATATTTATATAACTCACAACATACAATAATGTAAAACTTCTCAAATATTTTTAAATGCATCATAAGACGTCATCTCAACGTAAATATCAAGGTCATATAATTTCTCTTCAACAACCATCTCACATAACCATCAACATGCCTCCTCGTTGGGAAATCAATCACAATAATCAAAGCAAAATTATTTCCTCTCCATTAACCATTTATTTTCATTTCATAACAAATAATGACATATAATCACGTTCTCAAGTATACTATTAACCTCCTAGGACCTTACGATGAGGTATTACTACGCATTAGTTTTCCAACACTTCAAATTGCGCCTCAAACGGAGCCACTGAATTCAAGTTATGATGAAAACAAAATAAGAGTAATTTCGTTGCTATAATGTCTCGTTACGTGGGTTCCTCCCTCACTTAGAGACAACTCTCTAAGTGAGGCCCTCCTTTGCTAAGCATGGACGTGCATATCTACAAACCCAGAAATATGATTTTCACCATTGTAGGATCTCTAGAGCTCCAATTTCGATTCCATAAAAACTAGTACGCTCAGAACTTCATCACTTATCAAACATACATAATTTCTCACATTATTTGAACATGTTAATCATTTATCTCATCAATTTGTTGCAAGTATAAGGATATGTTTATCAAGCTAACATTCATGAACATAAGCATAACAAATTCAGATTTGCAAATACACATCATATACAATCTCAACAACATAATAGAGCACATATTTCATGTCAATTACAAAAACAAAATAGTTTTCACATAAAACTCAATCAAACACTCAAATCTCAACAATGGAGAAAAACCTATAGGAGAGTGAGGATCCCTCTTTACCCTTCATGCAATACACCTATATTCAAGTAATTTTCCTCCCTTAACTTAATTTCTAGTAGCTGATCAAGGTCTTGTCCATGGTGTTCTTCTTCTCCCTCGAAGCCTTGTTTTTCTTCTTTTCCCAATTTGCATAAATTCTACGTACTGACAAGTTTGGCTCCCCTTACTATTTCTATTTAAATTACTTAATCATATTTTTCACAATTCTCAAATTTCACTTGACTTTTAGGCTCATACTCGTTACCACACTAATTTCACTAAAATTTTAATTCACCCCATAACTCATTATTTCTCTTAATCTATTATTTTATTTAAATAAAATCTCATAATTCCAAATAAAATCCCAACAAATACCAAATAAATCATATAAAGCATTTTATCATTCAAATTATTAAATAAAGAAAGTAAAAAATTCAATTAAATAAATAATTGAAAACTCAGGGTATTACAACTCTCCCACAATTAAAGAATTTCCGCCTTGAAAGTTACCCGAACAAAAAAGCTCTGGATAAGACTCTCTCATCCAACTCTCCATCTCCCACACCATGCTTCCTCTAACTAGTCCTCCCTACACCACTTTCACCAACATGATCTATTTACCTCTTAAGTGTCTCACTTCTCGATCATCTATTCACAATGGTGATGCTTCCGTAGTCAAGATATCTATCAGTTACACATCATCCATTTGAATCACATGAGACAGATTAAGAATATACTTGTGACGTTCAGACACAAGAAAAACAATCTGAAGGTGGTAAAGAAACTTCGTAGGCCACTTCTCCCACTCTATTCAGAATCTGGTAAGGAACAATGAAATGAGGCGTGAGCTTTCAAGACTTCGATGCACGACCAACACCATTCACTGGAATGATTCTTAGGAATACATGATCACCCTCTTGAACCTCAAGAGCTTTCATATGTTTATCATGTTAACATTTTTGTCTTCTCTACATTGTTTTCATCTTCTCTTGATTCATCTTATTATTTTCAGTAGCTTGTTGAACAATATCAGGTTTAAGCATTGTACTTTCATAAGCATCATACAAACACAAAGGTGTCCTATACCTTATACAATACAAAGCCTTAAAATATTCCATCCCAAAACTAGAATGGGAACTATTGTTGTAGGTAAACTCGACCAATAGTAAGTAAAAGTCCCATTTACCTCCCTTCTCTGAAACACAAGCTCTCAACAAATCTCCAAATACTGGATAACCCTTTATATTTGATCATCTATATGCGGATGATAAGCAGAACTTAACTTCAGTTAGGTTCCCAAACATTCCTGTAAACTCTCCCTGAACCTCGATGTGAACTTCAGATCTCTATATGAACTAATGGTCGAAGGAATACCATTCAAAATAACAATCTTCTCGATATAAACCTCAACTAGCTTCTATAATGAATAACTGATATTTATTAGAATAAAATTAGAAAACTTAGTCAATCTATCCACCACAACCCAGAAAAAATCATTTCCCTTATAAGTCTTAGGGAAACTTGTCACAAAGTCCATAGAAATGCTACCATACTTCCACTCAAGAATACTCAACAATTTCAAAAATCTAGGCAGATTGTGTTGCTCAATCTTCGACTTCAAACAAGTTAAAAAAAGAATACACAAACTTTGTAATATCCTTGTTCATACCTTGCAACCAAAACATATTTTTATGGTCTTGATACATTTTACTAGCTCTAGGATGAATACCCAAGCTGCTCTTGTGACCTTCTTCAAGAATTCTCTTCTTAATCTCTGGCAAGTCTGTAACATAAACTCTGTCGCAAAATTTCATAATCCCCTTCCGATCTACTCTAAAATCTTCTTATTTACTTTGATTTACACCAATCGGTCAATCAATCCCAAGTCTAATTTATAACCTTCTCTAATTTCTTCAGGAATACTGCTAGTCAACCTCAACATACCTAGCTTCACACTGTTAGGAGCCATCTCACACATCAAGAGAAGATCCCACAAGTTTTCAATCAAATACAGTTCTCTAACCATAAGCGTCGACATATGCAATGACTTCATACTCATAGAATTTGCTACCATATTAGCTTTACTCGTGTGGTAACCTAACCTAAAATCAAAGTCCTTACAAAATTCAAGCCATCTATTTTGCCTCATATTCATTCCTTTTGATCAAACATATACCTCATACTCTTATGATCACTGAACACCTCAAATCTCGAACCATACAGACAGTTCTTCCAACCCTTGGGCATAAACACTACAACTACCAACTCTAAATCATGGGTAAGGTAATTCCTATTATGAACCTTCAGTTCACTCAAAGCATAAGCTACCACACGACTATTCTGCATAAGCACACGACGTAAGCCCATCTTTGACGCATCATAATACAAGACAAAAGATTCTTTCACAATTGGAAAAATCAAAATTGGCACTTATATCAACCTCTTCTTCAGCTCTTGGAAACTTTCTTCGCACTTAACACTCCATACAAAAGCTTGACCCATTTTAGTCAACTAAGTTAGAGGTAACACTAACATCTAAATCCCCTCAATAAATCTGCTATAGTAACCAGCAAAACCCAAAAAACTTATAATATTGATAACTAACTTAGGAGTGTCCCACTATAACATTACTTCTGTTGGAACAAAATTTGTTCATGCTCCTTTGAGTTCATACTCCGTGGGTTTTGAATATAACAAAAGTAATTAAAGAACAATAGGGTATACTAACATTTGTTTAAGTGTGCAGGATCATTAAGCTAGTAATTAAATAAGGTTTTGACCCAGTTAAATTACTTTTAAAGAAGAAGCAAATCGGATTCTAATAGATTTAGAATCTGATGTTTAAATGGAACCTATAAACCATATTGACATAACCTCTAATGTTCAAATTTAACTCTAAGCACCAAAATAGAAACACATTATAACGTATGTTTTTCCGTACTCCGTGCAAAAGCATCTACATCTTGTCAACGACTAGAATTATGGAAAAAAAGTCAACTAGAGGTTTAACACAAGGCTCAAGGTGCACTGATATGATTTCTTTTGTCTATTCCACCATGTCTATCGATTCCTTACTTGAGAAAGACACAATGGATAAAAGATATACGCAGAAGATGAAGATCCTTATCGTACCAACTCCAGCATATCTATCTTGGAAACAACTTCTTCAACAAAGACATATGGGCAAGAAAGCTTTCAACGTCTCAGTTGTTCCCTCTATATAAAGATCCAAAGATTAAAAATAAGTAACACGCAAATAAATAACAACATACAACAACAAAGAACATATGTGTTTCGTTCTCTAAGCTTTTATACATAGGTTATTGTATTGCACATAGACATGATATTTTTGTACACTTGCATGATCTATGGAGTAAGTAAGATCAAAGGAGAAGGTATGGGTTATAATGGATAATTCTCCAAAGTTCAGATCTTAAAGAAACCCTGAAATGCTTATTCTTCAATCAGTGCTCAAATAATGCTAAAAAATTATTTTGTGCATGCTTCTAATAAGGGTAAGAATCTGATCTAATCATAACCCAAGATTACTGATTTAAAAGATCTGAATAAATTTGCACCTAAGAATTTAAATTCAAAGGTTCTAGAGAATTCAGTTTCCAGGAATCAACAATCAAAGGTACATAATAGATCAGAACCTGGAGTTCAAAAGTCAAAAGTTCTGAAGAATTTAGAACCAATAACCTCCAAGTCAAAGGTTTTGAAAAAATCAGAACAAAGGACCTTTGGACTAATGTTTCTGAAAGATTCAAAAACTCATGTCAAGAATTATCCAAGACAAAACATTTATAAAACAAAGTCTGGAATGAGCCTAGGAATTACTATCATGCAAAATCAAAAAACAAGAAAAAGCTTGTTATAAATAACCATAGAGGAACCATAATAGTATGTGTACCTAGATTTCAAATTGTGTTTGATTCAAATATGCCCAAAGGGAAGAAATAAAGATGCAATTCTAATACAAGGACAATGGTTGGCTATTAGATATAAAAGATAGAAGGCATACATTCTATATCCCAACACTAAAAGAGGAAGCAAGTGTGGATTTTAGAAGGAGCCGAAATGGACATAATGGCTATGGATTTTATTGAATATTTATTTAATTGAGTTCATCTAGCAAAGCATTGTTGAAACTAAGTGGAATTCGAAAATAAACTGGATGAACAAAAAAGAAGGTATCAATCAGAGAAAAAAACAAATCTATAATTATCAGTATGTGTATTCAATTGTAGCTTTTAAGGAAGTTCAATTTTGAAGACTGATTTCTCTAAGAAATTCCTACAGAGTTCATGCTTTCAGATCATTAATAGGAGATTTTCATCAAGAAGGATCAAAAGCTAATTTAAGATGTATGTGCTCTTTGATTAACCTTTCTTCTACTAGGCATGGTATATTAACCTTTCTTCACTTAATAACTAAGGGAATATTTTATAGTCAGAAAAGTTCAGCTAGTTAAATTATGTAATGCTGACTATGCTCTAGGTAGTGTTGAGAAAAGTCCACTTGTGGAAACTATCAACTCGTTGGTCTAAATTAAGTATTTTTAGCTAAGTATAAGACCAATAACTTATTACTATGTCTACAGAAAACATAGGATTCATCTCAACTACTGAATATTGCACACATGTACGCTAAATAGTATATCAGCTAGATGATTGACAGTCGTGTGAAGACAAGTTGTTATCACTCGTGGTATATGCAAAATTATTCAGTTCTACTCCTTGAAACAAATGAATTCTTCTCTAATAATTATGTGTTTGTCTCTAAGATAGGTATGTTGATCTATTGTTAGTCAAAAGCAACTTCTGTTAGAGTTTGATAATCTAACTCTGATAAAAAACAATCTTTGAATTACTTCAGAAACCAAATCATAAAATGGAGGATTTAATTGTAAGAGTATGTGATGACACCTATGACTCCAGGATTCTGATAATGTTTTGTTACTCCAAGTTTCCACAAGGTTAAAAACTTTTTGGTAATGATGTGTACCTCCTTAATATTCTTAGGTACTATCTCTCTCTCACTCTCACTCTCTCTCTCTCTCTCTCTCTCTCTCTCACACACACACACACACACATCTACTGATGTTTTGTTGTCTTGTATTTTCAAGATTTTAATCTTTATTTATTTCATACATCTAAACTGTTTTGTACCTCATAAAGATTGTCCTTAAAAGAACCACAGGAAAAGACTGTTGTCTTGCATCACCCTTGGCTAAGTCTTTAAGAATCCTTTCTCTTATCTTGTTTTAAAATCAATTTTTTTCTTCTCTTTGATTTCCAAATCTCTTCATTTATTCACTCAACCTGAGATGACTTCTATATATGCTTTCGTTGTCAAAAATCAGTTAGTTGTCAACAATGAAGGGCTTGTTTATTTTGAAGAGTTGTTAGCCCTTGGCTATGATTTTAAAATAGTAGTCTATGAACAAGGATGGAATGGCTACTTCAGTTTGCTCTTTGGATTCACTTAATCAAATCTTACCAAATAATTTTGGGTAAACACATAGATCCAACAACTTAATCTAGAGTTTTCCATTCTTTCAAATGTTTATGGTGTTCCTATCTTCATCACCATAGCCACTATTGCTAATGCTATAAACTGTAAAGATGTTAGGGTTCCTCTAGATATACTTTTAGGGGAATACTATATTCCTTTTAATTGTATCTTCATTGATCCTTCAAACAACTATGCTTTCTCTAATCTTTGTTACAAAGAATTTGTGTGGTATCAACTTCAGAACACAAACTTCTTTCCAAGGAATGAGGATCTAGATTCTTTAGATATTAATGAAAATGATCTTCTACTTATTTTCACCTCTAACACTCAGATCAATCTTCCTCAAATCATGTTTGACTGCATGATGAAGACTCTCTGGACCATACATGAAGGAAATCCCTTCTTCATTCCTTACGGATGAGTTCTTTTTGAACTTTTTATTCAAGAAGGAGTAGTGTTAACCTTTGAGGATGACTCTTCTAAAGCATGGAGTGAAAAGTTGAAAGCTAAATTCAAGTTAGTCTGTTGGAATGGATATTCTTATGTTTAACTTTGTTTGTGTTGATGTATGTTTACCCTTGTTATATTTATTCTTACTTAGGTTTGTAAAAATGACAAGCCTTATCAAAATTCATAGATATGAAAATTTAAGAAATTATCAAATATCAGGTAAGATAAAGGAAACTCTTTATTAATTAAAGAGATGCATTAAAAATATTGTTACAAATGTTTCTTAATAATATTCTTCTTAGAATCCTTCATTTGTCTTAGGAAATTTTTCCAACCAAACCTTCCAAACTTCGTCCCATTCTCCATCTTATTTACCTTTCTTCTCAAGCTTTTTCACCAACCTTTCTAAAGTCCTTCTAACAGGAAGAACTTTAGTTGATGTAGATGCTCGTGAAGTTAAGAAGGCCATTGCCTTTGAAGCCACCTTCTCCTTGATATTCTCTTCCATTGCCTACTTTTTAAACCGATTTGTCACCTTCTTCTGGAAATCTCTCTTATGTGCCTTGAACTACTTTGTGTTTCCCATTCCTGTATTTAAAGTTGGATGAGGTGAAAATGTTCACATGGAATGCTTGTATTTATAGAAGAATATCTTTATTAATGTACAAATCTACATTCAATATTGCCTTGGGAAGCTACTTTTGTTAATATCTTATCTTATATATCTTGTAAGTTATGGAACAACGTTTTCCTTCTCTATAGCTAATAAGGTTATGGAAACTGTTTGGTCTATTTTATTTTGTACTTTCTTTAAATTGTTTTTGTGATCGGTGGAAATAGAACTGACTGTTTTTTAAGCTGGTTTCGCGAAATGTCGCGGTAAGCAAGAGTCGCCACCGTCTTTTATGTTCTCCAACATGGAAAGTACAAAAGCACAGCAAAATTCCTTATTCGAGAATGTTTCTCGGTTCGGGAGGTAGATTTATAGAAAGGGAAGGTGTTAGCACCCTTTCTATCCGTGGTTATCCACGGGCTCTTAGGTACTTGCTCTTATGTTTTCAAAATTTGTTTGCTTTTCAAGTGTGCGTGGGTTTTGAAAAAGTTTCGTTTGAAAAATTTCTAGGTAACTCTTGTATCTGTCCTCAAGAGTGTGTGAAAAATTTGTTTGAAAACTTTTAGAAAGTGTGAGGTGTGAAAAATTGTTTTGTTTGTTTGAAAAGAGCAAGTACCCAGGAGAATCTACCTACTCTAAGGAATTAGGCTGTGTAAGAGTCCTTTAGATAGTGCTATCCCACCATTGAGAGGTAGGTAGCACCGTCATTGGAGGTATTCGGGTCAATTCGATTATCGGGACAATGTGGTCACCGAGGCAATGGTAGGACACCTTAGAAGTAACCCTAATGTCCTAAATCCTTTTTATCCGAGGCAATCGTTTTGAGGCGACTGGATCTTTTAGACAGAAGGGCGACCTCTAAGACACCCTATACTTGATGACCACGTTCGAGGAAACCAGTGAGGCGTACCCTAGGAGTGGCATGTGCTTTGTGTGTTGTTTTCAGTTAATGTTTATCTTTGCATGTTATTTGTGAGCTACGGATTGATTTTATTTACATACATTCTTTCATGCATTGTTAACAGTAAGGAGTGCGGAAAATAAATTGCGGAAATGTAAATCTAACTATTACAAGGCGCGGATCTATACATCGCCAAAAAACAAAAACCCGTTTTTGAAAAGTAAATGCAGAAAATTAAGGAAAGCAATAAAATCCTAATTACTATTACATCCTCTGTACAGATACATGAATATAATCAGAATAAATACGCGAAAGAATTAAATCGGGAACGTCTTAAGGGTTTTGACCCTTTTGAGAAAGAAATTGAATTTTTTGTCCTTTTTTGTAATTAAATAAAGCCTAATTACTAATTAATTAATTTATTAAAAGAAAATATTTTTGTATTTTTATGTTTTTATGAAATAAAGTAAAAAAGAAATTAAAAAAATGAAAGTAAAAGACCTAATTCTAAATTAATTTTACTTATTAAAAAAATGTTAAAATTAGACTAATTAAACTAATTAATTTATTAGTATTTTATTTACAAAATAAGTTAATAAGTAAAAATGTTTTTTTTTTGGTTTTATTGTGAAAAATATTAATTGGTTAATTTTGGTGATAATAACAATAATTAAAAGTTAATAACTAAATTAGAAAATATAAAAAGGAAAAGAAAAAGAATAAACCAAGGGAGGGGGTCTGGGCCCAATATGGAGGTGGAAATTGGAATCTGAGGCCCATTTGCACAAAGCCCGTTGACTTTCTGGATTGCCAAGAATGCTTGTTGACTGAGAGCATGGTGCTCCTCACCTCTTGGCCCATGGATGGACGCTTGGGACACTTGGCATACTGATCTGTGAGGATATATGGTGTGCCATCCTTGGAACGTTGCATGCAAGTATGAGAAGAAAAATAATATAACGCGTTAGGGGGACCTGGGGATCGAACCCAGGTCCCAGTAATTACCAGACACATCATCAACCACCAGACCACTTTGCACGCTTTGTTAGTAAGATACATAATGAAAGTAATATGTGAAAACAGATTATTATGCTAGACAAAACAGAAACGCGCACGTTATTTGAACAAGCCACCCACGCATAGACACCTCATCATCGTCTCCAATGAATTCCTGCAAAACAAATCAAGTAGCGGGGGTTTTTAACCCCCACAATGCATAACTGCCAAGAATAGCGATTGGGTGTACAGTGAACATAAAAAGGGCGCGGTGGTTGGGTTGTCTTCGTCTCATTCAGATGATTTCAACCATGTGCATTTGGAGGTCTAATTTTGCTATACGTGGAAAGCCCTAAATTTAAAGCTCTGAAACCCTAGGTCTCTTCAATGGTGTTTTGCAATTCCGGGCATTATAACGCAATTGAATTGTACCAAAAGCTTCGCCTGAGTTCTATAAACACAAAACAAACAATGAAAGATGTCAAAAATGCATGAATCGATGGTTATGATTTTGAAAAAAGAAGGTAAACCGTATGACTGTGTAGCACGAGTTCTTGAGTGTTAGGACTTGTTTATGATTGCAATAGGTTCCTGGCAATGCTGGCAATGTGTTAGAAGCAAGAAAAGTGATTGAATTATGCTGGAATATGGATTACAGTTTGTGAATTTCTTTGGAATTTTTGGAATTGGTTATGACCGTTTTAGGGGTCTCTAGGTCGTGCTTGAGGTCTTCAAGGCTTGCATATATGTGTATGAATGAGAATCAAGTGACATTAGGAGCCTTAAACCATTGCAATGATGTTTTGAGATTCTTCATAACCACCATTAAAGGAACTTGCCATGTTTGTTCAAATTTGAATTTCCATGCTTAATTCAGCTTGCCACGAATTTGGTAGGTGTATTATGATGCATCAAAGTCATTCAAACCACAAGATATCATTGAATTAATTTTTTTTGATTTTATTTGAATTTTATGGATTTAAAATGAATTAAATCAAATAAAATTAAATAAAAATAGTAAAATTAATGTTTAATCTTGAAATTGATCATGGGACACGTGGGTGGCATGACAAGGCTGAACCAAGTGGAAAAAGTGGGCCCTTTTGTCAAAAATTGAAGTTTCAAGGATAGTTGACTTTGGCCATTTCACAAAAATTTCCCAACTTCTCCAATGCATATCTTGCTCAATTTTGATCATATGAACATGTTCTTGGACATTTTGGAAAGGTCTTGAAGTCGTCTAACCAATTCATTTGGTCCCATATCATATTGATTTACCAATCTCAAGTTATGGTCTTTGACTTAAAGTGCCTTTTTGTTGACTTTTGAAAATGACCTATAATGTTGAAATTGATAACTTTTTGTGAGAGCATTTCTTGGATTTGGAATGTGAAGATGAGTTGTAGGTAATGTCCTCCCCTTCAAAATGAGCATTGGATGGAATTTTTCTGATGAACCATGAAAAAGTTATGCCTTGGTCAAGTTACAGTTGACTTTTCAGCTGTCCAAAAATGGAAACTTTTGCATCTTGATGATTTTTGAGCCATGCTTGTGGAATCATGATCAAGACTTGATAAAATGATGATTGTGGCTTCAAAATAAGATGTTGACCAAAAATTTTGACTTTTGACTGCCAAATGACCATTTTACCCCTACAGTTGATTGTGAAGCAATTAGGGCTTTTGGTTGTACAACTTGATGCTGTGAGTCTTGAAACTTGACATGTAGATGCTTGACAATGTGTATAGGCATATGTGACTTGATTGATCCTTTGAAAACCTCAACTTCCTTGCAGGAACCAAAACCCTAATTTGACTGGCTTAAGAGGATGGTTTGATTGTGCAACCCTTGAGTAGACTTGAGCAAATTAAGATGATGCTTGTCAAAACTTTGAAGAATATGGGAGGGCAAATTTTGGGGTACAACAGTTTTCATGCTTTTACTTTAAACCTAATTGATGGTTAAGCACACTCTGCTAATAGATGTATTAAAGTGAGACATGCATAGTAACATTTTCTCTTATTCACTGATTGCTCACCTACTACTTCTTTTACTCTCTACTTATTTTATTATCCTTACTGAGTAGAATATTCTTTCTTTTACTGTTGAGTATCTTTTTCTCTCTCTATTTTATTTATTTACTTTTTGTTGATGACAAAAAGGGGAGAAATACGTGAGTATTTAAAGAGTTTGATAAAAACATTTCTATGTCTTGTATCAAGATCTTGAACCCATTTGAATATTATATGCTTATATTTTGATTTAAGAAAAGGGTTTAATAACTTGGGAAGAACTTAGGGGAAACTTACAAAACTCAACCTATGAGCTATTCAGGCTCTTAATTTTTCTAGTTACTAAAATTGGTTTAAATAATTTGGATAGAACTTAGGGGGAGCTTACAAACTTCAACCTATGGACTATTAGACTTAGAGGGAGCTTACAAACTTCAACCTATGGACTATTAGACTTAGAGGGAGCTTACAAACCTCAAACTCTAATATTATCAAATTATTAAAATTGACCAACCAATTGTTCTTAAATACTAATGCTTGTCATCATCAAAAAATGGGATATTATTGGAATAAAATTTGTTCATGCTCCTTTAAGTTTATACTCTTTGGATTTTTATGATAATAAAATTACTTAAAGAACAATAGACTTACTAAAATTTAATTAAGTGTGGAGAATTATTAAGCTAGTAATTAACTAAGGTTCTGACCCAGTTATGTTACTTGTAAAGAAGAAGCAAATCATATTCTAATAGAATCATAATATAATGTTTAAATGGAACCTCAACACCATTTTGGCATAGCCTCTGATGTTCAAATTTAACTCCAAGCACCAAAATAGAAACACATTACATTGACTATTCATCCGTACTTTGGGAAAAAAACAACTACATCTCGTCAACAACTAGAATTATGGAAAAAGTCAACTAGAGGTTTATCACAAGGGTCAAGGCGGAGTGGTACGATTTCTCTTTCCTAATTGAACATGCCTATGAATTCCTTACTTGAGAAAGACACAATGGATAAAATAATTATTTAGAAGATGAAGATCCTCATCATACCAACTCTAATGTATCTCTCTTGGAAACTGCTTCTTTAGCAAAGACACTTGTGCAAGCAAGATTCCAATGTCTCTTTTGTTCCCTCTATGTATGGAGCTAAAGATTCAAAATAAGTAACACACATATACCTAACAACATACAAAAAAATAACATATATGTTTCGTTCTCTATGCTTCTGTACATAGGTTGATGTATTGCACATAAACTATGAGATATTCTTACACTTGTATATCTTAGAAATGTCAAGTAACAAGGTCTTTGTGTGTGTTGTATTGATTGTACCTATGATTGTACATCATGTTCATCTTGTTGTAATCCTAAACATTTTGTTTAGAATTTGTAAAACTCTCAGACTGGTTGTTTGAACAAGAAAGTCTTAGACTGAGTGTTTGAGAAAGGAAGTCTCTTTTACATGTGATTGAGCAAGGATGTCCTAAACTACATGTTTAGGAAAGGAATTATCTTTCAAGTGCAATTGAGAAAGGAAGTCATGAACTGCATGTTTAGGCAAGGAAGTCCTAAAATGCAGATTTAGGAAAGGAAATCTCTTTCTGGTTAGATTGAGCAAGGAAGTCTTGAACGGGTGTGTTTAGGCAAGAATTCTCTTTCTGGTGAGATTGAACATGAAGTCTTGGACTGGTGTGTCTTAGAAAGATTGTAATTAGGTTCTGATTATAGTAAAATGCTCTTGTGTGGAAAGAGGACTGAACTACTCTCGTTATAGAGGAACCATGATAATTTTTGTGTGTGATTTACTTAATGCTTCCAAAATTTAATGGTTCCACTAATGCATACTCTAGATTAGAAACTGAACTTAGTATGATTAATAAGGTGTTGTTTCTAAAAAGAAAAAGTTATTAGATACACAATTCAACACACAACTTCATGTTACCATCTTTATTTTTAACCAATAACATTGGTGCTTCCCTTGGAAAAATGCTAGATCTGAGAAACTTCTTCTCTAACAGGTCTTCTTACTATTTCTTCATCTCACTCAACTCAGAAGCATGCATTCTATACAATGTCATTGACACAGGTATAGTATCAGGTACTTAGTCTATGGAAAAATCAATTTCTCGCTCCGACGGTAAGTCACAAATCTCTTTAGGAAAAAAATAAGGAAACTAACACACCATAGGCATATCACTAGCCCCAAAATCCCTCTCCACTCAAGGAATCGAACATCATGAGCACCTGATCATTCTCCCTCAAAGACATCTCAACCTGACTGGTGGACATGAATATCAAATCTATACTTTCTTTGGATTCAGGAAACAACATAACCTCCATAACACATGCACTTTTACAATCAGAGGAACACTGAACAAACACTCCAAACCTGAAACATCTCATAGAAGCATAAGCTTCTCCCCCAATTTTTTCAATCTCGCTCTTACTGGCAAGCGGTTAGAAAAACAAATGAGCACTGACATTGTTTCACACACATGTCACATACTAGGAAACATATAACATCATAAAACATGTTTGGATGGACCGACCTACTATGATACCAACTATGTAACACCCTAACCCGACACACAAGTTATAAAATAAATCAGAATATTTTATACTGAAGGATGTCACACATTCTCAACATAAAGCATTTTTCATCAACTTAAACATATCACACCACAACTTATCAATTAAAATATCATACTTCAATTTATCTCTTTAAAAATAAAACATTTGATTAAATAACATAATCAAACAAAACATCAACTTAAACAACAAAAAAGTGACTCGTTCCCAGTTGTTACAGAATAGAGCAACTCCAACTAAATAACAAAAAAAAGAAAGTAAATAATGAAGTAAGCTTCACGACTAACTTCCAACTCACATAACCTATTACTCCTCTTGAGTATATGTACCACATCGTACAAAAAATCACAAACAAACAAAGAAAGGGGTGAGAATACACTCAAAATATATAAAATGGTGTAAAAGAATGTCAGGGTAGCATCAAATAACACAATCATCAAATACACAATTATTTCACAACAACAAGAAATTCGCAATGTGTTTATGTATGCAATGTCACTCAAAACTCGACTTAACGCATGTGGTACTAATTTGGACATCAACATAACAAAAAAATGTTTTCCTCGCCATTAAGTATGTATTACAATTACATAACAAATAACACCATATAATCATGTTCTCAAGTACATTATTAACCTCTTAGGACCTTACCATGAAGTAGTGCTACAGGTTATCAGAAGAATTTCGTTGTTGGAGTGCCTTGCTACGTGAAGCCCTCCCTCGCTTAGCGTGGATGCACAGATCTGCAGACTCAAAAATACAATTTTTACCATTTTAGGACCTCTAAAGCTTTGACTTTGATTCCATAAAAACCAATACGTTTATACTTCCATCACACATCAAATATACATCATTTCAAACATCATTTTAACATATTAGTCATTTATCTCATCAATTTATTACAAATATAAGGATATGTTTATCATGCCAACATTCATGAACATAAGCATAAAAAATTCAAATTTGCTCATAATTATATTACACGATCTCAACAATATTAAAGAGCATGAATTTCGTTTCAATTGCAACACCATAATAGTTTTCACATAAACCTTAATCAAACACACAAATCTAAACAATGAAGTAAAACCTAGAGGAGGGTGAGGATCCCTCTTTACCCTTCATGCAATACACCTATATTCAAGTAGTTTCCCCTCTTTATCGTAAGTTCAGGCTGCTAATCAAGGTCTTTGGCTATGGTATTATTCTTCTCCCTCAAAGCCTTATTTTATTCTTCTCACACTTGCCTCTTTTTCCTAATTTTCACAACTTCTATGTACTAACAAATTTGGCTCCCCTCAATATTTCTATTTAAATGACGTAACCATATTTTTCATAATTCTTAACTTTCCCTTAACTTTTGGGCTCTTACGCCTTACCGCACTTATTTCTCTATAATTCCACCAAATAACTCACTATTTCTCTTATTCTATTATTTTAATTAAATAAAATTTCACAATTCCCAATAAAATCCAACCAAATATCAAATAAATAATTTAAAGAATTTTATCACTCAATTAATTAAATAAAGCAAGTAAAAATGCAATTAAATATTTAATTGAAAAGTCGGGGTGTTATAGGTTATGCCCCAATAGGTCGAAGCACCCCTACTCAGAATAATTGGGGAGATGGAGGTTGAAATGACCAAGAGGTTGTTTTAGTGCATATGAATTGAGATGTAGACCAAGTCATTAGAAATGTCCAATAAAACAATTTTGTGGGGAAAATAACATAGTCAACCTGGTAGAATAAATTTTGTCCCAGAATAGCCTCAATGTCGGTCTGCATAGATCAAAATTTGTCTCCATGTTGTCTGATTATGTATAGGAGACCGAACTACCAAAGGGTTGGAAAATCCACAAGTTCACTAAGTTTGTAGGGGATACTAACAAGTCCACTTCCAAACATGTGGCACGGTATCAGACATAAGTATGAGACATTGCCAATAATGACAATTTGAAGATTAAATTCTTTACAAATTCTCTGACTAAAAATGCTTTCACATGGTTTACCACCTTAGCCTCACTTTCAATATGTAGTTGGAACCAACTAGAAAGGGTATTTAATGAATAATCTTACATGGGCCAGTCCAAGATTAGCCTCAAAGAGTTAGCTAGTGTGAGGTGAAAGGTGGTCGAATCAATAGACGAATTACATTAATAGGTTCAAGATACTAAAGGCAAAGTTGTTCACTTAAGTGCATGATCATGAATTAGTCAAACTGGCTACAGGAGGTCTGGATTATTCCATCAGAAAAAAGTTAGACACCCAGTATTTAAGAGACATGGCCCAACTTGCGGATAAAGTTTGACAAGTCGAATGCTTGAAAGCCGAAAAGGCTAGGTAAAATAAATACCAAAAAAGGAAAAAGGTGCCATATATCAAAACTGATGAAATTGACAAAATATCTAATCCCTATTATGTCTAAGAAAGTGAGGTTAATTTGGAAGACTTAAAGCCAGGGTCACCTTATGTTTGTAAGTTGTTAAAACCTTTGAATGGGGAGAACTCCATAGAATCTAGTTAGAATGAGAAGTTCGTGGCGAAAACATACACGTTTGACATAACAGAATGTGATGAAATTTTCAATTTAGTAGTTACTGATGGGAAAATTATAGTTCCAAAAGGCCTAAATAATACTTCTTTAGAAAAAAGGAAAAATAAAGGTTTTTGTAAGTATCATAATTGTTTGGGTCATAAAACTTATCAATGTGTTCTTTCAGGGATTTGGTGCAAAACACACTTATTGAAGGAAGATTGCAATTTGGGGATAAATCCTAACCTCCAATGCAAATCGATTATGATCCCCCTTCAATTCAAAGAAGCATAATATGCGAAACTTATCGAAATCCTATTGGTTGATAATACTGAAGGTCTTGGCATGGATGTCAGACTGACTGATATGGATGAGTATGACGAAAAAATGAAGGTAGTGTATTCAATATCCAAAGAAGAACTTATTGATTTCTTGAACCATTATCGTTTTAAGGATTCAAAGGTAATGTTATGACCAAGTACAATGTTGTGTTTGATAAAGAAGCAACTAAGGGCCTTTAAGGTGTAAAACTGTCACATATAAGGAAGGGTAAACAATGAGGAAAGAGACCTTAGTTCAGTTTCGACAAGAGGGGTGTTCCTCACAAGGAAAAACAAGAATTTCCTGGGAACCATGGAAAGAAACAAAGGACATGTTTTCCATCTCCAAATGTCCCTTCATGAGAATGGATTTAACCTACGGATAAGTGAAACACTAACAAAATAAGTGGAAGACATTCGAATTGGGCACAAGATCATCTTACCAAGATAATTCCCATGTGTCGAAGAAATATTCTTATGGTCCGCAAAATTATTTAGGGAAGAACCCCATGAAAGGACTCAGTGGCAATAATATTAGAGAAAGATAAGGGCAGCCTTTGAATCTACAGAGTCTAACACCAATAATAAAGCGCCAACAACAAACCTCGGAGAAACGGCTAAAAAGCTAGTAAAATAAATACTTTTTCTTGCTTTTCCACCAATGGCGAATGATTATCCCAAAGTTTCCATATTACAAGGGGATAAAGAAATGGTCACAAATAATTTAAGTTCTAGATCTATAGATGACCTTAATATTATTTGTATTGTTGTTTCCATCATACCCATGGAATATGATTGTGACACACAAGTTACTAACACAAAAGATGAATACTTTGTCGAAGAGTCGGAAAATCATAAACTAATAACTTATTACATAATTAACAATGGTTGTGTTGAGGAAAAATAAGCCATGTTTGAGAAACATGATACATGCATTATCAACCACCTTAAGCTTATGTTTATACACGCTAAGGTTGGCAACATATGCTTAAACAAAGTGTTTATTGATGGGGGTGCTACAACAAATTTAATTCCCCACTTTCTGTTGGAAATAATTGAAAATTTTGATATAGATTTGCACCCTCATAATATGGAATTATCCAATTATGATGGGAAAACCAATCACGAGTTGGAAGTAATCCAAGTGGACATCTAAGTGGGAACAATAATGAGACCAACCTTACTTATGTATATAAATTCCAAATAAAATTATGACTTGTTATTAGGAAGGGAATAGATAAATGGAGTAGGATCAACTTCATAAACACTTCATAAAAGGCTCTCTATTTGACGGTCATATGGTATAGTCAAAAACATAGAAGTCGGCCAAAGCTACTTCTTGGATGAGGTCAATCAGATTGATAAGAAAATCTTTGACAAAAATTTGGCGAGAATCTCACCATACCATCCAACTGAGACATCATTTACGCCTTGGAAATGCTTTGTATTTTCTAATTTTACACCCCACTCTTGGTTTCATATGGGATCATGAGAAAATAGGGATGTAGGCGGATAAATTACCATCCCACCAATTTTGGCTCGAATTTTGGACTATATTGCTGAAAATAGAATAAGAGCGGATTTAGAGGCTGAATCTAAATTAAAAAATTTGTCAAAGGCATAACAGTTGAAATTGTTGAGACCTTGGACACTGGCCAGAATGGCCAAGAAATAGCTTCAAAAACTCGCAGGCTCAACTACATCTATGACGATGGGCCTCTGGGATTTGAGAAAGACCCAATAGCCTCGACCAAAAAGATGCAAGCTCAGGATCCCTTGAAAGAGATAAACTTAGGGGATGGGACGATCAAAAGGACAACCTATATAAGTTCCAAAATCAACCCAAGCATGAGAACACAAATAATCAAATTATTGAAAAAGTTCAAGGACTGCTTTACTTATGGATTATAATGATCTTCTAGGACTTAGTTAGGATTTGATGTAGTTAAAACTGCCTATTTGACCTGACAAGAAGCCAATAAAGAAGATTCCAAGAAGGTCTACACTAGAAGTCATGTCGTATATTAAAGCAGAAATCAAAAGACTACTTAAAACTAAGTTCATTCATTAGGATTTCCAGGCATGTCAAGTTTTTAGCAAACATTATCCATGTGATTAAATAAAATGGGACTCTTAGAGTCTGTATCGACTTTAGAGACCTAAATATTGCTACACCAAAAGATGAATACCCAATGTCAGTGGAAGAAATGTTAGTCTATTCAGCAACTGGTTTTTAGTATTTGAGTCTTTTAGATGGTTATTATATATATAACCAAATATTTATTACAGAGGAAAATGTGTTGAAAATGGTGTTTCGATGCCTTGGGGCCTTAGGCACTTATAAGTGGGTAGTGATACCTTTCGGTCTAAAGAATGCTGGTGCAACATACCAAAGGGTAACAAATTCCATATTTAATGAATTTATAGAAACATTTATGCACGTTTATATAGATTACATAGTCATCAAATCCTCGTCGAGAAATGGTCACTTTGACCAACTTTATAGTCATTTGAAAGGATGAGGAAATATGGACTTAACGTGAATCTAATAAAATGTGCCTTTTGTGCCCATACATGTGACTTTGTAGGCATTGTGGTACATAAAAAGGGTTTTGAAATAAACTATAAAGAGAAGAAGGCTATATTCAATACAACGTCTCTGTCAAACAAGAAACAACTCAAGTCCCTACTTAGGAAGATAAATTTATTAAGGAGGTTCATTTTGAATCTAAGTGGAAAACCAAAGGTTTTTTTCCCTTACTATGATTTAAGAAAGAGGAAGCATTCAAATGAGAACCAGAACATCAAAAGGCTTTTGATGATATCAATACGTACTGATTGAAACCTCCTATTTTACTGCCTCTCATGAGAGATAAAGTCATGAAGTTGTACTTTTTTGCGTCTAATTCAATAATAAGCAATATGTTAGCATAATAGCATAAGGATGGTGTCGAAAGAGCCATTTATTACCTTATTCGAGTGTCAAATGACACAAAACGAGGTATATCTCAATAGAGAAATTACGCATCTGTTTATATTACTCTTGTAGAAAGTTAAAGTACTATATAATGCCAACATATGTGTTTGTTTATTCACAATTTTATATTGTTAAACACGTGTTGTTGAAGCCAATTATACATAATAGAATAGGAAAATAGGCTTTATCTTTAACTGATTATTCTTTAACATATGAGCCTCGGAAGAGGTTCCATGAAAACGCAAGTAGTACCAGAAATGGAGTATGAAATCAATACATGAGAATACCATAGCTTCCTCTTCTATTCGTCCATGGAAGGCTCTAGTACATAGGTGTGATTATCTATAAGAATGGGGTATGGGATGCCAGAAGTAGATGAAATGCTTGGAGCAAGCATGATGACATGACCAGAAACCATTGTTGTGTCTTGAAAGCTTTTATAGAAGAGGCGGTTGAGAGACAAAATAAAATTTGCATATTTTTTCAAAAGGATGTCTAGAGCTTTTAGAAAATAAAATAATGAAAAAGAAGAGAGACGTTGAAGAAGCATATAAATAGCCAATAAGAGGAAGAAACTTTTGAGTTTCCCTCCAAAACAATTGGGACAAGTGGCGTGTCCAAATCAACAGATGGAAGTTTAAACATTGGAAAAATAAAATTAAAAGAATTCTATTAAATTCATTGAACTTTGTGGCTCAATAATATCCTTGGGAGTTAGAGAAATGACTACCAATTGCATGCACATATGTGACATGACTGTTTGGTAGATAGTTATCATGATGACTAAAAAAAGTATCTAGTTGATATGACGTGTACAGGATATTCCAAACAACGTCGAACAGTAACAAAAAACATTACCTTTCTTCCATCCGATACGTAAGATTAAAAGTGGCATTTGTGTAGGGCATGTGTTAGTCTAGAAATTCTAGTTAGAGAAAAAGTCAACAAAGTATGGTAATAGCTATGTTGAAAAATTCTATGTGTCAAGAAGTCTCGACTGAAAATCTTAGCCGTATCAACCACGTCGACTAAGATGCTTGACTAGTGTGGTAAACATGGCTCTCTCTCTCTCTCTCTCTCTCTCTCTCTCTCTCTCTCTCTCTCTCTCTCTCTCTCTCTCTTCAAAACATGTCCAAAATCTTGAAAAGGGTTTTTGACAAGATGATTGGGTTTGACGGGTTCACCAGTTATATATGACTTAGCACATTTTCAAAGTATAAGAGTCAGTTAAGAGAATGGATGTCGTTACATCTGTTATAGAAGTAAATCAAAGATTATTAAAGGTATTTGAAAAGTTTGAAGTCGTTATCAACACAATTATCATCATGATAATGGGTTTTTCATAAGTATATACTTGGAGATGCGTGGAAACAAGTTAGCGCATGAAATCCTAAGTAGTAAGATAAGTGTCAGTTCCATAGGATTGAACCATTGTCGCTTGTTTTTTAGTAGAAGGATAAAATGTATGCTTATACATTGTAGTCGGGGACACAAATTGTTACTGAGTCTCTATAGAACTAAAGTGCCCACGTTATTTAGCAAAATAGTTTGTGAGAAATGTGACATGTGTCCACTCTTTAAACTTTCTATAAATCTTTTGTATTCAAAGCATTTACGTTAAATGTCATTTACTTCATTTAATTTATTATCTTTATTCAATGTTTATTGTTTGCATACAATTGTTTGTTATTCAAACATTCAAAACCGAAAACACACTCTTCTAACTATATTTTTTCTTTGCATAAATCGTCTTTGAGATTTTTCGAGTTATCTCTTAAGTGAACTAAAATCGTAATTGTTTACTAAGAACACCAGTAAAATCCCTCCCAAGTAGAAATATAACCAATTAGTACAAAATAATAGCCTTCATAATCGGAGAAATAATCAATAATCTAAGAGATAAAAATGAATTTATCTTAAAAGGATCTTGTATTCTTTTACCTTCATAAGATTTTTTCCCACTAGGTTTTTTCTAGAAATATTTTAATGAGAAATCATCCTAAACGAACATCCAAGGGAGAGGGTTGTGATTAACATATGTTAAATGTCCTTTCCCCCCAATAACTTATTTATTTTAGGTGTAATATTGTTATTGATTATATTTTCCGGTTTTGGGTGTGTAAAGTCACACTTGTGAATACGTACTAGAAATATGTTATGTAAAGACACAGACACATATTCTCTCTCTCTCTCTCTCTCTCACACACACACATTCTCTATCTATCATTATCTCTCTCTGTCTCTCTCTCTCCCTATATTTGGTCCTTTTCTATTTAGTTTATAACAATTATAAACTTATCTTAAGAGTTATAAATATATTTAAATTTTCAAAACCTTAATAGGCCTTCCATTATTTTAATTCTAACATTTTTTCACAATTTACCTCAAGATAATTTAATTTTCAAGTACGTACATTCCAAATATTTGGGTTTTTTAGAAACTATTTATGTTTTTTTTTTCTTTTTTAAACATTCATTCAGTTTAGTTATTTTAAATATTTTATAAATTCAAGGTTATGCATTTGATGCAAGTATTATTTCTGTTTAAATTCAATTATTTACATTTATACATCTATTTAAAGATGATAATATTCATTATACATAAATGAAAGGCAATCGAGTAATAATTTGTGTTTCTATCCCTTTTAGAATGACGAAGCCAATCTTCTTTAAAACTATGTTTACTGCCTTAGAAGAAAATTTTGTTAGGCATGAGATGTTGAACTCTCTACAAAAGATCGACTGTCTTTGGTGCTAGGAAGTTAAATGTGTCAAATACAATTGGTATGAATACATGTTAATTGTCCAAATACATTTTCTCATGTTTGACAATTTCACTTTAGGTGGCTTTAAGGGTTACCTAGTAAAACTTCCAATCCTTGGTCCCATAATTGGGAAAAACCCCAATCAATTCTACACATGCACGTTTCTCTCTTACAAATGTTATGGATGTATGTATGTACACTAGAACACTTGTTGGTCTTGATGTTGATCTTCAAAATATATTAAACATGACATCCTTTAGAAATTCATGTTGATACTTAAATCATGGAAGGCCGCTACATTGAACTAATGTTAACCAAAGGTATGTAAACATGCCATGTGATAAATATTATCAATAGGAAATACAAGAATCATAATGTGATACTGAAGGATAATACGGTACTCTATGAGTGACATATGTTAACTTAATATTACATTTTATGACAAAGCTTTCACCTCACCCAACAAAAAATCGAGGTAAAATTTCAAGATTTGCTAAGTTATTTATTTTCAATAAATTATCATTTATTCCCTAGGTTAAAAAATAAAATTGAGGGGGAAACTAATTCAGTGTACACGCTTCAACTTCCAGTAACTGCAATTTTTATATTTTTTTTTTAAAATTGGCGTCATTATATTATTTAAGATTTTATTTTTATTATTAAATATTCTATTCCCTCGGGTTTTTAAATAAGTAATGGGTACGATAACCAAATTTTACTATTAAAGGACTTCTTTACTAATTTTCATACTAAACCTAACTCACATGTTCAGCCAATCCATACTATTAAATTCATTCTTTCAGATGGATTTCAAGTCAGAATTTTTTTTGGCTATGTGTTGTTATTCTTCTTACACCAACCTTTAACAATATTTTTTTCTTTTGTTTTGCAATCTATCTCGCGTAATGGTGTTGTTGTACTTGTTATTCATGTTGTTGTTGTAACGCCCCGATTTCATTAGGATTATTTTATTTAAAATAATTATATGAGATGATGCGTTTACTTGCGTCGATATATTTTATGATGTGATGTGATGCAATTTGGGAAAATTAGAGGTTGAGATATAGAGGGGTGTATGACTAAAAGTGTAGAGAACAAGAGGTGATTAGAGGATACTAGTATTATTTAATTGTTATTAATATTATTATTATATTACTATTGTTATTACTATGAATGAAATATTATTTATAATTTTAGTGATTAAATAATTAATTAAAGAGAATAAGGGCATTTTTGGGATATAGGTATTAGGGGTCTAAATTGTGTTATAAGAAAAACAAGAGTGAGAGTACGATAAAACAAATCGTAGAATGAGAAAAGGCAAGGAGAAGGGAAGAGCTAGGTCAAGAGGATTCCACAACTTTTGGGAAGATAAAAGCTTTGAATTAATGTAAGGAGGGTGAATGGATTCTCTAATTGGTGATCTTACATGAGAGGGTAGTGAGGGTTCATTTCCCTCTTAGGTTGTTTTATATGATTGATGTATAATTTGTTTAGTTTGATTGAATTGATGTGTTGTATATGATTATACATGGATGTGTGATGCTATGTTGTGATTTTTGTTGTGATTTGCGTTGTTATGATGATTGTTGCATAAAACCCAAATCTAGAACCTATAAGTAATGAGAAATAGGATTTTGAGGATTTTGGATGAGGATTTGATGAAATATAAGATGAATAATAATGTATAAATGATGTATAATTGATGTAGAAACATAGGAGATAACAGATGATGAATTCCTATGATTAGATGATGTATTAGGACCCAAAATTTAGTGAAATCGCAGAAAAATCGCAGAAAAACTCAAAATTTATCAGTTTGCATCGATGCAAATAGGGAAGCGTTTGATGCAAACAACAACATTAGTGAGAGGAAAACAACAACAGCATGGGTGGTCGACGCAAAAGCCAGGAGCGGTCGATGCAAGGGTCGATAGAACCTAACCTGAGGGAAGCCCAATTTTTGACAATTATTGTAATGGCCATAACTTTTGAACCGTTACTCCGTTTGATGCACCGTTCGAAACGTTGGATAGTTAACACCTTAAAATTGAATTAGGCAGAATAAATAAAGATTTAGAAGTATAATTCTAGTAAATAAGTTAAAATAGGAATTATTCCCCGTTGTTACACCGAAGCAGTGGGTTGTTTTCTTGCGATGTTCTTTTTCTAATGATGCCGGTATGAGGCAATGTTGGTGATTATGATGAGGATGATGTGGATGGCTTAAATTGCCATGGTGATGAAGTCTTATGCCTTGTGGTTGTATGATTTGAAATTGTTGCATGTTCATATTGCATGCATTCATGGATGAGGGCTTATGCCTTGATGTTGGCCTAGATTGGCGTTGTGTTGAAGGCCTATGCTCTATTATTGCCCAATTGGCATTGAGTTGAAGGCTTATGCCTTGATGGTACCACGTGCATGTTGAGGTAAGACTATTTCATTGCATAAACACTGAATTGATGTTGTATGATGTGATGATGGTTGTTTGTGATGAATTTTCTATATGTTGTGATTTACTACTCCTTAGCATGTTTTATTTCACCGTGTAATTCTTGAATGAAATTATCACCTCTTTTGTGTTGTTGTGTCTATACTCTTCGGGAGTATAGATAATCAGGTACCCGAGTAGTGCTTGAAGTGATGTTACCAGGTCGAGTCTTAGAAGTTGCTCTGATATGTAACACGGGATTTAAGATTTTCATTATGTTTTGCATGATTTTAAATGTTGCATATTTTCTTTTAAACTTATGACGGACCACGTATTATGGATTTTAATTGTTGTTAAGGATAGAATGCCAATGAACTATTTTTATATTGATTTTCCTCTATCTAATAACCATTTTTGGATAAATGAAGTAATAAATTATTTTGAGAACTTTATGGATTTTATGATTTATGTGGCATCCCATTGTGAACTCTGATGTTTTTGTCGTATATTTCATTATAAATATTCATATGGGAAAATGGGGTGTTACAGTTGTCTTTGTTGTTGTTTCCACTCATGCCAATATTTAATGGAATAACTTTTCAATATTGTTAATCAAAGAAAACTTTTTGTATTGATTTCTTCGATTGACAATATTCAGAAATGTATTCTTAATCATATTGCAACACACAGAGAAAATGGCATATGGTAAAAAATTAAAAAAGGAAACAATATATGTTACTTCAATTTTTTTCCATTCACCACCTTTTTTGGCAATAGATGTCATTTATTGCCTTGGTTCAGTTAGAAACTAAGATTAAAAGTACCAAATTTATTTTAATTTTTGTTTAAAAACAAAAACTTTTTACCTCAGATTTGAGTCATAACCGAGAGGGAAAATAAATGTATTTATTGAGTTTATTCACAGTCCTTGAACAAATCTTAGTTGTCTGTCTATTTAGTGAATATCAATCCTCAATAACTGCCATTAGTGATTTGCATGAAACTTAAAAATATCCATTTAGAAGGCTCATGCCACAATATAAAAGTATTCTAATAATAAAAAATTGATCATGAAAGAATTTGTCATGAAACATTTAAACTTATTGAAGCATGAAATAGTTATCTATGATGGATTGCAAGAGAAAAAAATATTTGGATTTAAGGTTTGTGTTCTTAAATAATCATATAACTAAATATTTAATTTAGGTTTAAATATGTATGAGGTCCTCATAAATATCCCAACATTCAATTTTAGTCCCTAAAAAATTTTCCTTCAAATAATAATCCTACTAAAGTTTTCCCTCCACAACTTTGGTCTCTCTTGCAAATTAGTGATGGTTTTTAAAACTTAATGACGAATTTAGTGATAGTTTTAGCGATAATTTGTTACTTAGCGACTGAATTAGCGACAATTTTAATGACAGTTTTAGCAAAAGAAACCAAAAGTGTGGATGAAGATGTTTCGGAGGACCATTATTTGAAGAAAATATTTTTAGGGATTAAAAGTGAAAATAAGATATTTATAAGGACCAAAAACATATTTAACCCTTTATTTTATTTATCTAACCCTTTTTTGTTTTATATCAGAAACAAATGTATGAAATATCCAATATTTGATCTTCCCAAAAATTCAATAAAATAAGGATCCAACATTTGATCTTCTCTGTTAGTGATGACAATGAATCATATTTAAAATTTCTAATATAGTTTTACTTTAATATTATGTGTAAATAATTAAATATTCCATGTAAATAATATAATTTGTAAATAATTAATTTAATATTCTGTTTAAGCAATGAAATTTGTATTAAAAAATAATAATTTATTTTTCCCTTAGTTTTTGTCATAAACTGAGAGGTATGTGATGCTAGTTTTGAAAATATAAAAATATTATTATTATGGATCAAACCAATGAGAATTTCTATTATCCCCTTGGTTAATCAGAAATTGAAGGTTAAAGTGACAAATTTTCTTGACGCCCTTCGTTAACTTGCTTGTATCACCGAGGTAAAATCTCCTTCACGCCCAAGGTAACATTTGTTTTTTTTATAAGCTTCTGTTGTGATTGGTTTTAAAACATGAGTCGCCACCCTTATTTTTTATCCTAAGAAAGAGAATATAAAGGATTACCCTAAATAAGTTAGAGATTTTAGGTTTTTTGGACTCTGTTCTAGTCGAAGGGAAGGTGTTAGGCACCCCCCTCATGTACCTTGTTCACAAGGATACTAGGTTTATAAGTGTGATCTTAGGAAATAGGGTTTTATTTTTTATTAGAGGAACTCGCCACAATTTTAGTCATATGCCTACGTATCCTCTTATAAGGAATCAGAGTCCAAATTCGTAGTTCGTAGTTGGTTTGTATTTTTTTAAGATTACGAAGATATTTGAATTTTCTCGCATACTTAGTCTAGGTGTGTGAATAACGGAGGTATTTAGACAAAGAACGCAGTTGATTTAAATATACTCATAACCTTTTTTGGAAAATTTATTGTTAGATTAATTTGATTTTTAAAAAATAATTTTATTGTTGGTTGAGTATTTTTAAATGTCTTCAATTCTGAAAAATAATATATTTTAAAATGCATGATTAAAAATAGTTTAATGCAATAGAATAAATAATATTTTTTCATGAGTTAGAAAATAGTATATGATTTATATGATAATACTAAAATAATATAATATTATAATTAATGAAAATTTAAAACGTATAAAATATAAAATAAAATTATAAAAAAATAATTAAAGAAATAAAATAAAAACGCAGGGGGTGCAAATAATGTCAAGGTAGTAAAATAAGAGGGTGTAAATAATAGGGCCCTGAATTCAGGCACAGCGCAAAGGTGGTGTAGGTTTGTGTTTCCTAGTAAAATTTGGGGTGCGAGCAGTAGGGGCCCTAGTCCAGATTCTAAACTTGGCCCGTTAGGCAAGGGGGGGTGTGAGTTTTGTGTTGCATAGTAAAAAAAAAACAGGAGGGAGGTGTGAATAGTTAATTGGCCAGGCCTAGTGGTGGAGTGGGAAGTTCGTTTGAACTCCGTCTGCCCATGCGCATGAGGCTATCATGGGCGTGCTTCTTTTGGGACTTATGATTGAGATCATGTGATTGAAATTGCGGGTGTATGGTTACTATGGTGGGTTGCACGCATGGGATCACTAAACATAATATATTTTCATTATACGGAACAAAACTCATTTTTTAATTCCTGCTCTCTCTTCGTCTCGTTCGTTTCTCTATTCCTTGATCCTCTGAAAACCCTATTTGATAATCGGCGAAGACCAAACCACCTCCTTCTTCGACACCCAAAAAAAAATGGCCCACAAGCCCCAAACCCCCAACTCAAACAACAATAGAAAAACCTTGAGCTAAGCAATAGTTACCTTGTCGTGTTGTTTTTGTTTCTCTGTTCTGATTCCCGATACTTTCGCTAATCTCTCCCTTTCCGCTTGTTTCGCAGGTGTGGAGGCAACAACGAAGGTGATGATGAACAAAAGGTGGCATAGTTGATATTGAAGCAACGACGACTCTGCTTGGGTTTCAGATGATAAAACCCTAGGTGACAGTGAATCAGAATTGGCGAGGCCCTCTCTATGCTTTGTAAATTTTGTTTGTAAATTCTTCTTCCTAATTTTTCTCTGTTGGTAATATTTTTCTGTAAATTCTTTCCATCCGTTGTACGATTTTGTTCTTCTGATTTAAAATCATTCTTAGGGTTTAGATTTAGGATATAACGTTAATTCGTCATTATTCTTGTTGATTAGAGAATTAGGAAAGATTATTGATCTTGTCCGTAATTTTAATTTGTTTTTGTAATTAGTCTGATCTTGTTTCTATTTTAGCATTCAATTTTGTTTTCGTGTTATGAACTTAATGCAAAGAGATTTTGATTTGGTTTTCTGTTTTAGAAATGTGTTTATTACTCATGATTTGAACAATAGTTGTTAGAACCTTAAGACAAGCATTATCATTTCATTGATCTAAACAATATGTGTTTTTCCAATGGACTAGGCTTGTAATGCTTTTGGACTTTAGGCTGTAGTAAGCGTTTTGGGCCTTGACAATGGACCATGCAAAAAGCTCTCAACATTTTTGCTTCTAATTGATAAAACAAAACAATTAAGTCATACAATGTTTTAATTATAATACTGATATAATATAATAATTAAAAATGAAAAAATTGTTTTGAAAACAGTAAAACTAAAACGGGCCTTATTGTTTGACCACTTATTGGGCCTTAAAAAAATAAATTTCTTTATGGGCCTCCCTGACTTTAAACACACGCCCCTCCCTTCTAACTTTTTAAAAAGCAGATCTCAATAATTATAATGGACCGGCCCTCATTAATCCATAAACCTCTCAAGTGATAGCATACCCCCCCCCCCCCCATTTGATGAACTAAGATGGACCCAAAACTTTGTATGGGCCAAAAAACTAAAATGGTCTTTCTGTTTTTAGAAAGCCCACCAGCTTTTAATTAAGACATAAACCCTTATACAGTAATGCACTTCCCTTTTTAACTTTAAATGGACTTTTTGTAAAACCTAATGGCCCATCAGATACTGATGGTCCATTTTGGATCAATACACCCCTCTTTAACTTTAAACCCCCCATAGAATATTACAAAAATATAAATTATTTAATCAATAGGAAAGTAACATAATGTGATTATTTGATGGGTCAAATTTGGGGTATGACAATTGCCCCAATTTAATTACCTTTCAATTGAATAGTGTGAGAATGCATAGGTCTCGCACGTTCTGATCAGAAGTTTATTAAATATTGGAAGACCCCAAAATTTGTCCGAAAGATTATAAGAATATGTTGTACATCGTTCCCGTGGGCATGAAGAGTAGACGTAGATGATGATGTATCATCTTACCAGCGTTTGAACTAAATTTCATTTGACTTAGATATGACCATGAAATAACTCATCAGTATCTAAGAGATCGCAAATTCTTTTGCATATTCATAAGAAAGTTGACTCACTAATGCTTGGAGACTAATATAGTAAGTTTTGATTTGATTTGATTTTGTTTATTCATGGAAACCTAGGGGGTGAATAAAAGAAAGTATGATAATGCATAACTGTATGGAGACTGATGTAATAGATTACACAGATTTATTCGCATATCTATCACAACCTAGGGGATAGATATTTGGAAAGAAATCTTGATAACAACATCGATGTATGGAGACTGGCGCAATGGATTATATAGATTTATTCGCATATATATCGTAACCTAGGTGTTAGATAATTCAAAAACCTTGGCAGTAACATTGTTGCATGGAGATTGATGCAATAGATTATATCGGAGAAAAAACTTGATAATAACATTGTTGCATGGAGATTGATGCAATGGATTATATTTCGAATTTCACACATTTCTGCATGGAGACTGTTGCAATGAGTTATATTGCAGATTTCTCACATTGCTGCATCAAGCCTGACGCAATGAGATATATCGGAATGGAGGAAACACATCGCTACATGGAGACTGACGCGATGAGTTGCATCATAGAAAGAACTGTCTTTGATGATCGAGTCTTAGATAACTAAATCGGATATGATATTGGGTTTTTACCGGTTGTTAATGTTCTCAACCAAGGTAATAATATGATGGAGAGTCCAAAGATATTGGCTCCTCCCAAAGTATGTTTGGAAAAAATGTCATGCATGACGTGTATGCATGATGTCTTAGATTGATATGAACCCAGAATGATATGCATTGAGTGTCTTCATATGCCCCAGGTTTTTACATATATACTGAATGTGCGTGTATTCCCAAAAAAATGCTATGAACACATATTTTCGATATTCTCCTTTCAAACCATTTGTATTATCAACTCCCCAATGTTGTATGTTCCATCGTCGTGATATCTTTGAATTTATTTGAACATGTTGAAAGGTATCAGTAAGATCTTGATGTTTGTATCGTAGGCGTAGGTGTAGACATAGACGCGGACATAAACATAGTCGTGGTAGTAGGCGTCGGTGTAGACATAGATGTGGATGTAAACATAGTCGTAGACATAGGCGTGGGCGTGGGCGTAGACGTGGATGCAGGCATGAATTTTCTTTTTATGTTTTTCTAACCAAAACTCTTTGTGATGTTTTATCAAGTGCTTTTATTTGTTAAATCCCCAAAAATGATTTCAATGCAGTATTCACAAGAAATAATCATATTATTTTTCAAACAAGTCTGAAAAGGAAAAACACAATTCACAAGATGGAAAAAAAGTAAATGTTTTATTGATATGCCTCTGAATAGGCGAGAATACAAGATGTAATTCCTTATAAGAGGTAATTACAGGAAGAAAAAAATTAAAATTGTAAATGTAAATGGAAATGGAAATGAAAATGATAATTGTTATTGTTGTTCCCAAGTGGTCTCTGGACAAGTCCAATTTTCTTTACTTCTGAGTTGAAAATATTTGGATCCAATTCTTCCTTCGTGGTTTGTGGTCACATTAATTAGATCGAAGTATTTTTTTTATTTTTTTTTTTTGAATAAGATACCTAATTTTTACCTGGATTGCCCTTTCGGGTTTTCAATCCACTAGGATAAGTTTTTTGTATGTCCCTAATTTTTGCCTGGATCACCCGTTCAGGTTTTCAATCCACCAGGATGCTTCTTTTTTTTCCTATGTCGCCTGTTTAAGGTTCGAACTTAGCAAGCTTTCTTATACATGGTATTTTTTTACTGCGTCTAAATTTGTCGGATACAGTAGTTCTTCCCCATCCATTGTTGTGAGGATGAGACCACCACCGGAGAATGTTATTTTTACCACATATGGACCTTCATAGTTAGGTGTCCATTTACCACGTGAATCAAAGAGAGGTAGCATAATCTTCTTGAGCACAAAATCCCCTTCTTTGAATACTCGAGGGTGGACTTTTTTGTCGAAGGCTTTCTTCATCCGCTTCTGATATAATTGACTGTGGTACAAAGTTGTCAGGCGTATTTTTTAATCAAGTTGAGCTGATCAAGTTGCGTATGACCCCATTTGTCTTCTTCAAGCTTTGTTTCCATTAGATCTCGAAGTGATGGAATCTCTATTTCAACTAGGAGCACTGCATCCATTCCATATACTAGAGAGAAAGGAGTTACACCTTTTGATGTGTGTACGGAGGTAAGATAGCCATGTAAAGAAAAGGGGAGTATTTTTTGCCAATCTTTGTATGTCTTCACCATTTTCTGAATGATTTTCTTGATATTTTTGTTGGCAGCTCCAACGGCTCCGTTCATTTTGGGTCGATATCGTAAGGAGTTATAATGCTCAATCTTGAAATCATTGCATAACTCCTTTATCATTTTGTTGTTCATATTAGACTCGTTGTCCGTTATGATCATGTTCGGAACCCCATACCTGCATATGAGATTTTGTTTGATGAATCAAGTAACCACTTGGATTATCACATTCGCATAGGATGTTGCTTCTACCCATTTGGTGAAGTGATCAATGGAAACTAGTATGAACCAGTGTCGGTTAGATGCCTTCTGTTCGATCATGCCTATTATATCAATTCCCCATATCGAAAATGGCCAAGGAGAGATCATGACATTTAGAGGAGTAGGTGGCACATTCATTTTGTCTGTGTAAATTTGGAATTTGTGACATGTTTTTGTATAATGATAGTAATCGGCTTCCATTGTTAATCAATAATAACTCGCTCGCAAGATTTTCTTAGCCATGGCATGCCCACTTGTATGAGTTCCAAAAGTACCTTCGTGGATTTCTCTCATGAGCGTATTTGTTTCTTGTTTCTCCATACACCTTAGTAACACCACATCGTAGTTTCTTTTGTATAATACTTCACCACTCAGAAAGAAATTTGAGGCTATCCTTCGCAGAGTTCGTTTGTCCATGATAGAGGAATTTTCTGGATATTCTTTTTTTCAAGGTACCTCTTTATGACATAGAAGCAGGGCTTGTTATCTGGTCCCTCTTCAATAGCAAGGCAATGTCCAGGCTCTTCAAAATGTTTGATTGTAATGCATTGTTTGTGGTTTGTCCTAGTTACTTTGAACATGGCTGATAGGGTTTCCAAGGCATCTTCCATATGATTTTCTTCTCGTGGGATATGACTGAAGATGATCTCAGTGAATTCTGTAGCTAGCTTTAAAAAATGATACCGATATGGAATCAATTTGGGATGCTTAGTGTCCTATTCACCTTTGACTTTGTATATGACTAGTGTGGAATCTCCAAATACATCGAGGTGTTTGATTTTTAGATCGATGGCGGCTTCTAGACCCAGGACACAAGCCTTATATTCGGAGATGTTGTTGGTGCAGTCAAAAAATAACCTCGCAATATAGGGTTTGTGATAATTTTTAGGAGAAGTAAAAAATGCCCCAATGTCATGCCCTAGTGCGTTTGAACCCCATCGAACAAGAGTGTCCAACGTGCCCCCAGTTTTGGTCCTTCATCGGGACCTGGTATTTCATAGTCGTTTATAACCATAACGTCTTCATCTGGATATTTTAAATTCATTGGTCGATATTCTGGAAACGGTTGATGAGCCAGGTTATCAACTAGTACACTACCCTTGATGGATATTCGAGTAACATATTTTATGTCATACTCTGATAGTAACATCTGACATCGGAAAATCCTTCCTGTAAGAGCTGGTTTTTCGAACACATACTTTAAAGGATCCATTCTTGGTATTAGCCATGTGGTGTGAATTAACATGTATTACCTCAATCTTTTAGTAGCCCAAGCCAATTCACAACAAGTTTTCTTGAGGAGTGAGAACATGGTCTCGTAGACAATGAATTTCTTGCTGAGGTAGTAGAATGCATGCTCTTTCTTACCTGTTTCCTCATGTTGCCCCAATACACATCCCATCGATCCTTCAAGTACTGTCAGATACATGATGAGTGGTCATCTGGGAACTACTGGCATTAAGATTGGCGGCCCTTGTAAATATTTCTTTATTGTCTCGAAAGCTATTTGGAAATCATTATTCCATACCATCGTCTGATCTTTTCGTAGTAATTTGAATATGGGCTTGCAAGTAGCATTTAGGTGTGATACTAACCTTGAAATATAGTTCAATCATCCTAAGAAACAACAGACCTCTTTCTCTGTCTTCGGAGCTGGCATTTCTTGTATGGATTTTGCTTTGTAGGGGTCTACCTCAATACCGTGCTGACTTACAATGAAACCCAGTAACTTGCCTGATCTGACACCAAATGTACACTTGTTTGGATTCAACCTTAGTTTCAACCTTCGAAGACGATCGGATAACTTTTGTAAATGTATGAAATGATCCTCCTCCGTATGGGATTTGGTAATCATATCATCTATGTACACCTCAACTTCTTTGTTAATTATATCATGGAATAGTGTGACCATTTCCCGTTGATAGGTTATCCATATGTTCTTCAGACCGAACGATATTACCTTATAGTAGAAGCTGCCCAAAGGTGTCATGAAGGTAGTCTTTTCCGTATCTTTGGGTGCCATTTTGATTTGATTATAGCCTGAGAAATCATCCATGAATGAGAATACCGAATCTTGAGTTTTATTATCCACTAAAATATCTATGTGAGGTAGTGGGAAATCATCTTTAGGAATTTCTTTATTTAGATCCCGATGATCTACACACATATGTACTTTACATTCCTTCTTAGGTACTGGCACGATGATAGCTATTTAAGGTGGATAATCTACCACCGCTAAGAACCATACGTCAAATTGTTTAAGGACTTCTTCTCAAATTTTGTTGGACATGTCTGGACGAGTTCTCATAATCTTCTTCCTGTCTAGAGAGTAACCTTTGTTGAGAGGTAGTTTATGCACAATAATGTATGTATCCAATCCTGGCATATCTTTGAAAGTCTAGGAAAATATATCCACATATTCATGTAACAACATGATCAACCTTTCTTTGACACTTTTTTCTAATGTTTCCCCCAACTTGATCTCTTTCGTATCATCCTTTGTGCCAAGGTTAATTGTCTCAATAGATTCCTGATACGGTTGTATGTTGTCAGATTTTTGTTATATCCCTCTCGCTAGTTCTTCAGAAAGTTCAAGATCATCATCATCATCTTCCTCTTTAGCTTGTTTTATGGGTGCATCAAAATTATATTGAATAGCAGCAGTAACATTATCGATGATTTCGGGCATGGATCTGCACATTTATCATGTTTTGGTGCAGTTTTTCAGTATGTGAATTTGTAAAATGCATCTGAAGAAAAGTATTGTCATTTTTAAACATGAGAGATAAATGCAAAAGAAAAACAAGGATCTTAATTAAATACAAATTATAATTTTTATTAAATGTGAATATTGTCTTAAACAAATGGGGGACCCTTACAAGCAACGCCTATGCCTCGGGCTCGACAGAGGTTCTTTCAAAAAAGAAGGAAAATTACTTTAGAAAGAAAATCTCAGGAATCTCCACAGTTGTCCAGTTCTCGAGTTCTTTGCCTGGGGCACATTTTTGGATGAAGTCAGATGCTCTTTTAATTTTGTTCTTGTTGGATATCATTGCCACATGTCCGCCATGATCTACTTCTTTGTTGATGAAGGTTTCCTGGATTGGAGGAAATCAAGCTTTTCCTTTCAGAGTAGCTTTTGATGATTCGTAACCCAAACCAAAGCAATTCTTCTTCTCGGATACTTCTGAGAGCTTTCCCTAACTCTTTGAGTTACCACTCTCCACTGCTATTTGTAAATACCTCCACGAAATATAATAAGTTTCTTGATATTTTCCACCAGTAAGGTCACCATTGAGGCAACCTCCAAGACTTGAAACATTGTGGATATGCAGTCTTTGCCAGCACCGATATACCGATATGACTCAATGTGACTTACAAAGATGTCCTCTTCTCCATCTATTATGACCAATATTCATTCAATAAAGAACTTCATTTTCTGATGAAAAGTTAAAGCAGATGCCCCTGCCGCATGAATCCAATGTCATCTAAGTAAACATGTATATGTTGGTTCTATATCCATGACTTGAAAAGTGATATAGAACATATGTGGTCCGATTTTGATAGGAAGGTCTACTTCTCCGAATACCATACTCTGAGAACCGTCAAACGCTTTAACTATCATGGAACTTGGTCTTATCACAACATCGTCTAGTGTTAGCCTCATCATAATGGATTTTGGTAATACATTGAGGGCAGAATCAGTATCAGTAAGCACCATGGACAGGCTTGTAGTACCTATCTGAATCGAGATGTGCAATGCTTTGTTGTGAGCTTGGCCTAATGGAGGTAATTCACTATGATTGAAACCCAAATATGACCCAGATATCAGATTTGCTACAAAATTATCAAATTGGTTCACAGTAATCTCTTATGCGACATGAGCAGAACTTAAAACTTTCATCAATGAATCTCGGTGCACCTCTAAATTAATGAGCAATGAGAGTATGGAAATTTTGGCTAGGGTTTGGTGAATCTGATCGACCACCCTATAATCACTCCTCTTGATTATCTTCAGAGACTCATCTGCCTCTTGATCAATAAAGTTCTTGCTCGGAGCTTCTGGATTTACCTTCACTACTACTTTCCCTTTATCTTTCACCGACATGTCATTTTATTCTTCACTATATTATCATTCTTCTTTGGTGGTTTGGATCGAAACACTCAACCACTACGGGTCATGCCTCTTGTCCCTGCTATATTTGAGATTGCATGCCCTTGACTTGATGATGGCTCACATTCTAGTTTTAAGCCATTGACATATATGGTTGAATCATAATTCCACGGTACTTCTTTGTCACTTTTATGGGGGTAGGAGATGCCCCCCTAATCACCATTGTAGTCTTTGGAACTACTGGTATCCTAAGAATTTGTGTTGGCGTCATTGTGGGTGTTTCTATTGAGTCTCCCCACGAGATTACAAGGGTATTTTTGTTAAGATTTGACCTTTGGAAAGGGATTACAAGTGGCTTCTTCGTATCCTCTTCAATTGCTGCTACATATTCACCTTCAAGGTATGGTTCGAATTGGAATATCCCCTGGTCCATCAATGGTTGTAATGTCCTTTCAAAAGCTTCATTATGTTCCAAAAGGAACTCGCATTCCAACAAATATTCTTCTAACATATTTATTAGTGCCTTTACTCATTTGGCATCCCCACAATCAGTGACTACTTTGATGGAATTTATTGTTGGTCCACCATGCAGAGGCATGGGGTTTGACTTGATATTTGGTTTCTCAAAAGTGATGTCCTTGGAATCCAACAATCCCTGAACTTTATGTTTGAAGGCCCAACACTATTCTATAGTATGCCCTGGGGAATTAGCATGATACTCGCAATTGGAATTGGCATTGTATTTTGGTGGAGGTGGCCCAACTGGAGAAGCTACAGGCTTTAGTTCTACCAACGATGCCTTGGCAAGTGTTACAATAGTTGACTGGGTGGCATAGGGAGTGGATCCAACTTTCTTTTTTTCCTTTTGAACTTGTTTTGTTGTCCTCGCAGAATTATTAATGGTTGTTGTGCCCTTGGTTGTGAGACCACATCATTAATTTCTCCCTCCTTCCTTTTTGTGAAGTTAGGAACATGTCTCTTTGCATTGTAAGGGGTATTTGATGATCCCCATTGTATCTTTCTATTTTTACTCCAACTTCAATCCTTTCTCCGATAGTTACTAGGTCATAAAATGCCAAAGAGATGCTTCCTACCATATTCTTAAGGCCCAATAAGTGGTCAAACAATAAGGCCCGTTTCAGTTTTACTGTTTTGAAAACAATTGTTTTATTTGTAATTATTATATTATATCAGTATTATAATTAAAACATTATATGACTTAATTGTTTTATTTAACAATTAGAACCAAAAAGATTGAAAGTTTTTTTGCATGGTCCATTGTCAAGGCCAAAAACGCTTACTACAGCCCAACGTTTATTTGCACCACCTTGCATTTTTGATTTATTTCTTTAATTATTTTTATAATTTTATTTTATATTTTATACTTTTATCATTTTCATTAACTATAATATTATATTATTTTATTATTATCATAGAAATCATATACTATTTTCTAACTAATAAAAAAATATTATTTATTCTATTACATTAAACTATTTTTAATCAAGCATTTAAAAATATATTATTTTTCACAATTAAATACATTAAAAAATACTCAACCAAAAATAAAATTATTTTTCATAAATCAAATAATCTAACAATTAATTTTCAAAAAAATATTACGAGTATATTTAAATCAACTACTCCCTTTGTTTAAATACATCTGCTATTTGCACACCTAGACCAAGTATGTGGGAAAATTCAAATATCTTCGTAATCTATAAAAAAAAATACAAACCAACTGCGAACTACAAATTGGGACTATGATTCCTCATAAGAGGACATGTAGGCATATGATTAAAATCGTGGTGAGTTCCCCTAATAAAAATTAAAACCCTATTTCTTAAGATTGCGCTTCTAACCCTAGTATCTTTGTGAACAAGGTAGATAAGAGGGTGCCTAACACCTTCCCTTCATCTAGAACTGAGTCCAAAAAACATAAAATCTCTAACTTATTTAGGATTATCCTTTATATTACTTTCCTTAGGATAAAATTAAGGGTGACGACTCTCGTTTTAAAACCAGTCATAGTAGTGTCGTGAGATGCAAATTCTTAATTTTCACCTGAGAATATGTAATTTTGCATATTGCATCATTGATTCGCACCAGGCATTAAGTTATCATAACTCTTCCCATTTACAATTTTTTTTTGGTAAAGAACCTAATATTTCTCATCTAATAATTTTGAATGTAGTCTATGTTCAAACTTCTCTACCACCCTGCATTTAAATGGTTCCTCAAAGGAGGTTGATAATATAAGTTAAATAAGAATCTCTATCTATAATAAATAATATTGATTTGTTGATTTTCATTTTGATGAAATAAATTTCCTAACATTAGGGGAGATGATAAGAATCCATGAAAATATATTAATTACAACGAATTATCATTGTTCCATCGATCCTTCAAATTAAATATGTGAACTAGAAGTTCAAAAGATAATTAATTGTCAATTTTAAGAAAATAAATTACCAAATGCATTCATTGGTATAGAATATGTGACAAATTCATAAATACCAATAACTAATACTTCAATAAATATGGATTCCTTGTTGGACAATCTAAGAAATCTTTAACACATATGAAGCATGGCAGATCAACTGGTTCCAAAAATAAAAAAAATCCAACAACAAATGAATCTAGAATGAAAGATAGATTAATCGATGATATATGAGCACTAAAATAATAATTAGACATAATAAACATCATACGAGACTGATCAGGTAACTGAAATTTATGAAAACAAAGAGATCTCTATAATTTATGTCAAGAACGAAATACGTGGAACTTGAATTAATATAACTAAAAATGAAGTCAACATTGACAATTTTTCTATATATAATATAGAGCTACTGGTGAAAAATAATAGACACCATGAATCAAAAACTCTATTAAATATTTTAGACAAAGTGTGAATTGGTCCAAAAGGAAAGATGTCATTGAAGTAGAATAGAGACTACAAGTTTTTAGACCAATGTTCCAAACACATCAATTGTGAAACAAGTTAGATATATATATTTTTGTGAAAATGAAATGAAAATGATGAAATTATGATATATAAAGCTTGATTTACTGCTCAAGGATTTTTGTAAAGATACAATATTGATTTTGATGAGAAATATTCACTCGTAATGGATTTAAGTATTTTTTAATATTTAATTAGTCTCGCGGAATATGAAGAACTTATTTTTTACATGAAGAATGTTGTTACTTTATTTTTATGGCTCATATGATTATGACGTTAATACGATACTCCATTAAACATTTAATTTACCTGAGATACATAATTTTGGATCTTGAAAAGACTGAAGGTATGAGAAATACAAGAAATGGGGGTTTGAATTGGGTTTCACCATATTAAATATTTTAGTTGGTGACAATACAAGTTATATTAGAACATAATAGTAAATGAACACGATTATTTTTATCCTTGTTCGCTGTTAACTAAGCTACTCCAATCCACCCCCTTAAGGATGATTTCTCCTTCAACAAGGACTTAATCCACTATAACCAAACTGATTACAGACAACCAACAATAAGTCAGATTAACCCTATTGGCACCCCTAATAATTCTATCGATCCTTATTGCAAATCAACTCAAGCCATAGCAGGAGTCTTCTTGAGATTGGACCTTCACTCGGTCTCTCAAGATATCAATCAATGACAGTTGAGTACTTTCAGTGTATTATAGATTTTCTTCTTGTTAAGAAGATTACACAGACGTTTCAGTATAAAGAAAAACACATAAGTGTTCTACTGCAAGATACGAGAAACAACTCCTTGCTTACTTACAAAACTATACACTGATGATTTCTCTATAGAATTTGCATAATGCTTTGGTGTAGTTCTGTTGAGCTTGATTTAATATGATAGATTTGTCGTTATAATGTTGATTCTTACTTTTCTTCAGCTTCCAGGTCTTCCTTTTATAGCTTGTAAAAGATATTTGTTGAAAGGGTAGAAAGGTAATCAGAAATCTAGTTGTTGGTTCTCAACGTTCATAATGAGAGTGGTAACAATAAATTATGAAAGGAATTTCTGTGTTCCACTCTAGAAGATTAAGGTTACATACACTTTATGTACATAAGAATAGAGAAGTAAAACTTCCCTACAGCAACTCATGAAAGTCTGACAAGAACACCTGGTCTTCATCTCAGAACCTAGTTTCTATCAGCACTTGATGAAGAATCAAAATCTTGATTTTGAGCCTGATTGAATAATGCCACACATTATGTATCAACGCTTTTGTTCCTTGTTTCTGATATCACAACCAAAGCTAATTACTTTTGGAGAAGTCACTAATTCTCAAGTATCAGCGTTTGACTTGATATTTTAAATGTATCAAACATTCACACAGTTCACAACTTCTGAATATAGAATACATTGCATAATCACATGTATCGGACCATAGCTTTTGAGTGACATATATGTATGAGAGCATGCACTAGAATGTTGACTTGTCTTCCTTTCAGGAGAGCACAACTTCGGGAGCTTTAAGTCTGAATTCCATACTTTTAGAAAGTTAGCAACTTTTGAACACTATGATATCAAGCAAGATTACCTTACTTTTAGTAAGTTTATAACTTCTGAATTGTGTTTGGTACATCTGCTTGAATATTCATATATTTACAAAGTGTACAACTTCTTAGATATAAAATCACATTTGATTTCCTCCATAAGGCTTTCAACCTTAGAATCGGGATATTCATCTTCAACTTGTCTTGCAATAAACTCAGTGAACTTGTTTAGAATTCCTGGATTGAAAACATCAAACACACGATTAGTAGCAACAACATTATACATGTTTGAGTTTAAAGATTATGAGAATAGACATTATCAAAATCATTTAATTTATCCCTCTTTGTCAGAAATCAAAAAGGTGAACAGAGACAGAAAAATGAATCTTTGAATATGATCATTTTTAAACCAGAAAAATGTTTGGTAGGACTTTATGTGAATGAAAATATTGATTCAGCACACACAATAAAATCATACGTATAAAAATGTTGAAACAAGGAAACCAGATGCACGACAAATAGGAATAACCCCAAAAAACTAGACTTGGAGAACTTCCTCAAGAACATCCTCTGGACCATTTCGATGAATTGCCTCAATAATCCTGGCCCTTTTGAAGATATTAGAGAAAACTCTAGCAAAAGTTATAAAGATCTGGTGCTGAGTTCTGGAAGCAATGATTGAGTCCCTTAGAAAGTTAAATATGGATTGAGATAAGTTGACTCTAATGTGATTGTAGCAGTAGAATTATTGAGACTAAGCCATTGGAATGTATTAACTCGTACAAATCAAATAAAATTTTCTACCACGCTTTATTGTTTTCAAAGGAAATGGGAAAAAAAGAATATACCTAAAAAAGAGTGGGAGAGAATTTAGGTACAGGGGTATTAGCACCCAGAACATGTACGGTACTTCACAGGGAAGGTATTAGCACCCTGAACATTATGGTACTTCACAGGAACCTCTTTGAAAATTGGTGTATTTTGGCTATAAAACGTGTATACAAAAATAGATGGTGGAGATGAGAAAAGAAATGGTTTTTACAATTTTTGCACCCGCCGCAATTGCAAATATTTAGGGCATGCGTACCACCTTCCGTGCAATAGGGGTTCAAGGTACTCGAAGTTCACCTTAAAAGTTTTAAAAAAATACATGTGTGTTAGTTAATTTTAAGAGAAGAGACATCATCATCATATCTGAGTGGAAAACATACTTACTATGCACAATTATGAGAAAGGAGCATTTGCATCATCTCAAAGTGGACGATATAACTTGGGTTTAAAATCCATAACTCAACACCCAAGTGGAAAATATCTCTCTTTACTATATATCGTAGAAGTATAGTAACTTGCGTCACTACAAGAATCAACAAGATTCTAATATTTTTAGAAACGTTTTAAAGTAAAAAGCCAAAGTGGAAAAATGGTTTGGATGAGGTTAATGACTTTTAGTATTTCAAAAAAGACGTCAAAGTAATATAAAATTTATTAATGTTGATTAAGAAAATATTTTTGAAAGCCCATGGACCTAATTCCATGTTTATTGTGAAAGCGAATCAAGTTAGAAAAAAAGAAGAGTTTTGAAAAGGAGGGGGAATTTTTTTGAAATTAAATAATATATGAGGAGATGAAGGGACTATCCTAAGTACACAAATTAAAAGCTAAGGAAAAATAATGATCTAACTAATAAGAAGCCAACACTTGACATAAGAAGTCAATGTAGAATTCCCATCCTTTGGATTGAAACCAAGCAAGCAAAAATACTAAACCTCTAAGGAATACCAAGCTTCATATGAATTAAGAACCAAGCAAATTCTTCATTGACAAAAATTTATCAGAGTAACAACTGTATACAGAGGAATTCTTAATCACAATTAAAGAATGAAAATCAGAATATCGTACACATAAAAAAATTCAAACCAATTCCTTGCAGTAAACCCCAAGGATTTTACAAGATCTTCACAACAATATCAATCAAAGATCACAGAGTTCCAATGTCTCATGGCTTTTAATCCTAAGTCTCGGGAATCCATAACTCCACAGTGCTAGGGATAGTAACTAGGATTGACATCAGTACTTATGACTGGGAACAAAGATTGACATCAGTACTTATGACAGGTACAAAGAATAGACATCGGTACTCACGACTGGGAACAAATGTTTGACATCAGTACTTATGACTAGGAACAAAGATTGACATCAGTACTTATGACAGGTAACAAGGGTTGACATCAGTACTTATGACTGGGAACAAAGATTGACATCACTACTTATGACTGTTAACAAAGGATTAACATTAGTACTCATGACTTGGAACAAATGTTTGACATAATTACTTATGACTAGGAACAAAGATTGACATTAACACTCATGACTTGGAATAAAGGTTGACATTATTACTCATGACTGGTAACAAAGGATTGGCATCAACACTCATGACTAGAAACAAAGGTTGGCATCAATACTTATGACTGGTAACAAAGATTGACATTAGCGCTTATGGCTAGGAACAAATGTTTGACATGAGTATTTATGACTGGGAATAAATATTGACATCAATACTTATGACTGGAAACAACTCAACTCTATTGGGGTAAAGTTCAATAAGGAGAAAGAGATAAATACTGACTAACAAATGATGGTGAACTTCCAACTTAGGGGTGAATGTAGAAAAACAGTGAACAATAACTAGTTTCCCAAAATTCTGGCATTCCACCTAGAACGGGTCTCAACTTCTTCTTTAACCGAGGAATTCAACCTAGAAATGGTAAAAAACTTTACCAACTTCTGGATTTCACCGTGAATGGTAAAAATTTCTTCTTTGATCAAGATATCACTTGAAAAGGTTAATAACTGCTGTGAGGATCTTTCAACAAATTGTATTTATCATCGAAGTAAAGCCAACCTCAAAAATGAACTATCTCCAATAACATAGAGACTACTATTCATTGGAGTAAAAACATCTTCTCTAGCATTAACAGACTTATTAGGGAAGTATAGGTTTCTCAAATAAAGAGACTGCCACTTGCTATTACGAAAAGGATGTCGATAATAATACTAGGAAATGAATTTTGATTTCGTGGGGAAATACCAACACATTCCTGTTGAGGGGATAATGTCTTCACGTGCAAAATAAATGCACATTCTCAATCTAGGACTCACAACCTATAGGGATAAAAATAATATTTTTATCAGGACCAAAAATTAAAACCAGGAACAAACTGGAGTGAAGCAGTCAACCAAGACACCATCCAATGAGGAATAAACTCAAAGGGGGATCAATTCCATCCAGTTAATGAGCTGGGTAGGAAGGCTAAAGAAAAATTCTTCCATGAGGGATAACTCAGTTGGGAAATTGAAAGGAATTACACTTTCTGCTTAAGGTTGACACTCTATTGGAGAGAGGATAACATAAATCTACAAAGAGGATAATATGCACAAAAAAATCAATGATTGAAAATGAACCCAATTTATGCCCCTAATATCTCTCATCATCTCATATCATTAATACATCAAGAACACACATTAGGGTTTGGTTGTAACTTCTACCCTCTTCTATCTTTTGGTTTTCCCTAGAGGGGTCACCAAGCATCTTGAGTTGTGTATGCGTATGTGTGTTTTATGATTACTAACCCTTTAACAAAAATTCAAAAGATGTATGTTTTCTCTTTACAATTTGTGCATTATAGGTGTGAAATCAAGTGCATCTCTCTCATCTCATCAATTAGGATTTTGAGGGTTGATTCTCAAGCAGTTGGTTAATCAGTGGGTCTTAGAAGTTTACACTTCAAGGATATGTTTATGGCATCAATGATCCATGGTTGAAAGACTTTTTCAATTTCATTTAGGTCAAAATTTCCTTAAAGTTAGTGTTGACATTCAACAAAGAGTTAGGTTCATGTGGTTATTTTCATGCCTTCTTCAATAAACTTCATTGAGACTTAAGCTCCGTTGTTTGAGTTTGATTCAATAAAATATCATTTAAAGACCTATTATGATTAATTATAATTTTTTTCTTCAAGAAAGCTCAAAATATTCAAAGGTTGGTTCAACAAGTTTAACCTAATTGAGCAAATGCTTCATTTAGTGATCACAAGTGCATAACTATCTTAATTTTCAACATTTTGAGTTGGTTCTTTTTGATATGGATTATTATTATCATAAACAACAACCTCTCTTCACATGCCAAGATCGAATTGAGCAAAAAAAATCAACAAAAGTTGAAAGGGTTTTCAAGTCATTTTGACACTCTCTGAGCTAGGGTTTGTCGACTTCCAATGGCCATATCTTACTCATTTTTTGAGATTTTTGAGTGGCTCCAAATCCATGATTCTCTTTAAAGGGTCCTTAACAAGCTCTCTTCATAAATCTAAGGCTAAGTTGAAGAAGGGAAAAACACAAGAAGGGGGGGTTGAATTGGGATCACACAATTCAATGGAAAGAACACATTGATTTTATCCTGGTTCGTTTGAACTCAAACTAGTCCAGTCCACCCGCCAAGGTGATTTCGCATCTCTCTAACGAGGTCTTAATCCACTAATCAATCTTGATTACTAAACTACTTTGACAACTGCCAAAGTCTTCTTGATTCCAAAACCACAACCCGATTTTCTCAAGGAAATGTCTAAATAATAATTGAATAAATGTGTACAATAGTGTTTCTAATAAAACAGTATCACTAACAATGATGTTTTACACAATTTTAATATAAACGTTTGAGGATGAAAGATGATTCCTGCTTACTGTACTTTTACGTGAATTCTTCTATTTGTGCGCAGTTGTTCATCACTTGAATTCTTCTATGCATTTGCTTTATATAGGCCATGCAACAGTGACATAAGAAGATGCTTCTGGTATGTTCATAACACGAGTTAATGAACTTTCCAAACAAGGAGATCCTTGTTTGTTTGTAGTTGTTACTTATGATATTGCATTGATAAATTGTAATGCTTCAGAACTTCTCACATCAGATCTTGAATGTTACCGTTGAGAGTCCTTTACATCTTGTATCAGAAATTTATAGATCAGAGTACCAGGGATCATGTTTCACAGCACTGGTGCATTCAGAAGTTGTAATAGAACTTCTTCATATAAGCGTGTCAAACAAATTTTCTTCTAATAAGGATGTGTCTGATTCTATCATGGTACTCTCATCTTCTATGCTTGCATAATAAGAACTTCTAGTGATGTTCTGGAAGATCGTGTATGCTCCTTACATCAGAACATCTTTTTCACATAAGAACTTCATATGCATGTAAAGATACTTTTATTAGCGAGCATATTTATTCTTTATATATATCATGTGTTTGTTATCATCAAAACTCTTGCAGGGATGTAGAACCAAATTATTTTCTAACAATCTCCCCCTTTTTTATGATTACAAAAACATGTATATTTTGATGGAGTATAAAGAACAAAGAATACAAGACTCCCCCTGAGTAGAATACTCAGATAATGAGCAAATAAAATACTTCCCTGAGTGCATATTGGCTTCTGATAGGAGTCAAAATAATACTGATCCCCCCCCCCCTTTTTGTCAATAATCAAAAAGTAAGAAGTTGCTTGAGAAGGTGTGGCAATTGTCTTCTGGATTCAACTGAGATTCTTTAGAGATCTTATGATGTTGTATTCTCACTCTCTTTCCCAATAGTTTCAGATCCAATAACCTTTTTTTTTTATGATTTCCTATGAAACCCTCAAATCCTTCAAATTCCAGGCTTTGGAACATATTCTTTCTTCCCTCCATGTGTAGACAGCATCTAGAGTCCAAGTGTTAATACTGTTGTTTCAACCTTGCTGTTAAAAATATCTTCAACATAAATGATTTTGTCTTTTGGTACCCATATCTTTATGCGTCTATGACTGTTAGAGTTTCCAAAATTTTGTTTGAATTTTGGTTTAGCAGAAAATGCTTTACTTGTATATTTTATATCATGTGTTTGTCCAGTAGTGAAGTGAGAATAAAGAGGAGTGCATTTAATAACCAAATTAATGACTTATATTGGGATACTTTAACTTTGTATCCTAGACCTTTTCTTCCATTTCTGCTAACCCCATAGATCATTGAAGCCATCTTGCTTCTATCTATGTTTTTAGCGAGGAACTTTTGAAAGTTGTGATCATATTTCTTTATGATTGTATCAAGGTTACTAGGAACTTATGAGAAAATTTCCTTCTGAGTATTTTGTAAATCATTTTCAAGTTTTAGAATTTTTTGTTTCAACTCAGAGTTTTATAATCTTAGATTCATAGTTTCTTCAGAGTCAGAAACTAGATCCTTTTCAGGTTCTTGTTTATAACTCAAAGCATCTGATACCCTTCTAGAATTTCTGAAAGAATCTCCTCTAATTGAGATCTAGAGAAGTTAGAAAATACCTCTTCTGACTCTGAGTTGATTCTGATTCTGATTCTGATTCTGATTTAGAGGATTCAAAGACATCTGATAAGGTGTCCATTTGAGTTGTATTGGCTTGTTCATCTTCTGATTATGTTCCGTCTTGAGAAAATTCAGAGTCATCCCACGTTTCCATAATACTTTTCTTCTTCTCCTTAACGAACTTCCTTTTAGGTTTGTCCTTCTGAAGCCTTGGACAGTCGCTTTTGTAGTGACCTTGTTTATTGCATTCATAGCAGGTAATGTTTCTTTTACTGGATTTTATGTATCCAGAAGATTGTTCAGAGTCATTCCCTGTTTTTATGGAGTTTCTGAATTTCCACTTCCTGTGCTTCCACAACTGATTGATTCTTCTGGATAGAAGGAACAGTTCGTCTTCTTCTGACGAGGATTCACCAGAGTTTTATGCTTCTTCTTTTTCTTGCAAAAATTTGGTTTTATATTTATTAGATTTCAGAGTGAGAGGCTTACCTTACTTCTGGGGCTCATCATCTTCTAACTCTATCTCATGACTTCTGAGAGAGCTGACAAGTTCTTCTATAGAGATTTTGTTCAGATCTTTTGCAAGTTTTAGAGAAGTGACCATGGGTATCCATTTCCTTGGTAAACTTATGATGATCTTCTTTACATGATTAGCAGTTTAGTACCCTTTGTCCAGAACTTTTAGCCTAGCCACCAAAATTTGAAATCTTGAGAACATTGTCTCAAGGGTTTCATCTTCTTCCATTTTGAAGGCTTCATATTTCTGAATGAGCGCAAGGGCTTTGGTTTCTTTAACTTGCGTGTTGCCTTCATGTGTCATTCTCAGAGAATCAAACATGTGTTTTTCTGTCTCTCTATTTGTGATCTTCTTATACTCTGAATATGAGACGGCACTCAGGAGAATAGTTCGGTCCTTATGATGGTTTCTGAAGTCTTTCTTTTAGTGATCTATCATCCTTTTTCAGTATATCTTCTGTCAGCGTCATAGGCTAGGAAGAAACTTCTGATCATATCTTTCCAGTAGTAAAAATTTTCACTATCAAATATTGGGGGGTGCTGCTGATGTTCTGACTTGGTCCTATCATAGTGTTTTTCCTCCTTGGATCTTTTTCTAACACAGTTAAGTGTTTGCACCCAGATCCAGGCGCTCTGATACCAATTGAAGAAGGGTAAAACACAAGAGGGGGGTTGAATTGGGATCACAAAATTCAATGGAAAGAACACGTTGATTTTATCCTGGTTTGTTTGAACTCAGACTACTCCATTCCACCCGCCAAGGTGATTTTGCCTCTCTCCAACAAGGTCTTAATCCAGTAATCAATCTTGATTACAAAACTACTTTGACAACTGCCAAAGTCTTCTTGAGTCCAAAATCACAACACGGTTTTCTCAAGGAAATGTCTAAACAGTAATTGAATAAATGTGTACAATAGTGTTTCTATGTGTTTGCTTTATATAGGCCATGCAACAATGACATAAGAAGATGCTTTCGGTATGTTCATAACACGAGTTAATGAACTTTCCAAACCAGGAGATCCTTGTCTGTTTGTAGCCGTTACTTTTGATATTGCATTGATAAGTTGTAACACTTTAGAACTTCTCACATCATATCTTGAATGTTACCGTTGAGAGTCCTTTACAACTTGTATCATAACTTTATAGATCATAGTATCAGGGATCCTGTTTCACGGTGTTGGTGCATTCAGAAGTTGTAATAAGACTTCTTCATATAAGCGTGTCACACAGATTTTCTTTTAATAAGGATACCTCTGATTCTATCATGGTACTCTCATCTTCTATGCTCGCATAATCAGAACTTCAAGTGATGTTCTGGAAAATTGTGTATGCTCCTTACATCAGAACATCTTTTTCACATCAGAACTTCATCTGCTTGTAATGATACTTTTATTAGCGAGCATATTTGTCCTTTATATATATCATGTGTTTGTTATCATTAAAACTCTTGTAGGGATGTAGAACCAAATTATGTTCTAACATAAGTTTGAATGGAAGACCATTAATGATTGATAAAGATTACAAGTCTCCTTGAAGGCCCTTTGAATTTTAGGTTTTGACTTCAAATGATCATAATTTGGTCTATTTTTATCACCTTGAACTCATTATTTTTCCACAATGATCTTAAGGATTTTAACTTTAACCCTATTCTTTGTGTCAAGCTTGAAAATGGATGGAAGACACCTTGGGAGTTCAAAACATTATAGGTCATTTCATGGATTTTCACAAGGTCATAGCTTTCTCATTTCTTGGATATTTTAAGTGGTTCAAATCTCAAAATTCCATTTAAGAGATCTAATTCATGCCATCATCTTTGGTCAAAATAAACTTTTGAGTAGAATGCCATGTTTGGACGCCAGACATTACAAGTCACTTTTAATGCCAAACTTAGAAACTTTTCTAAGTGTGGATAATCTGTGTGTTTTTGTTGATTTCAAAGAGACACAATTTTTGATCCAAGACACCAAATGAAACCATTCACTTCACATTGTGAATCATGGCATGAGATATCTCTAATACTTCAAAAACCACATCATATAGTGCCCTACATTATTGGCACCATGGCTTTGAATTTGGCTTCTTGAAACTGATTATGGGTTTAATATCATATTTAGTTTCGATTGGTTTGGCCTCTAAACACAAAATTCGTGTGCGTTTTTGCTCCTAATCATGTTTAGCAACCTTCCAGAAGCAATTAGTACCTTGAAACGCAAGTTTTTTCTGAGTTTTGATGCCAAACAAGTCACACATGGCTCATGTTTCAGATTCACACAAATTCACTCATTAATCGCGTCATTCACATGCTTGAGCATTGCCTCATACTCTCCTATAAATAAGAGATACCTTCCACTCATTTCCATAAGCATTTGATAGCCAATTGACCCCTGCTAAGATCTCATTTGAACTCTTAAGCTTGAATTCGTTTTTCCATTTTTATCCTTCAAATCACTAAAAACTCCTTTCAATTAGCTTCATTGAACTTCTCTGAAGCTAACCATACTCTTACCTTTAAGAATCATGATCTGCATCAAGCTCCATAAGTCTAGTTCACAACTTCATCCCTAAGTTCGAACATGTAGTTTTCTCCACCAATTCGTCTCAATTTTGTTGCTAGAATGTAGCATTTGGTTCTCTAATGCTCATGGTATCCTTTGTTTTCAACTGTAACTGAGTTTGATACGATTGTTTTCAAATCCCTTTTTAAAAAAACTCTCTTGGTTTTTTCCAAATCGACTAAGTTATGGAAAATATAAATTTGACGCGAGGGTACCAATGGAACCTTCTTGAAGATGCGAAGCGAATGGAACCAATCTCGAGCTCCAATTTTTCCATTTCATGAACCTGCGAATCGCGTGGACGGAGGTTGAAGATGACCTACGTGGTTGTCTTCAACCAATGATAATTGGCCACGCATTTTTTTCAAATCTGTTTAACAATTGATCATGTGTGTTATTTCCTGAAGACCATGATATGAACATCGCATTTTGACAATGATCAGATGGTCCACATTTTTTGAGTTTATTTTTTATTTCTGATTTTTATGTTTAATTGTTTTAAATTTTGAAAATTCATAAAAATTTCATTTGACTCAAAATTATGAAAATTTCATAAAAATTATCTTTCTGATTCTTATTTTTTCATAATTGTATTTCATGATTTGATATTTTTTATAATTTTTCTCTTTATTTAACTTGTTTTAATTGACTAAAAATATTTTCCTTGATTTTTAAATTCTGGATAAATTATGGAAGGATTCAATGACCTCTTGACAAATATTGGTGACCTCATTTTATTTTTATTTCTGATTTTTATATTTTTTCAATATCTTTGGTATATTTTTCATATTTCTTTAAATTTTAAAAATAGTTCCTAACTTTAAAAATAACTCCAAAAAATTTGTCAACACTTATTAACTCATGTTTGACTCCTAATTATTTTTTTTATTTTTTTATTTTTATTTGGTGTTTTAATATACTTTGTGTATTTTACCAATTATTTCCCTTTTATTAACCATTTAAATATTGGTTAATTCAATATTATTTTATTATTTATTTGGTCCTAACTTGGGTGTTATTTTGGGACAAATTCCTCAACCTCATTAGATCTTAGGTATTGATAGGTTGAAAAACCAAATCCACCAAAATGGATGAATGATGTTGATGATATTTGAAACCCTAATTGCCTCTATTGAACCATCATAAACTTTGGTCTAAGTGAATCATTTAAACATTGTTGATCATATTTTGTTGCCTCGAGAACTTGAAATGAATGATATACTTGACAAAAAGCAAATGAAACTTGTTGTTGAGAGGTTTTGATTTTATCAATCTTCTAATGAATTTTCAAATGCAAGTTTCAAGATGGTCATTCAACTAACCTCTAACTTCTAATTCACTTACAATTGACTTTTACTTTTTTCTTTTACTTGATGCTTTTATTTTATGCCTTTACTTTTACGCACCATTTATTTTAGCATTTACATTTCATACTATTTTTATCTTTGCTCACTTGAGCATTTATCTTTATGTCATTTTTACTTTTCTCACTTGAGCTTTCATTTTCCTTTTGAAGACACTTAATAACCAACTTGAAAAATAAAAAACCTTAAGGTTAATCGTACTATTTGGTTACTATCCTAGGCATTATGGAGATTATGGACCTCTCATACTTAGGATTAGAAGCCTTGACTACCCTTAAGACCTTGTGTCTCTGATTGTTATTTTGTCTAGAGTTCTTGCTGCTTACCCCAATACATTGGGTTGATTTTCTTTGTGTGCATGTTATTCTGATTATATGCTTTGTCTATGATTGAGAATTCCTCTATATACAACCGTTACTAAGCCCAATTTTTTGGAAGACTTAATGCATCTGAAGCTTGGTATTACTAAGCGGTTTAGTATCTTTGCTTACTTGGTTTCAATCAAAGGATGGGAATTCTACATTACCTCTTTATGTCAAGTGTTGGATTCTTGTTGGTTAGACGATTCTTTTCCCTAGCTTTTACCTTATGCTTTAGGATAGTCCCTTCATCTCCTCTCATCTTCTTTAATTTCAAAACATTTATAGCGAAAATACACAAATTTTCAAAGAGGTTCATACGTATTACCGTAGATGTTTAGGATGTTAATATCTTCCCTTTGCACAACCAACCCCCGTACCTAGATTCTCTCCCCTCTTTTTAGGTTAGTCACTCTTTTCCCATTCCTCTAGAAATAATAAAGCACGGTGGCAATTTTTATTTCATATGTATGAGTTAAGTTAATCCAATGGCTTAGTCTAAACATTTCTACCGCTACATCGCCCTTTCGGGTTTTCAAGTTAGAGAGTTGTTCTTTTATTTATTTAGGCGAAGTATTTCTTGACTGCGTCAACATTCATTGGACGTGGGAAATCCTCACCATCCATAGTTTTGAGAATCAATGCACCTCCAGAGAAGGCTTTTTTGAAAAGATACAGGCCTTCATAATTGGGAGTCCACTTGCCCCTAGAATCAACAATAAAAGACATGATCTTTCTGAGCATGAGATCCCCTTATCTAAATTCACGAGGCTTGACAATCTTATCAAAAGCTTTCTTCATTCTTCTCTGATATAACTGACCATGACACAAAGTTGTCATTCTCTTTACTTCAATTAAACTCAACTGGTCAAACCCGTTCTGGACCCATTCAACCTCTAACAACTTGGTTTCCATTATTACATGCAAAGAGGGAATCTCAACCTCAATGGGGAGCATTGCCTCTACACCATACACAAGAGAGAATAGGGTTTCCCTTGTTGAAGTGCGGACGAATGTACGATACCCATGCAAAGAAAAAGGGAGCATCTTATGCCAATCCTTATAGGTAACAACCATCTTCTGGATAATATTTTTAATGTTTTTATTAGCAGCTTCAACAACCCCATTCATTTTAGGCCTGTAATGATATGAGTTGTGATGGACAATCTTAAATTCTTCACAAAGTTCTATCATCATCTTATTATTCAAATTTGAGATGTTATCAGTGATAATCCTACTTGGCACACCATATCGACATATAAGATTGTTCTTGATAATGCGTACTATCACCTTCTTGGTGACATTAGCATAAGAAGCTGCTTCCACCTACTTGGTGAAGTAATCAATTGCCACTAAGATGAAACGATGTACATTTGACACCTTGGGTTCAATCATTCCAATCATATTAATACCCTACATATAATAAGACCATGGTGAAGAAATAACATTGAGAAGCATTGGAGGCACATGAATCTTGTCATCATAATCCTGAAACTTATGGCACTTCTTCGAAAATTTGTAACACTCAGATTCCATTGTCAGCCAATAATAACATGCCTTAAGAATCTTCTTTTCCATCGAAATTCCATTGTCATGGGTACCAAAGGAACTTTCATGGATCTCATGCATCAACATGTCTACTTCATTTCTATCCATGCATATGAGCATGACCGTGTCATAATTTCTTTTGTATAACACCTCTTAATTGAAGAAAAATCTACATGCTAATCTTCTCAATGTCTTCTTATCTTTGTTCGAAGCACCGACCGGATATTCCTGAGTCTAGAGGAAGTGCTTGATATCATAATACCAAGGTTTTTCATCTGACGTCCCCTCTGTAGTAAACACATGAGCTGGTCTATCAAGACATTAAATTGTAATCTGAGGTACATCGTTCCAAGCATTTACTTGGTACATGAAAGCCAAAGTGGCGAAAGCATCTTCCATTTGATTCTCATCTCTAGGAATATGATAGAATTCAACTTTATTGAAGAAAGGTAATAATATTCTTGCATAATCTTTATAGGGAATCAAGCCAATGTGACGAGTCTCCCATTCTCCTTTGATCTGATTTATTACCAACTAAATTACCATATTCATCAAGAATTTTGATTCTGAGATTTATAGCCTCTTCAAGACCTATGATACATGCTTCAAACTCCGCCATGTTATTGGTACAATCAAATTTCAACCTTGCAGTAAAATGGATATGTGACCCATGGAGAGTGATAATCACCGCACCAACTCCTTTTGCATAAGCATTTAGAACTCCATAAAACACCATACCCCACCGAGATTTGGGATCAAGACCTTCCTCAGGCAAAGGCTCATCATAATTTTTAACTTTCAATATCATATTCAGACAACAACATCTGCCAACGGGAAATTATTCTAGTAAGAGCAGGCTTTTCAAAAGTATACTTAATTGGATGCATTTTAGAAATCAACAAAGTAGTGTGATTCAACATATACTTCCGCGATCGCTTTGCCGCCCAGGCCAAAGCACAACATGTTTTTTCTAGCATAGAATAATATGACTCGCAGTCAGTGAATTTCTTGCTCAAATAATAAATGGCATGTTCTTTTCTTCCCGTTTCATCTTGTTGTCTCAAAATAGAGCCCATGGAGTTATCCAACATAGTTACATACATAATCAATGGTCTTCCTTCAACAAGAGGGAGCAAGATAAGAGGATCAAGCAGATACTCGTTAATGCTTTCAAATTCCCTTTGGCAATCATTCGTCCAGACACAAACTTGATCTTTCTTTAACAGCTTGAAGATTGGTTCACATGTTGCAGTCCCATGGGAAATAAATTTGGAAATGTAATTTAAACGTCCAAGGAAGCCTCTAACTTGCTCTTTAGATCTTGGTGCAGGAATTTCTTTACTTGCCTTAACTTTATCAGGATCAACTTCAATTCCTTTTTGGATGACAATGAAACCTATGAACTTTTCTGAACAAACACCAAGAGTAAACTTATTTGGATTCAAGAGAAAATGATACTTTCGCAAGTGTTAAAACAATTTCAACAAGTCTTCCATATGCCCTTCCTCAGTCTGAGATTTGGCGATCATATCATCAACGTATACTTCGATTTCCTTATGCATCAGATCATAAAATAGGGTTATCATAGCCCTCTGGTACGTTGCACCAACGTTCTTCAACCCGAAAGGCATCACTCTGTAACATAATTTTCTCCAAGGTGTGATAAACATTGTTTTTTCCATGTCCTCAAGATTTATCCTAATTTTATTATATCCGGAAAATCCTTCCATGAACGTGAACACTTTGAATTGTGTTGTGCTATCAACCAACATATCAATATGGGGAAAGGGGAAATCATATTTTGGAATTGCTTTATTTAAATCTCTATAATAAACGCACATGCTTACTTTTCCATCTTTCTTTGGTACTGGAACAATATTGGAAATCCACTGATTGTACACTAATGTTACAAGAAAACCAACATCAATATGCTTCAAAACCTCTTCTTTATTCTTCACTTCCGTGTCGGGATGTGATACGGTGGGACAACTGACTTGGGTGTTTTGAGTTTTATCGCAAATGTTGTGGTTAGCAAGAGTCGTCGCCGACTTTTATTTTATCCAAAAGGAAAGGCAAAAAAGCACAGGAAAGACCTTTGAGATTATTTCTTGAGTTCGGGGGTAGATTATGAAAAGGGAAGGTATTAGCACCCTTTTCATCCATCGTTTTCCATGGGCTCTTAGTTACTTGCTAGATCACTTGCTTTTGTTTTAAAATGTGCTTTGTGTGGTTTTTGAAAGTATTTTGTAAATATGCCATCGTTTAGGCAAACTTTGTAATGATTCTCGTTCGTAAGAATGTATACAAAGTGTTTGATCTTTTGAAAAATGATTTCAGGTTTGAAAGATGTTTTGAAAATATGGGTATTTAGAAAATAGCAAGGATGTTTAGGTTTTGAAAATTGAGAAAGTAACTAGGAACATTCTACCTACTCAAAAGTCTTTCATGTTCATGTTCATTTCCTTTTTCCTTTGACATTGTTATCTTACCATTGATTTGTTAAGTAACCCTATCTTTGGATGTAAACGGAACGGGCGTGGGTCATCGTATAACCATGATTAGAAATGTTGCAAGGTATCTTAGCATTTCCTTTAGGTACTAAGATCATTTTGAAAAGCAACATTGATAGCGTCATCGAGGGACTATGATCTTGCATTTTTTATTGTTTTTGCTAAGATATCCCACATGCATAACATGGCCGTTTTTGTAAAGCAACAAGTGGAGTTAACCCTAGGGGTGCAAGTGTGCAAGTGTGTTTTATTTACATGTGTTGTTATCTTGAATTAGGGTTCTCTAAACATTGATTTTATCTTTCCATACAAACCCTAATTTACTAGCATTGATATGAAAGCGATAAATTGCGGAAATTAAAATTACTACGCTATTACATCATTATGGGGATGGGGTATACAAATTTATAAATGGGGATTGCAAGAAAATTAAACCCTAATTACTATTACAAGGCTTTGACAATTACATAACTTATAATGCAAAAATAAAATATGCAAGAAGATGTAAAGTGAGAGAAATTGCTTTTTAGGGTTTTTTAAAGAAAAAAGGTTTTGTAATTAATTTCATTGAAGAAAAACCTAAGTCTAAGTTAATTGTTTAGAAAAGTATTTTTGAGGTTTCATTTGAACAAAAAGGTTTTATAAAGTTAGGTCATTTCCAAGCAATGCAATATGTCCAAAATAACCTAAAAAATCTCCAAAATCTAGAAATTTGGTGCCCGAGCTAACACTGGTCGTATCAGTGGACACGGGCACCCATGTCAGGACCTGTCCATAACTTTTATGCATTTTTTGGTTCCATCCAATCTAACACGGCAATGTCACGTGACACGGGCGCCCGTGTCAGTCCCTGTCCATCTCTTTTTTGCTCATGTATGCACTAGTAACATTGACACGGGCCGTGTCGTGTGACACAGGCACCCGTGTCAACTTTTGTCCCTGCATTTTACTATGTTTTTCAACCCAATTAAGCTGACACGGGCCATGTCGTGTGACACGGGCACCCGTGTCAACCTCTAGTCTGGATTTTTGTTAGTTTTTTCTCTTTGATCTGTCTTGTTATATCTTTTAAGCGCAAAAACAAATTATGTATGAATAATGATATCACAGTTTGACAAAGTTTACCTCTCGAAGCGGAAGCTTTAAAACAGGTAAAAATATTTTCAGGTTCAAAGTAATGATTGATCTAGCTCCTTTGAACCTTCTTGAAGTAGCTCAAACCTTCTTATTGTGCTGAAAATGGTTGAACTGCTCCAACCGAGTCAAGTTGCAATGTATATTTTTTGTGTTTAGAATATGGTGGTAATGATGTTACAGAAGTTATTCTTATGTTTGAACAACTTCTATATGGTGTATATGAAGTGTTTATATGGTTTGTTTAGAGAAAACTTGCAAGGTATGAGATTCAAGGACTTAGACTTCAAAGCTCAAAAATGGAGGTTTTGTGTACAAATCTGGTTTTTGACGGCAAAAATGATTTTGAGTGTTAGTTTCCCCTTCTATTTTTCTGGCCTTTTTTCTCTTGTGATTGGCCTTTCTATTTATAGATATGTTTTGAGACATGAACAAACTCAAATTTTGGATCACATGTTATGGCTAGGTTAGATTGTACATGAAGCAAGCTTAAAGAACATGTTTCCAATGCTTGTACCAAGCTATCTAAAGTGGTTGATCACTTTAAACATGTTTGTTCTGACTTGTAGAAGTTGAGTGTGATTATAGCAACAAGTTGGAGGCTCAAGAAATTGACTTTATGATTAAAGTGAACTTCGCAAAAATGGCAATGGTGCCTTTGTGCCGAAAATGGAAAGATTACTTGGACAATGCTTAAACCAAATGGACCATAGCTTAAAAGTTTGTGTAAGCATTAAATTATGGTAATATTTGAAATTCACAAGGCCTGCAAAGTAAGATTATGCAGCACATCATGCCAATTGGATTATGTGTTCTTCAACAAAAATGGCTTGTAATTCAAGAATGAATGCCCAACTTCAGGCCCTTGAATCTCCTAGCTCAAATATGATAAATTCAAGCTCTTGAATGTTCTGGAAAGCTTAAAACACCCTCTATAACTTTCATGTTGACCATTTTTAAAAAATCATCTTGTAACTATGTGAAAAAATTCCAAGAAGTTGGGATAAAATCCTAACCAAAACTGCTGAAAATTTCTCTAAGTGTTTATTCAAAAATGCCATGACTTAATGAATTTATAACTTAAAATCCAAGCATTTATAGGAGAATTTGTGTAAATAAATGTTGTATATCTCATGGAGATCTACAACTTTTATTTTTAAAGTTTCTTTTGAATCATCTTGCATCATGGTGAAAAATTGGCTCAAAGTTGTAAAAAAAATATGAAGTTTTCAACACTTAGAAAAATTTCTAAGTTTGAAAACTTTGACTTTTCAAAATGAAATATTGTCTTTTTGATTTCTTGATGAACAAGTTTCATATTTTGACATGTTTTGATGAATTGTGATTTTTGACACTTGATTTTGACAAAAAAGTCAAAGTTTGACTTTTCAGTGTACAATTGACTTTTGATCAGTTGACTGAAAATCCACTATCAATCCAATTGATCTTGAGCAATATTTTTAATCATGCCATTAAGTAAAAATGGTGCAATTGAACTTTTGAGATCATGCTTCAAACCAATTGACCAATTGCTAAGTCAAAAATCAGAAATTGCCCTTTCTCAATCAAAACCCTAATTTTGACCATTTTGCCCTTTTGATGATTTGATCAAATTTCTTGAGGAATTATGGTCCAAACTTGATCAAATGATACATATGAGTTTATAATATTGATGTGGATCAAAAATTGTGAAGTTTGACTTTAAATTGGCCATAGTTGACTTTTTTCCCCAATACAGTTGATTTTTAGGTCAACTGCTCAATTGAATGAGCAAAAATGTGATCCAAGGCTTGAAACTTGACATGAGTAATTTTGGGGGTCCATAATGGTCCATGAAAGTCATATGAACCATTGAGAGTCCAATTATACTTGTGCAATCTCAAACCCTAATTTGGGTCATCAGTACTTAAGGAGGTGTCTTGAGCTGATCAACCCTAGTGCAGTCTTGAACCAAGAGAGATCTTTGTGAGAAAAATATTTGATAAATGAGAGGGAAAAATTTTTGGGGTACAACAGCTTCCCCTGTTCAATCTTCTTAAACCTGAAGAGTTAGATTGGAGGATCCGCCATTTGAGACTTGAAGGGGAAAGATGATTGGACACTAGAGTGCCCAGAAATTTGCACTTGAAGATGGATGGTGAATGGGCTTATATATGCCATTTGGAGGAATGTTGGTAAACACTGGAAGAATTATCATCACAAATCTCTTGTTGATTTATACTAAAACTTGATGTTTTACCTGTGAGGAAAAGAGTTAGTAAAATGCAGATGCCTGGATGATGTTCACCGGATGTGGTATTATATACATGCTATGACGTATGAATGTGAGATGTATGTTTTTGTCCGGGAAAATAAATCCTTGACTGCTGCTGAGGAAATTCTAGGGGGTTGAATCCCTGATTTCCGTTGGGGATGAAGAATATTCATATCTTCAAACTTTGTCGAAAGGATAATTTCACTGGAGAACATCTCTTTAATGTCAGTTGTTATCTGGTAGGATCTAGGCTTCACAATTTGATGAGGAAGAAGTAGTCAACTGCTATCTGGTCGGATCCAGGCTTCACGTAAACTTACTAGGGAAAGAGACGAATTAACTATTATCTGGTCGGATTCCAGGCTTTGCAGAAAATTTTCTTGAGATTGAATAGTTATCTGGTCGGATCCAGGATTCACAACAACTTCTAGGGATACGGAATTTAACTGTTATCTGGTCGGATCCAGGCTTCGCAGTAACTTGAAGTGGTAACTACTATCTGGTCAGGTCCAGGTTTCATGGTTTTTGGAAAGTTGTATTATTATCTGGTTGAGTCCAGACTTCATAGTGTCTCTCTGGGGATCATAGTTAGTTGTTATCTGGTCGGGCTCCAGGTTTCACAATAAACTGTTTGAAAAACTGTTATCTGGTCGGGTCCAGGCTTTGTAGATTTCTGAGGTTGATGAGGTCAATTGCTATCTAGTCGGGTCCAGGTTTCATAATAAACTATTTGGGGATTTAGTTGTTATCTGGTTAGTTTCTAGGTTTCACAACAAAACTCTGAGGGTAATTGTTATCTGGTCGGATCCAGACTTCACAACAACTTGCTTGAAAAGATGGAATTGGAAAAATGATATCTGGTCAGGTCCAGGTTCCTCAGTAATTTGTTGGGGCAGAGGAAAACTCTACTGGGGAAAAGAAGTTAAACCTTGGTCGGATTGAGTCCAGGTTCTTCTATATCTTTAAAGAGTTAGACTATTATCTGGTCGGGTCCAGGTTTCATAGTATCTTGAAATTGAGATTAACTGTTATCTGGTCGGGTCCAGGTTTCAGGTATTTAAATCTATTATCTGGTCGGGTCTAGGTTTTAGTAATTACTTTAAAAATTGTGATAATATTTGGTCGGGTCCAAGCTTCATAATATCTTTTTTTTTGAAGTAGTAAAGGCTTTGCTGACGACTTTACTGAGGATCAGAGGTTGTGGCCCTATGATTTTCAATAATCTGAAATAAAATTCAAACCGGAGAGTGTAGACTCAGTCGGGTAGGACATACTCAACTTGGGGAGGATACACTCAACTTGGGAAGTTAAACTCCGTTTGTGTATAATAGCCTTGGCTGGGGAAGATATGCTCAACTGGGGATGATAGTCTCAGCTGGGGAACTTTGTGGTGTCTTGATTGTTGTTTGTTGGGGAAATTTAAACTCGGCTGGGGAGTTATGTGGTTCCTTGATGATTGTTAGGGAAATAAAACCTGTTGGGGAAAGGTTTATTGCAATTGTCCTTGTGGGGATATAACTTTGTAGGGATATTTCATATACATTAAAGAGATGCTTACTGCTGCTTAGCAGGACACATGTGTCGAATAATTTTTTAATTATGTTCATATGCATATGTTCATTCAATTTGGACAAATTTGCATTCAAAACAAAGACAGAAATTTTGCACTTTAAAGTATATTTGTATTGAAATTTTGCCCATGAATAGGCATTTTTTTGTACAGAGAGACGGAGATCCTAGTAATAGGAAATCATCGAAAGGGAAACAAAATTGAGAATGAAAACAAATATCCATGTGAAATTATCTCATTTCCTTCCAACTCTACTATTGCCCCAATGTCTTTGAATGTCCCTTGTCGTTTGATAGAAGTTGATTGGATTGATCTTGGACCGTTTGAACATGGACCTTGGTAATAAAATTGACTGTGTTGATTCCATGGGACATAGTCATACGCTTTTAATCCTTAACTTTTGCCTGGACCTCCCTTTCAGGTTTTCAACCCACCAGGATACCCTTATTTTCCCAAGTCTCCCTTTCGGATTTTCAACTTGTTGGGTGTACAATCTTTTGCATATATCCCTAATTTTTTCCCAAACCTTCTAGTTTGTCGGGATGCCCTTATATTACTTAGGTGTGTCAACCTAACGGGTCTCTTATGCATAGTATTTTTTAACTATGTCTGCGTTTATGGGATGTGGAAAATCCTTGCCATCCATGGTAGTCAGCATCATGGCACCGCCAGAGAAAACTCTCTTGACAACAAATGGACCTTCATAGGTGGGAGTCCATTTTCCTCTGGGGTCGCCTTGTGGTAAAATGATTTGTTTTATCACCAAGTCACCAACTTGATATACTCGAGGCTTGACCTTTTTGTTGAAATCCTTGATCATTCGTTTTTGATACGTCTGACCATGGCAAACAGCAACTAATCATTTTTCATCAATCAAGTTCAGCTGATCCAATCTCGTTTGAATCCACTCATCTTTGCATAGGCCTGCCTCAATCATAATCCTCAGCGATGGAATTTGAACTTCCACTGGCAAAATAGCTTCCATGCCATAGACTAGAGAAAAGGGAGTTACCCCAGTTGATGTTCTAGCTGAAGTACGGTAGCCATGTAGAGCAAACGGAAACATCTCATGCCAATCCTTATAGGTTACTACCATTTTCTACACAATCTTATTGATATTTTTGTTGGCCTCTTTGACCGCGCCGTTCATTTTCGGTCTATACGGAGAAGAATTGTGATGCTTGATCTTAAACTAAGTGCAAAGCTCCGTGATCATAGCATTGTTGAGGTTAGTCGCTTTATCGGTGATAATCCTTTCAGGGATACCATAACGGTAGATGATATTGTGTCTGATGAATCTGGCTACCACATTCCTGGTGACTGAGGAAAACGAGGCGGCTTCGACCCATTTGGTAAAATAGTTAATAGCAACAAGAATGAAGCAATGTCTGTTGGAAGTTGTGGTCTTGATCTCTCCAATCATGTCGATGTCCCACATTGCAAATGGCCACTGAGCGGTCATGACATTCAGAGGGATAGGAGGCACATGGGCCTTGTCAGTGTAGATTTGGCATTTGTGACAAGTTCTTCAATGTTGATGGAAATCAGTCTCCATCGTTGACCAATAGTAACCTGCTCTTAAGATTTTCTTAGCCACTATATGTCCACTTGAGTGAGTACCGAAGAGACCATCGTGCATGTCTTCCATGATTTTATCTTCCTCCCTCTTGTCCACACATCGGAGTAGAGTTGAATCATGGTTACGCTTGTACAATATCACGTTACTTAGGAAGAACTTGGCCATAAATCTTCGCAAGAACTTTATGTCATTGATAGATACCCCCTCTCGATACTCTTGAGCTTCAAGGTATCTCATCACCTCATGGTACCATGGCTTTTCCACATCGGTGTCGAGCTCATAGTAATGTGCAGGTTCATCGAATCTTTCAATTGTAATCATAGGGGCTTCATTGTCCCATCTGACCTTGAACATTAAAGACATGGTTGCCAAGGCATCAGCCAACTGATTTTCTTCCCTAGGGAAGTGTTCAAAAATGATCTCTTCGAAGTAAGGAATTAGGGATAGCACAAGTTCTTTGTAAGGGATAAGATTAGGGTGTTTAGTGTCGCAATATCCTTTTACTTGGATGATCACTAAGGCGGAATCCTAGAACACATCCAAATGCTTGATCCTTAAGTCAATAGAAGCTTTCAGACCTAAGATGCATGCTTCATACTCGGACATATTGTTTGTGTAATCGAAGCATAGTCTAGCAGTGAAAGGAGTGTGGCAAACTTCAGGAAAGATGATCACAACACCAATTTCATTACCTAAGGTGTTGGAAGCCCAATCGAATACCATAGTCCATCGAGATCCTGGTTCAGGTCTGTCTTACGGTCCAGATTTTGCACAGTCGGTTACCAGCATGATGTTCTCGTCAGGGAAGTCGAAGTTCATTGACTGATAATCATCCACAGCTTGATGGCTCAAATGATCTGCTAGTATACTCCCTTTGATGGCTTTTTGAGTCATGTATTGAATGTCGTACTCAGTCAAGATTATTTTCCATCTGGCTATCCATCCAGAAAGGGCAAGTTTCTCGAAGATGTACTTGATTGGGTCCATCTTAGAAATCAACAAAGTGGTATGAGTCAACATATACTATCTTAGCCGACGAGCAGCCCATGCCAGAGCGCAACATGTTTTCTCGAGCAGTGAATATCCAGTTTCACAGTCAGTAAACTTTTTGCTCAGGTAATAAATAGCATGCTATTTTCAGCCAGACTCGTAATGTTGGCCAAAAATACACCCCATAGAATTCTCTAGTACTGTCAAGTACATGATCAAGGGTCTTCCTTCGACTGGAGGCATGAGAATAGGAGGTTCTTGTAGGTATTCTTTGATTTTGTCAAAGGCAATCTGGCATTCATCGTTCCATCTGACTACCTGATCTTTCTTCAAGTGTTTGAAGATTGGCTCACAAGTAGCAGTTAAGTCGGATATGAAACGGGAAATGTAATTGAGATGACCCAAGAATCCTCTGACTTCTTTTTCAGAATGAGGGACTGGAATTTTTTGGATGGACTTTACCTTGGCAGGGTCAACTTCAATGCCTTTATTGCTGACAACAAAACCTAGAAGCTTTCCAGAGCGTACTCCAAACGTGCACTTGTTAGGGTTTAACCTCAGCTTGTACTTCTTCAACCTCTCGAACAATTTGTGTAGGTGATTGAGATGTTCTTCCTCGGTTTGTGATCTGGAAATCATATCATCCACATATACCTCTATCTCATGATGAATAATATCATGAAACAAAGCTACCATAGCTCTTTGATATGTTGCCCCTACATTTTTTAGTCCGAACAGCATGACCTTGTAGCAGAAGGTGCCCCATTGCGTAACAAAAGTAGTCTTCTCCATGTCTTCAGGAGCCATCCTTATTTTATTATATCCTGAGAAGCCATCCATGAAAGAGAAGAATTTTTGCTGAGCAGTATTATCAACTAAAACATCAATGTATGGTAGAGGGAAGTCATCCTTGGGGCTTGCCCTATTCAGATCCCTATAGTCTACGCACATGTGAACTTACCCGTCTTTCTTTGGCACTGGCACCACATTGGCAATCAATTGAGGATAGAATGTCACATCTAGGAACCCTGCATCAAATTGTTTCATCACTTCAGCTTTGACCTTTTCAGACATATCAGGCCTTATGTGGCGAACCTTTTGCTTGACAGGCGGGCAATCTTCTTTTGTCGGCAGATGATGAACTACGATGTCGGTATCCAATCCAGGCATATCTTCATAAGACCAAGCAAATACTTCCACATAAACATGCAAAATCTGAACCAACCTGCTCTTGACACTGCTTTCCAGGTTAGTGCCGATCTTGATTTCCTTCTTATCTGACTCAGTACCCTGGTTGATAACTTCAACTGACTCTTCGTGCAGTTGAATAACTTTTTCCTCTTGTAATAGAAGTATGTCTAGTTCTCCCGGTATGTCACAATCTTCCTTGCTTTCGTCTTCGGCTTGGTTGATAGGACATTAAAAGTCATAGTCGGCAATAGTAGCGTCATTGGCAATAGGATCCAGAATGGATGTGGACCTGCAAAAGTGTGTGTGTGTGCATGTAAGATACATGGCTATTTTTGAAAATGTATTTGAAAGAAAGGAAAGACAATGAACACAAATATTTGAATGCAAAAGAGTCTAATATACTGAATGATCATATGATTAGATGAATATAAATAAAACCCTTGACAAATGGACCAAAATGCCCCGGGCCAGGCACATGGCTTAAAAGTCATTGTTTGAATATTACAGACAACAAGTTCTTGAATTGAAAGAAAAGCAATAACAAGTAGATTACTCCTCCATGAATGAGAGTAGTACAAAGTCCTTTGTATGCCAATTCTTCAGCTCTGTGGTGGTTGGATACACCCACTCCTCAAATGTAGTCTCTTCTTCAGAATCACCCACGGTGTTGACTCCATGGCTTCCAATGCGAAGAGGTGGCTTTCCAGCACGAGCACACCTCACTTCCTTCTGAGCTTCGACGGTGAAGCCCAAACCAAATTTGTATGACTTAAAAGGGATATCGAGGAGTTTCCCCCAAGTATCACAGTTTCCTTCTTCAATTTCCACACTGGAATCCTTGACTGAAACCATCTTTGGCATGGCCTTAACAACTTTAGACTCATCAGAAGAACATTTGGTAGCAGCAATCATCAGTGGTACAACCTCAAAGGATTGACATGGAGTTTCAATGAATTCCCCATCCATCTCTACGTACTTGAAAGAAATAAGGTGGCTGACCATAAACTCTTCTTCTCCGCAGACGATGACTATTCTACCTTAGACTGGATATTTGAGTTTCTGGTGGAGGGTTGAGGTTACTGCCCCAGCTTTTTGGATCCACGGGCGACCTAACAGACATGAATAGGCCAGACGAATATCCATAATATAGAAGGTGGAGTTGAAGGTTTGGGAACCCACTTTGATTGGATGATCTACCTCCCCATGAACAATCCTCTTTGATCCGTCAAACCCTCTTACAATGATGTCGCTTGGCTTCAATACTAAATCCTCACAGTCGAGACGGTCTAACTCCCTCTTGGGTAATACATTCAGAGAAGAACCAGTGTCTACTAGCACATGTGCTAAGGTGGTCCCTTTACACTCGGTTGACACATGTAATGCTTTATTGTGATTTTTCCAGAGAGGTTTTTCAGGTGCAAAGTAGTGATTGATCGAGCTCCTTTGAACCTTCTTGAAGTAGATCCAACCTTCTTATTATGCTGAAAATGGTTGAACTGCTCCAACCGAGTCATGTTGCAATGCATATTTTTTGAGTTTAGAGTATGGTGGTAATGATTGTTACAGAAGTTATTCTCATGTTTGAACAACTTCTATATGGTGTATATGAAGTGTTTGGATGGTTTATTTGGAGAAAACTTGCAAGGTATGAGATTCAAAGATTTGAACTTCAAATCTCAAAAATGGAGGTTTTGTGTACAAATCTGGTTTTTGACAGCAAAAATGATTTTGAGTGTTAGTTTCCCCTTCTATTTTTTTGGCCTTTTTTATTTTGTGATTGGCCTCTCTATTTATATAGAAGGTTTGAGACTTGAACAAACTCAGATTTTGGACCACATGTTATGGCTAGGATAGATTGTACATGAAGCAAGCTTGAAGAGCATGTTTCCAATGCTTGTACCAAGCTATCTAAAGTGGTTGATCACTTTAAACATGTTTGTTCTGACTTGTAGAAGTTAAGTGTGAATATAACAACAAGTTAGAGGCTCAAGAAATTGACTTTATGATTACAGTGAACTTTGCAAGAATGGCAATGGTGACTTTGTGCCAAAAATGGAAAGATCACTTGAGAATGCTTAAACCAAATGGACCATAGCTCAAATGTTTTTGTAAGAATTAAATTATGGTAAGATTTTCAATTCATAAGGCATGCAAAGTAATATTATGCAGCACATCATGCCAATTGGGTTATGTGTTCTTCAACAAAAATGGCTTGTAATTCAAGAATGAATGCCCAACTTCAGGCCCTTGAATCTCCTAGTTCAAATATGATAAATTCAAGCTCTTGAATGTTTTGGAAAACTTAAAACACCCTATATAACTTTCATGTTGGCCATTTTAACAAAATCATCTTGTAACTATGAAAAAAATGCCAAGTCGGGATAAAATCCTGACCAAAACTGCTAAACATTTCTCTAAGTGTTTATTCAAAAATGTCATGACTTCATGAATTTATAACTTAAAATCCAAGCATTTATAGGAGAAGTTGTGTAAATAAATGTTGTAGATCTCATGGAGATATAAAAATTAAATTTTTAAAGTTTCTTTTGAATCATCTTGCATCATGGTGAAAAATTTTCTCAAAGTTGTAAAAAAAATATGAAGTTTTCAACACTTAGAAAAATTTCTAAGTTTGAAAACTTTGACTTTTCAAAATGAAATCTTGTCTTTTTGATTTCTTGATGAACAAGTTTCATATTTTGACATGTTTTAATGAATTGTGATTTTTGACACTTGATTTTGACCAAAAAGTCAAAGTTTGACTTTTCAGTGTACAGTTGACTTTTGATCAGTTGAGTGAAAATCCAGTATCAATCCAATTGATCTTGAGAAATATTTTGAGTCATGCCATTAAGTAAAAATGGTGCAATTGAACTTTTGAGATCATGCTTCAAACCAATTGACCAATTACTAAGTCAAAAATCAGAAATTGCCCTTTCTTAGTCAAAACCCTAATTTTGACCATTTTGCCCTTTTGATGATTTGATCAAATTTCTTAGTGAATTATGGTCCAAACTTGATCAAATGATACATATGAGTTTATAATATTGATGTGGATCAAAAATTATGAAGTTTGACTGTAAATTGGCCATAGTTGACTCTTTTCCCCAATACAACTGATTTTTAGGTCAACTACTCAATTGATTGAGCAAAAATGTGATCCAAGGCTTGAAACTTGACATGAGTAATTTTGGGGGTCCATAATAATCCATGAAATTCATATGAAGCATTGAGAGTCCAATTATCCTTGTGCAATCTCAAACCATAATTTGGGTCATCAGTGCTTAAAGAGGTGTTTGGTGTTGATCAACCCCAGTGCAGTCTTGAACCAAGAGAGATCTTTGTGAGAAAAATATTTGATAAATGAGAGGGCAAATTTTGGGGTACAACACTGGATGAGTTCTCTGTAGCATTTTCTTGATTGGTGAACATTTCGGCTTTAGTGGAAAATAATGTTCCACAATATCAGTGTCCAAAGGAAACATGTCTTGGTAAGACCAAACAAATATATCAACATACTCTTTCAGCAACTAAACCAACCTGTTATTCACATCGGGATGAAGTAGAGCCCCAATTTTGACTTCTTTCCAATCTTCTTCTAAACCCAAGTTAATCGTCTCCAACAACTCTTTATACGACTGAATGGTATTTTCCTTGCAATCAAGAAATAGTGAAACCTCTTTTTGGATGTCATCATATTCTTCTTCTTCAGCCACATACACAGGATATTCAAATTTTGGAGAGGTTGCAAGGTCATTACATTCAACAGGTTTTTTCAATTAATTTGCACATATGATTTATGATTGAATTTAGAAACTGACACATGTAACAAGTGATTATGCAGATTTATCTATAATTATTATTTATTTTGAAAGGTTTTTTTTATGATTACCATTTCCAAGAAAAAAACCCGAAAATAAAGACATAATTTAGAAGTCAAAAACAACTTTTATTAAAGATCATAAAATTCAAAACAAAAGACACGCCCCTACAACATCACTTTCACCTTTGGTAGAGTAAAAAACTTTTGAAAAGACAAACAAAAAACAAATTACTTTGAAATATGAATGCAAGAAGGAACATCAACAATAATCTAATTCTGGATTCTGACTCCATGTTTCATAAAGTCTGGCATCTCTTGCTCTGGCTCATCTTCGAGAATAGCGTTGATCTTTGAAGTAGTCGGATGGAGATATCCTGCACTGTGAAAGATATCTTGATATTTACTCAAAGCGGACTTTGGCTTCACAACTTCATTCTTCATGGAGAAAATTAAACCAGTCCCATTCTTGTTTACAGGTGGATTAATAACATGCCTCCACACCTTGCTAGGGCCCTTCTGTAATACCTATTGCGCATCCTTAAATAAGGTGATAAAATCTTCATTCTTATATTATCAATAGAAAAAGCTTAGAACTTAGTTCCAACAGCGACTTCATCATCTTCTACAATGCTAAAGGAAGACAAATGAGATATCAACAAAGCTTTCTCACCGTTCACAATAACTACCTTTCCTTCACAGACAAATTTCAGTTTCTGATGCAAGGTTGAAGTAACAGCTCCTTCTTCATGGATCTAAGGTCACCCCAATAAACAGCTATAAACTGGGACAATATCCATAACATGAAAGGTGATTTGGAATAAGTGAGAACATATGTGAATAGGTAAATCTACCTCTCCAATGACAGATTTTCTCGAACCATCAAAAGCTTTTACTATAATTCCACTAGGGCACATAGGAGTTCCCTAGTATTTGAGCTTCATGAGAGTGCTTATTGGTATGACATTTAAAGCAGATCCATTGTCTATTAGCATATTGGACAAAGAGTCATTCTTACAATTCGTAGATATATGCATAGTCAGGTTATGGTTTCCCCCTTCATCAGGCAATTCCTAGGCACAAAAACTCAGATTTTTACAAGACGTAATATTCCCCACAACATTGTTGAACTAATTCAGAGACACATCCTTTTCAATAAAAGTATGATCCAATACTCTCATCAGAGATTCCCAATGAGCAGAGGAGTTCATCAACTAGGCTAAAATGGAAATCTTAGATGGAGTTTGCAACAAATGATCAACAATATTGTAATCACTCATCTTGATGATTTTTAATAGAACATCAACATCCTTTTCCAAGGTGGCGCCACTAGATTCTCATACCACTTTCTTAGGTCTAGAATTCTCAATAATATTCTTACCAGAATTAACATCTCTTTGAAAGTTAGGGGCTAAGACACGACCACAACGAGTTATCGGATTAGCTTCAACAATATTCTCAACATGAGACAAAGGTTGGATAGGAATTTCCACACCATCTTCCAAGATAGTTGCATTGTACTTATAAGGCACAACTTTATCTGATTCATATGGAATAGGACCAGGCAGACAAATAACCACATGAGCAACAATAGGCTTGTTGTGGTACACAATCTCTACAGGAGTAAGAGTATCAAAAAATGGCATAATGACATTCACCCCTGCTTCTTCAGAATACTCAAGAATCACAGAATTATTGTCAGACAAAACACCCTCATTCACAGACTCTGACTCATAAGAAGAAAATAACCCATCAGCAGAAACGTACTCAGCATCATAGTCTTCAATAAAATTAATATCTTCATATTCAGCCATTGGTCTGATTATATGGATAATACCTCCATCCATCATATCTTGGAGGTCACCTCTCACCTTATCACATCCATGGACATTTGAATTGCAAATACTGCAACCAGTGTGATTATGTGTATAGTAGCTGAATTCACAAAGATCAACATGAATCTTCACTAAATCACCTCTAACCAGGTTGATATGAAAAATATTGAAGTCCCCAGGAAAACCAACAACCATATTCATAACACCTCCACCTCCATGTTTGGGTAGTGAGTTATCCTTCACATTTGGACCAATGTCTTTAAAAGACAGGAGATAAAATATTACCATCTTTTGCACTTCAGACTTCAACGGATACATTTTTTCAATGTTGTGCCCAGGGGCTCCTTGATGAAAAGAATAAGTCTAATCAACTTTATATTACAATGGCAAAGTTGGAAGTATAGCAGGGGAGACCTAGTTTGTAACAGGTTTTTCTGAATCAAAGCCGGAAATAATTATGCATAACTCATTGGGATAGGATCACAAGCTTCTCTCTTATAACCTTGCCCTTGATTACCTTGTTGAGGTACTCTCTGATAGGAAAAAATAGTCAGAGCTACATTAACGACCGGAGTTACTGAAGCAACTTGTTATTGATGCTGATGACGTCTTCTTGGAGGTCTATTCCTTCTTTCTTTAACGACAACATTCGTTTCTGCTTTCTTTTTGGAAAACCCATATGATGATTTCTTTGTTCCACTAGAACCTTCATCTTTTAATAGTCGTCCTTCCCTGACGGCTTCCTCTAGACGGACACTCATACTTACCATCTCAGTGAAATCACTTGGTGCACTTGAAACCATTCTTTCATAGTAAAATGAACCAAGGGTTTTTAGGAAGACATTATTCATTTCTTTCTCTCCCATTGGGGGTACCACTTGGGCAGCAAACCCGTGCCAATGCTACACATACTCTTTAAATGATTCCTTATGTTTTTGAGTCATCGCTCTCAATTGGTCACGTTCAAGTGCCATAAACATGTTGTACTTATACGGCTTCACGAAAGTTTCATCCAAGTAATTAAATGTATGGATGTTTCTACTGTCTCATCCCATATACCATTTCAAGACAACACCAGTTAAACTATCCTCAAAGAAATGAGTGGATATCCTTTTAATATACATCACCAGTTGATCATGGGGGCAAGAATTACCCTTGTACTTCTCAAATTCGGATACTTTAAACTTTGCTGGCACTTTTACAATAGGAACCAAGTAGACGTCAATGACATTCTATATGAATAACTCTTTCCCTTGGAGAGCCTTCACTTCTTTCTGCATTTCATTTAATTCATAATGAAAGTCATTCATTTGGTCATAAAAGCCCAAACTTTCACTTGGTGGAGGAGAAGGATGATAAACTTCATCATAAAAAATAGGCATAACATTCACTGCATGAGGTGCAGCATGATGAATCTCATTATTAATAACAAGGATAACATGCACCACAGGAGGTGCAGAAACAACAGTAGTTTGAACAAATGGAGCAACTTGAGAAGCGGGATTGTAACATTCTAGCATGAAATTCTCATGCATTCCACATGGGAAACCACGAGGTGTACGATATTGAGTAACACTAACTGGAGTAACAGAGATGGGAATGATAGAACCTCTAAAATAACGGTCGTCCTCTGTTGTAGTTGAGAAACATGAGGAGACAGAGAAGAAGGAGGTTGTGGTAGCTGATTATGAGCAACCACCAACTACTCTACCAAATTAGTCAGATTAGCCATATTAGCTCTTAAAGAAGTAACTTCTTCGTGCAACCTAGGATTCTCTTGTTCAAGGTTTTTCATCTTCTTTCTAGAATTAGTCCGAGTATTGTAATGATGAAACAACTTGCCGGCTGAACAAAGTAGAGAAGCAAGTAAGACACGTGTGAAAGATAGGAATGCAAAAAATATTTGTGAAATGATGCACGATATGCAATGCATATGATATATTGTGTTTATTCAATGAACTCAAAGAATTATAAATAATTACAAATATTGAAGAACTAACACATTTGGAAATACAAAAAATTCTCATTTTAATAATAACTTTGGAATGGATTATAAATTTTAGTACAAGTTTCAATAATCCTAAGTACAAGAGAATAAAGATAGAATTTAAAAATCCTAAGGATCCAAAGCTGATGAAGATCTCTCCACACACGGACGCTTTCCCTTGAGTCTTCCAATCTGAGCCTTTAACTGCTTGTTCTCTTTTGCATACTTGTCAACGACTTCTTTCCATGTAACAGAATCAGAAAATGGGTAACTGGACCTGGATGAACTCTAGAGGAAAATAAATCCTCTTTCTTCTCCATCATCTCTACAGCATGACCCTCAAGAATCTCAATCAAATCATCATCCTTTTTCAATTCTGTTGAGTAAGACATCTCAAAGTCAGGTACTTATTCTTCCATGTTTCCTTCTGTTGTTGCATTCTAACTAAGGCAAGTTATAGTTTTTTCACATCATCTAAGAGAGGAGGAGTAGTCCTCATAAACATATCAGATATAGGTTCCTCGCGAGAATAAGGCATCTTCAACTGAATTTCCTTTGCTTGTACCCTCTGATGATGAGGCTCTAAGGAAACAACTCCTCTTGGTCCCAAATATTTTCTACCCTTCCTATGCATATGGAGCCAATCCTTTTCAATCTCTTCCTTATTTTCCTTGTGATCTTATCCTTCTTTGAGAAAGAAACCACTTAGATGAATGTTGTTTGGCTTGTCTCTCATTGGATATCCAAGTTGGCGATGTGTAAGAACAAGGTTATAGTTAATACTTATCTTTGTACCAAGAAGAGGTACACTAGAGAAACTGAGCAGGTAATCCTCTGATTCCTCCTTTGGTAGTCATGTTAGCCTCAAGCTCATACTTCCTCAAGTGAGTGATGATGGCAATCTCATGATACTTGAGCTTTCCTTCTAAGCTGGTGAAAGGAACACAATTAGTAATAGGTAAACCGAGTAAGTAAGAATACTCCTCCAATATGGGCATCAACTGATAATTAGGAAAATTAAAACACCTGTTTTGTAACCCCAATTTTTTCCCCTAAGATCCCTTCATCATACCATATTGATTCAATCACAACAAGATCACATTAGAGTTCTTGGTTGTCCTCCTTACCTTTAGCTTTTCTCTTTGAGGAATCACCAAGCACCTTGACTTGTTTTCTTTTGTGACCAAGAATATTTTGTCTTGATTTTTATTTTAATTAATAAAATGCAATGTTGGTTTGTCTTTCTTGTTACTATTGTAGATAAAGGCAATGAGATTTAGCAAGTTGCTCCATGGGTTCATGAGTTTATTTCCATGCCCTAGGAAATAAAGCTGGAGAAGTCCAAACCTCACCATTGAAGTTGTTTTGGAAGGGATGGCATGGCAAGGTTATATTGGTTCACTACATTTCACAGATGTCAAAGTTGATTTAAAAGTGCAAGGGATTGATTGAAGAAGTCGTCATGGTTTGACAAAGTCTTGTTGCCATTGATCACAAGTGCATATTTCTCTCAAATATGAAAATATGGAAGTGGTTTTGGTGGCTATGAGTTCTCATTTTCATCCTAAATAACTTCTATTTACAAAGCAATTGTTTTTGTACAAGAAGTTTGTTCAAAATTGTCAAAGTTCCTCAAAGCATTTTCTTGATCTAGGAGCTAGGGTTTTGAACTTCAAAGAAGTATATCTTGCTCATCTTTTGGTATTTTTGAATGATTCCAAATAAATCCTTCTCTTCAAAGGGTTATTAACAAATCACTTCAAAATTTTCAAGGAGTTTTCATGTGGAAGAAACTTGATGATGAAGAAAGATTACAAGTCCTCTAGATGAACCCCCAATTTCTCATGTGTGACTTCAAATGATCATAACTTGGTCAATTTTTATCACCTTGAGCCCACTCTTTTTCCATGATGATCTTGATGATGTGAACTTCATTCCTTCTTTTATGTGCAAAGTTAGATAATGGATGGAAGATGCCCTAAGGATACAAAATATTATAGGTCATTTCATGATTTTTTGCTAACTTCAACAATTCATAACTCTCTCATTATTGGGATATTTTGAATGCTTCAAGTTTTAAACTGTCATTCAAGAGGTCTATTTCATGCCATATTTTTTGGTCAAGAGCAAATTCCAAGTGGAAGGCCATGTTTGGATGCAAAACATTATAGGTCACTTTTGAAGAAAATTTTGAAATATTTCTAAGTATGGAAAGTCAACCTTTTTTCCCCAACTTTGACTCAATTCAACTTTCAGATCAAGCATCCATTTGATTCCATTATTTATCCATTTCAAAGATTGTAGCCTCATCTTTCTAAAGCATCAAGAATCATGCCTTAAGACCCCTTGAGCTGAGAATGCCATTGGTTTGAAATTTGTACTAGGAACTGAAGTTTCTTCATAAGTCAGAATTTGAAATTCATGTTTTGGCCTCTAAACATTAAATTATCACGCGCTTGTGATCTAAACATGTTTAACAAAGTTTCCAACGTGGATTAGAGCCTTAAAACGCAAGGATTGGATGTGTTTTGATGGAAATCAGATCACACTTTGCTCGTGCATTAGGTTCACACAATTTCCCTCCAAACTTCATCATTTCGCACGCTTGAACATTCCATTTTATTCCCTATAAATAGAGGGTCATCCACCATCCATTTCCTCAAGCTTTGAGAGCCAAAAACACCCTGTCAAAACCTCACACGAACTTGAAATTTTTGAAATCAGTTTATGAGATTCCAACCTTTTCCTCCAAAATTCTTTGCACATTCATCTTTCTTAAGCATCATACAAACTCTCCATAACTTAAACCAAGCAAAATGAGCTATAATCCAAGCTACAGAAGTCCGATTTTAGAGCTTCTTTCTTGAACTTCGAAAAGGTACAATATTCCACCATTTGGATCCAAATAAAGCACTAACATGTTCTACCCCTTCTCCTGATTCTAGTGCTTCTTACAATTTTTAAATCCCTTGAGAATTGAGAGAGAAAACTCAAATTGAAGGTGCTCGCTATTTTCTAGATTTTTGATTCATATCTCTTTGTATACTTTATATAAATTTGGCGTGATGGTGGTGTTAGGATCGTCTTGAAGAGACGAACCCAATGATACTGGTCTGGGATCTTAATTTTACCGTTTGAAAGACCTCACAAAATCTCCATTGCAGGGTGGCTGGAGGTCGAAGACGATGACATGTCTCGTCTCAGCCAATGATAGCGTGCCAAACGTTTTAATTTCATTGGTTACCCTTTTTCTAATTCCCTACGCATCTTACTAAGGTCCATATCAAGCACAGCGCGTCTGGTCCATTTGATTAGCTTACTAACACGTTTTGACTATGATCAGATGGTCCATCTCTTTTTGGTTTTATTTTATTTTCTGATTTTATATTTTAATTGATTTAATTTTCAAAAATTCATAACTCTTTTATTTTTTATCCAAAAATTATGAAACAATTCACAAAAATACTTTGAATTATTTCTGATCTCATGAATATTTTTTCATACATTTATTTCGACAATTGATATTTTTTATATTTTTTGCATTTTTTTCTTTGTTTTAATTACCTTAAAAATACTTTCTAACATTTCTTAATTCTAAAAAAATTCATAAATATCATTTTTCATATTTCTGACTTTTTGAAAATTTTATGGAATTTTATGTTGATGTTTACTATTTTTGATCTATTTTCTATTTGTTTGAACAATTTTAATTAGTTTTAAAATAGTTTCTGACTTTTAAAAATTACCAAAAATTTTATAAAAATATTTGAGTCCTTTTCTGATTTTTCTACGGACTGACTTAATTTTTCTTGATTAATTTGAATATGGTTGATTTTTTCTTTGTTATTTCCATTTTAAAACATTTTTAAAACATTTTTTAATGTATATATTAAATACAATAATAATTTGTGATTATTTTCTGGCTGAGCTTAGGTTGAATTTTGATCATAAACTTTATTAACATCATTGGATCCATGGTGTTGAGTCTAACTCCATAAAAATGGATGAATGATTTTAATAATAGTTTGATTTAAGTTTAATTCAAATATGGTTTGTATGTTTTTTCCACCCCTCTTCACCTTGCCCCTTTCTTATTGCACTAAGTGTTGTTGGAGTATGATCTCTATATCATGTCTCAAAATAAATGGTGCATAGATTGCTATTGACCGACCTCAAAATAGGTGCGACTTCTATATAAGTCCACTTACGATTGCTTAACGTAGCGCTAAATTTTGTCCCGATTCGAATAAATGATCATTCGTTGCCAAAATCTATGTTTGCAAGCCCAAGTATGTTAATTTGATCTATTTGATCCAATAACCTTGAGATTGATTGTGTGGAGGCTTTGGTTCTACCAATTCTCTAATGCATCTACAACACTTTTGGTCAACGCGGATCACTTAAACACTACTGATCATTAAATGGTACTTGTGAGGATTCCAAATGGATGATATACTTGACAAAAAACAAATGCAACTTGTTGTGTGGAGGCTTTGGTTCTACCAATCCTCTAATGAGTTCCAAATGTAAGTTTCAAGATGATCATCCAACTAACCACAAATTATTAAATTAATTTTACTTTGTGCCCTTTTATTTTTTTTTATGCTTTATGTACCATTTACTTTAAGCATTATATTTCATGTCATATCTATTTTGCTCATTTGAGCTTTTCTTTTCTCTTCTAAGACATCTAATAATCAACATGAACCATAAAAACCCTTTAAAATACTTGGACTATTTGGTTACTATCCTTGGCATTATGGAGTATCGGACTTCTTGGACTTAGGAATAGAAACCTTGGCCTATATTGGAGACCTTGTGACCTTAATTGATATTTTGTTTGGAGTTCTTGAGGTTTACCTCGAGACATTGGGTTGTTTGTTTATTTTGTGTGCAGGTTATTGTGATTACATTCTTTGTTTGTAATCTGGAATTCACCCGTATACAGCCGTTACTATGCCTAATTTTTATGAAGACTTAATACACTTGAAGTTTGGTTCTCACAAGAAGTCTAGTATCTTCACTTGTTTAGTTTCAATCCAGAGAATGGGAATTCTATCTTGACTCATAATGTCAAGTATTGGCTTCTTGTTGGTTAGATGGTTCTTATCCCTAGCTTTTACCTTATGCTTTAGGATAGTCCCTTCTTCTCCTCCCATCTTTCTTTAATTTCAAAAATCTTCTCCCTCCTTTTTGAAAATCCTTCTTGTTTTTTAAACTTGAACCACTTTCATAATAAACTTGGACCTAGGTCCATGCATTTTCAAAAGCCTTTTCATAAATCAACTTTAATCAACTTCATAATACCTTGACATTTTCGTGAGAAGACTAAAAGTCAACTAATCTCATTTCAAACCATTTTGCCAGTTTGGCTTTTTACCTTAAAACTTTTCTCAAAATATTGGACTCTTGTCAATCTTTGTAGTGATGCAAACAACTATACTTCTATAATATGTAGTGAAGAGAGATATTTTTCATTTGGGTGTTGAGTGAGGCATGTTGATTTTAAAATCCAAGCCATATCCTCCACTTTGAGATGATACAAATTCTCCTTTCTCATAATTAAGGGTAGTAAGTATGTTTTCGACACGGACAATGACAATGATGTCTTATCTCATAAAATTAACCAACACACTTGTGTTTTAAAATCTTTAAAAGAGGAACTATGTGTACCCTGATCCCCTATTGCACTAAAGGTGGTACGTAGGAACTAAAGGTTCACAACCGCGGCGGGTGCAAAAACCATAAAAATATATTTCTTTTCTCACCTTCGCCATCCATTTTTATATAACATGTTATAGATAAAACATACAGATTTTCCAAAGAGGTTCCTGCGGAGTACCGTAGATGTTTAGGATGCTAATACCTTCCCTTTTCATAACCAACCCCCTTACCTTGAATCTTCCCCCCAATTTTGGGTTATTCGCTCTTTTCCCATTCCTTTGGAAATAATAAAGTGTGGTGGAGATTTTAATTTTGATCTGAATAATTCTAGTCAATCTAATAACTTAGTCTTAAACATTTCTACCGCTATAGAAAAAATGGCAACTTCACTAGGGAAAGATTGATCTCTTGTTGGTCCATCCCTAAGTGGGTTGAGTCTATCTTTGTTTATATCTGTATATGTGCTATTGTTGTTTATGTGTTATATCTTGTATATATGTTTATCTGGATTTTCCTGCTTTTCAGGGTGCTTGGTGATTACTTATAAGTCCTATACCCGGACTTGGGAAAACTTTAAGATAGGACGAGCGGTTTAGCCATGTTAACTTTGAGGGAGTAATCCCAAAAGAGGAGGCATGAGATCCCCCACTCAGTGGAGGCCCCTTTGACTGTAGTGTCGTTTACCGAGTAATCGGGAGGACGTACTTCTTTCAACCTAGAAGCCTGCTGAAACTGAGGACCGTAGAATACCAAACCCATCTTGGCCTTTTAGGTGTAGTGCGGAAGCTATGATGGAGTAATCCGGAAATATTTGTCACGCGATACTACACTCGGACGAGTTTTTCTTGAGAATATTACTAACTATCGAGTTAATCGGGAAGTTGGTAATATCCGAAGGAAGGATGTAGACTCTGGGAACCTCTAGAACCTTGTTCGGCAGGTGATAACTTTTAGACCAACACCTTATGGGTAGTACCTTCGACCTCATGCTCGTGACGTTGAAGCTATGAGCCATATATGTGTGATCTTGTGTGTGATTGTTGCATCATGCATCCATGCACTCATAAGCATCTTTTGAAGAAATTTTATTTCAAGGGACTTGAAAGTTGACCATTTGTGAATATCTCAGGTAATTTTTAACCATGGATTCTGGAAAAAGAAAGATCGGGAAGTACAGTTTCAAGGATCCCAAGATAGATGAGTTGATCAGTCTAATTCCCTAGATATAGTGTTCTGCAGATTTTTGAAAGAAGTATGGATCCATCATTTCTCTTATGAAGCTTAGGATGAAGGAGGGTATATCTCGACCTTGGTACAGTTATATGATTCGATGTATCATTGCTTTACTTTTCCCAACTATCAGTTGATGCCTACACTAGATGAGTATTCTTATTTGCTGGATTTACCCGTTACCGATCATGTTCCTTTTACTGGTTTAGAGGGTGAGTGTGATACGGTGGGAGAACTGACTAGGGTTTTTGTGTTTGTTTTCGCAAATGTTTCGGTTGAGCAAGAGTCGCCACCGACTTTTTATTTTATCCTAAGGAAAGGTTTAAAAAGCACAGCAAAAACCTTTGAGATTTTTTCTTGGGTTCGGGGAGTAGATTATAGAAAGGGAAGGTATTAGCACCCTTTCTATCCATGGTTATCCATGGGCTCTTAGGTACTTGCTTAGATCAACTTGCCTTGGTTTTCAATTGTTTGAAATGGTGCTTGGTGTGTGGTTTTGAAAATGTTTTGAAAAGATGCCTTGTATAGGCTACCCTTGTAACAATTCTTTACTCGAATGTTTTACAAAAGGTGTTTTGTCTTTTGAAAAGATGTTTCAAGGTTTTTGAAAGTTGATTTTGAAAGTGTTTGTGAAGTGGGTTTTAAAAATAGGCAAGTGTTTTCTTGGAAAGTTGACAAGTACTTTAAGAGTTTATCTACCCTAAAGTTTTCTCAAAGATTTTTGTTATGTTTTAAACCTTTTGACAATTTTGTTCCACCATTGCATTTGGTGGACAATCTTGTTTTAGGAGATGAAAGGGACGGGCGCGGGTCATCGTTTAGACCATAATTGCAATAGTGTTAAATGTCTTTGGGCAATTTTTAAAAGGGACTTGATCATTCATTTAGGCAACATTTTGAGGGACTATGATCATTTGATTGTTTGTTTTTACCCAAAGAAATTCAACATACAACATGGCCCAATTATTTGAAGGCAACAAAGTGGAATACCCTAGGGGTGCAAGTGTGAAATGTGTCGTCCATTTTTCATGCTCATTTATCTTGTATTAGGTCCAACTATTTTGTTCATTTTTATTCGCATACAAAACCCTAATTCTAGCATAGTATGTTTAGAAAGCGATAAAGTGCGAAATTTAAAATCCTACGCTATTACAACACAATAATATGAGGAGGGGGGTACAATGTTTCAAATGGGGATATTTAGACAAGAAATTGAATCTAAGCTATTACATCATTTTCTATGAATATTTACAAGATAAATAAATGTATAATTTAAATGATAAATAAAACAAATATGCAAGAATGCAAAAGGAATTTTTATATGTATGAAAAAAGTATTATTTATGTAAAATAAAAAAGAAAATAAAAAGGTATTATTTTTGAGGTATTTTCAAATTTAGGGCAAAACCCTAATTTTTTAATCAAAAGGGACATTAATTAATCAATTCATATAATATTTATTATTTACATACAAAAATAAAATAAAATATGGTATATTTGTAAAAAAGGCCTTTTTTAGTATTAAATATTAAAAAATAAAATATGCACATTTTTTGATATTTTCTCCTAAGTATATTAATATACCTATATATTTATATTATTTACAAATAAATATCATATATATAAAAATGATAATAATTAATATTTATATAAAAAAAATATGTTTTGTATAAAATATTTTCAAAAGGGAAAATGTAGTAAAAATCAGAAAAGAAAATATATTTGCATTATTTTTTTTCTAGTTTTCTAAATAATAGTGTGTATATATATATTTATGTATAAATGTCAACATAATCAAATAAATGCCTAAAAAATAGAAAAATGGTGTACAAATTTATTTTTAGATTTTTAATATCATAAGCAAAAATAAACAAGTCAGACCAAAAAAGAAAAAGTCAAAAAAACATTAAAAATAACAAAATGGGCTCAGTGGGTGCAAAAGTAAATGTATGGTGCAAAAAGGAATAACAAACAGGCCCAGCCCAGAAAATGGTTGTCTTCAACCTTCAGACCAAACAATTCAAAAAATGCGCGCCTTTCTTCATCAATCCTTAACTCCTGATTCCTGGCTTTTTACCAAAAACTCATAACATAAAAAATGCTCAGCATGAAGAGACGATTCTAACCATATGCATAACTTGATCTAACTCTCTAAGATGAGGGATAATTTCTCCTCCCCCAAATCCTAACCTAGTTTTTCTGCCATTTTCAAACTCCAAATTCTCACAGCTCAAGCAAAAGAAATGAAAAGTAAAAGAATGTACATGTTTAGTGGCATGAGTAGGACATTGTTTATTCACAAACTTAAGGCTAATGATGCATAATAAGAGAGATACGAGTTCACCAAGATACCTGTTCAGCTGAAGTTCTATCTTGAAATGGGGGAGCTTTCAGTGCAAGGTGATGATTGGAGAAGCTTCCTTGAGGTCCAGGGATGCTATTCCAATGTTTACTTTGTCTTGAAAGCTTCTGAATCGTGCTAGAGCACTTCACCTGCAAAACAAGAAATTGAAAATGGTGGAAGTGGTTAGAGGGATTACAGGTCGTGCTTCAGGTCATGGTTAGCTTGCATAGATGCTAGGGGATGTGTATGAACTGGTTTGGGCAAGAAAGCTTGAGAGAAATGGGAGATATCACTCAAACTGCAGGCTTTGCCCTGTTTGTGCAGTTTGAGAGTGATTATGGCAATGGGAGTGTTTGAGAGGTGCAAGGGTCGTGCAAAAGCTTGGTTCTGATCTTTGGAATGTGTTTTCAATATTTGCTTCCAGGTTTTTTGACTGATATGAGAGATGTGTTATGTTATGGCACTTTTCTTCACTCTTAAGCAAACAAAGGCAACTTGGTGTTTTAGGTCAGTAGGGGACCTCTAATGAGCTGCATAAACTCTCCTTGATCAGAGTGATTTGTCCATAATCTTGTGCCCATTAGATCTTGCTTGTACTGCTTGGATTTGTAATTGGACATAAAGTGAACTTTTGCAAAAATGGATAGTTTGCTTTATCTATAAATGGATTAAACCTTCATGTAATGTTAGAACACAAAGAAAATGGTCTTGGCACAAAGAATATGCATTAAATTTATGAGTGTAATTGAGATAAAAGGCCTGTAATCAAGGGGCATGCTGAGTTTTGAAAATGCATAGTGTTATGAATCATGTTTTGGTCAAGAACAAAAGTGAATTTTTACCATATTGTGAAATTCGATTCTCTCAAGTTATGAAGTTGTTTGATGAGTTATTGGACATTTTGGAAAGCTTGGAATGTGTACTACAATCCATCTTTGAAATGAAAATTGAAATTCCAAGTGGAAGTGTATGGAAAATGGCCTTGAAGTGGGGTAGAAAACCTTGTCAAAATAGGTCAAAAATTCACTAAGTTAAGAATGGTTTAGTGCCCTTATTCAAAAATTTGTAACTTGAGATACAAGCTTCAAATGAGCAAACTTTGTGAATCAAAGTTGTAGATTATGCAACAAGCTACAACTTTCATGTTTTGACTTTTGTTTGAATCCAAATGAATCTTGGTGAAAAAGTGGGGCAAAGTTGGGAAAAAATTAGGGTTTTCCATAACTTAGAAAAATTCTAAGTTATGAAAAATTCCATTTTAAACCCTAATTTGCATTTCTTGGTTTCTTGATGAACAGGTTTCATGATTTGGCATGTTTTGATGAAAAATGAATCTTGACTCTTAATTTTGACCAAAAAGTCAAAGTTTGACTTTTCAGTATACAGTCAAAATTGATCAATTGACTGGGAAATTCAACTGTCAATCTTGTGTACTTGGGATCTTTTGAGTTTTTTGAGCATGTCAAGATAATTCCATGGGGTCCTTGAGTCCATGTGTGAGCTTGGTTTGCCATTGGCTAGGTCAAACAGTCAAAAATTGCCTTTGTGCAGTCAAAACCCTAAAAATGACCATTTTGCCCTTTTGGTGATCTGATCAAATTTCATGGGGAATTGTGATCCAAACTTGATCAAATGGTTCATATGAGTTCATAATGTTGATGTGGGTCAAATTTCATGAGGTTTGACTGTCAATTGGCCACAGTTGACTTTTTCCCCAATACAGTTGATTTCTAGGTCAACTGTCCAATTGAATGGGCAAAACTTGGAATTAAGACTTGAAACCTGATATGGGTAAACTTGGGAGTCCAATTATGAAGCATGAAAGTCATCTTGGGCATTTTAGGTCAAAGCATGTTTGTGCAAACACAAACCCTAATTTGAGTCAACAGTGCAAGGAGAGGTCTTGAGCAGATGAAACCCTAACTGGATCTTGAGCTTCAAGGGCTTTGTGGTGAGAAATCAATGAGAAATGGGAGGGCAAATTTTGGGGTACAACAGTGAGCCAAAACCACATGAGGTTGCTGCTTTGATCCATCTAGGGAAGTCTGAGGTGGAAGCCCATATGACTACTAAAGGAGGGATTAGAGGATTAACGGCCCAGTTCTTATTGGAGAAAGCTCGTTACTTTTCCAGGATGAAGAGTGCTTTTGAGGCCATCTTTGCTCTAATTTCTTACGGGTTATTCTTATTTCCTAATATGGACAAGTTTGTTGACATTAATGCTATCGGGATCTTCATGATTAGAAACCCAGTTCCGACATTGTTGGGTGATGCTTATTACTCTATTCATCTTCAGAATTCTTATCATGGAGGGATGATTATCTGTTGCACGCCTTTGTTGTACCGGTGGTTTATCTCTCATATTCCTCAGTCTGATGCTTTCTGGGATGTCAGCAAGGAAACTCATTGGGCTCCTAAGGTCATGGCACTTACTCACTCGGATATTGATTGGTATCATCTAGCTTACCAGGATATAGAGATTGTTGACAGTTGTGATAGTTTCCCCAATGTACCTCTTCTTTGTACAAAGGGAGGAATTAACTACAACCATGTTCTTGCACGACGACAACTTGGTTATCCGATGAGGGATAAACCAAGTAGTATTCATTTGAGTAGTTTCTTTCTGAATGAGGGAGAAGACCATAAGGAAGCTAGGGAGCAGATTGTGAAGGCCTGGCGTCACATTCATAAGAAGAGTAGGAAAGATTTGGGACCAAGAAGGGATGTTTCTTTGGAACCTTGTCTTCAGTGGGTCCAAACGAGAGCTATTCAGTTGAAGATGCCGTATTCCCGAGAAACACCTATGCCTGATTTGTTTGTGAATACCACTCCTCCCTTACTTGATGATGTAGAAGAGCTACAACTTGCTTTGGTCGGGATGCAGCAGGAAAAGGATGCTTTGAAGAATAAGTTCCAAACGATAGAGATTTCCTATAGAACAGACTCAAAGGAGAGAGATGACTTGATTGAGATTCTTATGATTCGAGCGGTAGAGACTATGGAGAGGCAAGGGGATTTATTTTCTCCTGAGTCTCTATCAGATACTGATTATTCACTTCCTTATTCAGGCGATTGGAAGGAGGTTGCCACAAGATATGCTGAAGAAAACCAGAGGCTGAAGGCTCAGATTTCTAGGCTTACAGGGAAGCGTCAGCGCATAGAGTGATCTCCGAAAGCTTTACTTCTCAGGGTTTTAGACTTTATTTTCATCTTGTACTTGGGATTGTTGAGACTTGTAACCTATTTTGAAGTTATTATAATGAAAAATTTCAGTATTTCAAATGCGTTATTACTTTGATATTTGCAATGTGTCTATAAATCTTTAAATCCCTTGAAATATTAAAATAATAAATCGTGTGCATTGTATATCATGCATCATATTGCACATATTTCTTGCATTTGTTATGCATATCCAGGTGTCTTACCAAGCTTTTTTACTATGTTCAGCAAGCTGGCTCACCACTACAACACTCGGGCTAATTTAAGAAGGAAGATGGACAACTTAGAACAAGAGAATCGCGAGCTGCGCGAGGAGGTTTATGCTTTGAAGGTAGGTGTGATACAGTGGGAGAACTGACTTGAGGTTTTGTGTTTCGTCGCAAATGTCGCGGTTAGCAAGAGTCACCATCGACTTTTATTTTATCCAAAAGGAAAGGTAAAAAAGCACAGGAAAGGTGCTAGCACCCTTTTCATCCATGGTTTTCCAGAGCTCTTAGTTACTTGCTTATATCACTTTCTTTGCTTTGAAATTGTTTGAAATGGTGCTTGGTGTTTGGTGTGGTTTTTGAAGGTATTTTGAAAAGAGGCCATTCGTTTAGGCAATCTTTGTAATGATTCTCGTTTGTAAGACTGTATACAAAGATGTTTGTCTTTTGAAAAATGTTTCAATGTTTTGTAAGATGTTTTGAAATATGTGTGTGTTTTTGAAAATAGCAAGGATTGTTTGAAAGGGAGCAAGTAACTTAGAAACTATCTACCTACTCAAATGTCTTTCTTGTGCATTTTTATTCCTTTGACATTGTTGACTTACCATTGATTTGGTAAGCAACCCTATCTTTGGATGTTAACGGGACGGGCATGGGTCATCGTATGACCATGATAGCAATGTTTCCAAGTATCTTAGCATTTTTGAGGGACCAAGATCACTTTGTTTTAGGCAACCTGTTGATAGCGTCATCGAGGGGCTATGATCTTATTTTTGTTTTGTTTTGCCAAGATACTTCGCATGCGTAACATGGCCATTTATTTTAGGCAACCAAGTGGGTGAAACCCTAAGGGTACTTGTGTGCAATGTATGTCATTTTTCATGCTTTTGTCTTGAATTTAGGTTTTCTATTTTCTTGTTTTTTGTTCTTGTCATGCAAATCCTAGTTTACTAAACATGGTATAAAAGCGATAAATTGCGTAAATGTAAACTAAGCTATTACAACAATTATTATGGGAGGGGGATACATGTTTTTGAATGGGGATTTTGCACAAATATAAACCTAAATATATTATTACAACCCAATCGAATATTATGCGAATTAAATAAATGTACAAGTATTTAAAATGCAATGAAAATGTATTTATGTAAAAAAAATGTTTTGTATTTGGTTTTTTTGTATGACAAATTGATTTAAATTAACCCTAAAAAATGAGGAAAAATAAATATTATTTTTGGAGGGGTGAAACCCTAATTTTCAATTTAAAAGAAAATATATGTTTCTTATTAATATTTTGGTCCATTTTTGTATAAGAAAAATAATAATATTATGCTTAGATATTAAAATTAAATATGTGGAAAATAAATATTTTATGTGTATAAAAATATTAAGTATCTTTTTTATTGTATTTGCAAATTATTTATGAAAATAAGTTCTATTCTATTAAATTAATTAATTTCTATGTAAAAATAATAATAAAAATAATATAAAAATGTGAAAATAAATAAATTGTTTTTGGGTATTTTTTATCATTAAAAAAATAAATGCAAGTAATAAATATAAGAATATGCAAGAAAATGCAAAAATATAAGAAATAAGTCAGGGGGTGTAGCAGTAATTCATGAGGTGTGGTTAGCAAAAACAAAAAGGGCCCAGGCGACAAAAAGCCCAAGGCACTCATCCATGTCCTCCAGCCAAGCTCCCTGCGCGCGTTTTCTGTTCAAACTTGTAACTTGCTAATGCTTGCACAAAAACAAAAACCCATAACATGAAACTTGTGGCATTTAATCTCACGATTTCAACCATATAAAATTTATAACGTAACTCTCAAAGATCAGAGAGAATTTTGGGATCCCTAATTCATGACCTAAAATTTTCATGAACTTCAAGCTTCAAATTCTCACAGCATAGTTAATATAAATGAAAAGTATGCATATGTACAGCTTCACCATGATAAGGGCTACATTTTTTCTTCACAAATCGTGGCTTGAGGATGCCTATTCAGAGAGATAGAGTTTTGAAAAATACCTCCTTCAATTGGATTTGGATAGAGCAGTGTAGGGACTTTGATGGAGGCCTGAGGATCGTGTGAGCTTCCTTGAACTTCCTTCAAGTTATTCCAATGCCTAATTTGATTTGTGGATGGCCAGAACTCTCTGCACAAGTCAAGCTGCAAGCTCTAAGTTTGAAAATGGCAATGGTTGAAACAGGGCTTACAGATGCAGGGTAAGGGCTTGGATAGCTTTGGTATGACATGTAGAAGATGTTTGAAGTGTTGAAACAAAAAATGCACGAGCCAAAAATGAAATGGCTATGATTTTGCAGCAACTGTGTGTTTTGGCAGAAAAATGGAGTTTTTGTGTTTTGGAGAGTTTCAGATGTAAAGAAATCGTGTTTTGCATTGTAATGACTTTGTATATTTGTATAGAAATGACACAAAGGTCAATCCTTACTAGCTATACAAGTTCTAGCATCTTTTGCAACTTTTCTTGTATTTTAAGTAAAGTGAAATGACAAATGCAACATGCTTGTACTAGCTACCTCAAGGGCTTATAAGAGTTGTTATACATTGCTTGAGACCTGTGGAAATTTTTTGTATTAAAGGGACAGGTCCAAGGCTCAAGGTTGACAAAATTGCAAAAGCTGACCTTTATGAAAATGGCATTGTAACCTTTATGCCTAAAATGGAATTATCTCTTGTACAATGCTCCAAAAGCCAAGATAAAGCCTTTAACTTATGAGTTTGCATTTAATTATAGAGTGAAGAATAAGTTTAGGACCTGTAAAGCAAGGTACAATCAACATAGATCTGATTTGCAACTTGATACTTTGTGAAAATGGCATGAACAAAAGTGATAAAATGCCAACTTCTCCTCTTCGATTCTCCCTAACCAAAAAATGATCTTGGAGAGTTCTTAGACATTTTGGAAAGCTTGAAATGTGATATATAATCCATATTTTAAATGCATTTTTATATACCTCTTGGAAATAGGTGAAAAATGTCCATGAAGTTGGGTCCAAAATCTGCCTAAATTAGGGCAAAATTTCACTAAGTTATTTAGTTCATGGGCCTCTATTCAAAAATTCATAACTTGAGATCCAAACATCTTTTGGGAAAAGTTTGTAAAGAAAAGTAGTAGATTTCATGGAGGAGTACAACTTTCATGTTGGAAGTTTTCTTTGAATCAAATTGCATCATGGTGAAAAAGTGGTGAAAAGTTGGGGAAAATAAGAAAATTTTCGTACTTAGAAAAATTCTAAGTTATGAAAATTTTCAAATTCAAAACCCTAATTTTCAAAATCGGTTTTATTGGTGAACAAGTTTCATATTTTGACATATCTTGATGAATTATGACCCTTGGCATTTGATTTTGACCAAAAAGTCAAAGTTTGACTTTTCAGTGTACATTTGACTTTTGATCAGTTGACTGCAAAATTCATCTGTCAATCCAATGAACTTGAGATCTTTTGAACCATGTAATTAGGTAAAGATAATGCCATTGAACCCTTGAAATCATTCTTGAACTCAATTTGTCATTGGCTAGGTAAAAAATCAGAAATTGCCCTTTCTCAGTCAAAACCCTAATTTTGACCATTTTGCCCTTTTGATGATTTGATCAAATTTCTTGAGGAGTTGTGATCCAAACTTGATCAAATGGTACATATGATTCTAAAATGTTGTTGTGGATCAAAAATTATGAAGTTTGACTGTAAATTGGCCATGGTTGACTTTTTCCCCAATACATTTGATTTTTAGGTCAATTGTCCAATTGACTGAGCAAAAATGTGATCCAAGGCTTGAAATTTAACATGAGTAATCTTAGGGGTCCAAGATGATGTATGAAAGTCACATGAAGCATTGATGGTCGAAAAATCCTTGTGCAAACTCAAACCCTAATTTTAGGTTATCAGTGCAAGGTGATGTCTTGAGCTGACCAAACCCTAATCTTGTCTTGAGTCCAAGAAGTCTTGTGAGAAAAGTCTTGATAAATGAGAGGGAAAATTTTGGGGTATAACAGTAGGCATGGCCAATCTTACTACTCTAATGGAATCTATGGTGGCTGCCCAAAATCATCCACCGAGTGTTTAACCTCAACCGAAAAGGGCTACTGTTGAAGCTCTTACTGTTCCTGTGTCTGCTACCCCAGCTGTTGTTTATAATCACATGCCTTAGGGTTATCCATGGGGAATGCCAGAGAATTTTTCACCCAAAGGTTTCAATCTCGGTCCTCAAGATAGTCTAGTTGTTCAGACTACTGTTACTCCTGCACCTCCTGTGATGCATGCTGCTCCTGTTGCACCTCCTTCGGTGAATTTGGTTTTATTTGTTAATGATGATATGTGTCGTCCTTTTCCTCCACCAAGTGAAGACTTAGGTATCTATGACAGAATGGATGATTTTCAAGAGCATTTTGACAAAATACAGAGGGAGATGAAGGCCCTCGGGGGAAAAAAGTTATTCGGGCAGAATGTGAATGAGTTATGCTTGGTCCCGAATGTTAAGATACCTGCAAAGTTTAAGTTCCGGAGTTTGAGAAGTACAAGGGAAACACTTGCCCTCGTGCTCATCTGGTAATGTATGTAAGGAGAATGTCTACCCATATTGATGATCAAGGTCTGCTGATTCACTTTTTCAAGATAGTCTGACCAATGTTGCGCTGAAGTGGTATATGATTTTAGACAGCGTCAACATCCATACTTTCAATGACTTGGGAGAAGCATTTATCAGACAATACAAATACAACATGGACATAGCGCCTGACCGTGGTCAACTCAGGGCCATGGTTCATAAAGACAAGGAATCATTCAAAGAATATGCACAGAGATGGCATGAAGTAGCCTCCCAAGTTATTCCTCCCATGGAAGAGAAGGAGATGACAAAGATTTTCTTGAAGACTCTGGGTGCTTTCTACAATGAGAGGATGGCAGCGAGTGCGCCAAGTGACTTTACTGAAAAGGTAGGCATGTTTATCCGTTTAGAAGAGGCTGTAAGAGAGGGTCGTTTAACGAAGAGTGAAGGATCTGGAGGTGCGAAGAAGCCATCTTATGGGTTTACCAAGAAGAAGGAAGGGGATGCAAATGTTGTTATGCAAGAGAGGGGGGCAAATCCTCCTAGAAGAAATTATTAGAGTCATCAACATGTCGCCTCAGTTACTCCAGTTGTTGGTGTAGGTCCAACCACCTTTGCTTATCAAAGACCATCCCAGCAAGGGAATCAAGGGTATAATCAGAGAAGGGATACTTATGACCATATTCGTATGAGTTATACAGATTTACTAGCAGCATTGATTTAGAAGAAGTTGGTTCAGACCCGACCACCTCTCGTTGTACCATCACCATTGCCTTGGTATTTCAAAGCACACCAAACATGTGCTTTTCATCTGGGAGCACCAGGGCATAATGTTTAGAATTGCTATCCTTTGAAGACTGAGGTGCAGAAATTGGTGAAGTTTATTATTCTATCTTTCAAGGATGTGGGCTCGAATGTGAAAGACAATCCTCTATCCAAGCATGGAGGAGAAAACATTGTGAAAATGGTGGTCGGTTGTCCAGGCGACTTCCGGATTTTTGATACTCATCTGGTTAGAGAAGATTTGGTGAAAAATGCATGCAAACCTCTGTGAATTTAGCTACTATACGCATGACCATTTCGGTTGTGCTATTTGTAGTATAGATATACAGGGTTGCGACAAGATAAAGACTGATTTGTAGGAGATGATGGATGAGGGCCTCATCCACATAATCAGGCCTAGGGAAGAGTATGAAGAGGAGGTGAATATGGTTTCTGGATGTCCCAGAGAGTTTAGAATTTTTTATGTGAAGCACATGAATGAAGACCTTGTACAATTGCATGCTACTTTCTGCCACATGGCTGGTCAGGTTCAACATCAGTATGGATCTTACTGAATTTGCTGTCGAGACTCCCGAGGATGTTCAATCGTGAAGAAAGGTGTCCAGTTGTTATTGACCAATGGAACTATCAAGGTTACGGGTCAAAGGGATGATTACCATAAGGTTAATATGATTGAGGTTTATTTGGCTGAAGAAGAATCAGATGATGAGTATGCCTCTGCAGATGAGTATTTCTCCTCGGATGAAGATTTATTATTCAGATATGACTCTGTGATGACTGATTATGTTGAAGAGGGAGTAAACTTTATTGTTCCTTATTTTGGTGCACCTGCCCATTTTGAAGTCAAGTATCATAGCAAGTCGGCTATTACTCCATTGGTGATTAGTTTGTCGGATCATGTCCCCTACAAGTCAGATAAGGTTGTACCCTACAAATATAGCGCTACAATCTTAGAAGATGGTGTGGAAGTTCCCATCCCGCCAATGCCTGATGTTGGAAATATCACTAAAACTAGCAGAGTGACCCGCAGCGGTGGTGTATTTGCACCAGTTGTTCGTGGAGATGTTAGCGCTGGAAAGAAAATTGCTGAGAATGTTGAACCCAAGAAGGTTACGAGTGAAACTAGTAGAGGTACACTAGAGAAATAAGTGGATGATATTTTAAAGATAATCAAGATGAGCGACAACAGAATTGTAGATCAGCTACTGTAGACTCCTTCGAAAATATCTATCTTGGCTTTATTGATGAACTCCTCTACTCACAGAGAATATTTGTTGAGGGTATTGGACCAAGCTTTTGTGGAAAGCGATATGCCTGTACACCAATTCAGCAGTGTAGTATGGAAAATTACATCATGTAATAACCTGAGTTTTTGCGACGATGAATTTCCAGATGAAGGATGTAACACCCGGAAATTCATTAAATTATTTAAATGAATTATTGAGGATTTAAATTGTTGGAATTTAGTCGAAGAAGGAATTATCGGAATAATTATTAGGAGCATTATTGGATTGTTAGAATTGATAATGTAATAATTAGTCAATTTAGTCAAGAGAAATTAACATTGGATTTAATGTTGATTTTAGTAGAATGTTATTTTATTAGTTGGGTCAAGTGGGGTGTGTGAAATAGAAAGATTAGGAATAGAATTAATAGGCTCATTAAAGTTACTATTAGACCTATTATTATATTAGGTTATGATATATAGAAGCTAGCAGCCAAAAACCAAAAGAAAAACAATTATCACGTAGCAAGAAGAAGCAAGGGTTTGGAGGCACCAAGTGGGAGGCAAGAAAATTTAGAGAACTCACCGTCAAACCAGTTGCAGTTTCAAGCGGAGAATTCGACCGACCAAAAAACCAAAAGTTAAGGGTGGGGTTCGGATTTTATAACCGGGAATATGATGGTTAGTATGTAAGGGTGGGGTTTTGACTTTATAATTGGGTTCATGATGTTTGATATGTGGGTTAGAGGATTGTTGTTTTTATTCTTGAATTGGATGATGTATGATGAAGATTTGATTCATTTGAATGAATAATGACGTTATGATATCGTTTGATCAATGTAGTATTATAGGTTAATGTTAGGTGATGATTTATTATGTTTATAATGAGGTTTATAGGACTGTAATTAGATTCCCGTAGTAAAATATAGAGAAAACTCGCAGAATTTATGCAGGAGGTATCAGTATGTGTCGACCTCAAGCTGGATGAGTCGATACAAGGGAGAGGTTAGACTCAGGATGAGTCGATGCATGGAGGGCTTGCGTCGATCCATGTTAAGTATAAGACTCAGGATGAGTCAACGCGAAGAGAGGATGTGTCGATGCATGATGAGTACAAGACTCAGGATGAGTCGACACGAAGAGTGCATGTGTCGATACATGCTGTATTGAAAACCAAAATGAGTCGATCCATAAGGAGGATGTGTCAACTCATAGTATGCCGGAGAAGTAGGATGTGTCGATCGAAGGAGTTTTGTGTCGATACATAAGGTCTGATTTTTGACAGAATTGACTTTTAATTGTTGTAACTTGAGTTGTAGGATGTTGTTTAAGATGTCATTCGAAGCATTGATTAGCTAACGCGATGAACTCTAATCTAGATGATTTAGATGATAATTAAGAGGTGTAATCCTAGTAACTAATTTAGGATTTAGGATTAATTCACGTAGATGACCGTTGTGCTGTTTTTGGGACAAAATGATGAATAGTAGATGTTTAGAGGCTGCTGTTAGAATTATGACAGTAAGATTAGTGACAGTAACGATATAAATTAGCAGAATAACAGGATGGGTTACTGTAATATTATTATACAGTTGAGTATTAGTGAGATTTTATTGATGAAGTTGTGTTCGATGATTTTTGTGATAATAAATGATGTTTAATAAATTATTTTCATGTTATGAGATGTTGTTAATTGAGATGTTTGAGATGATTGAAATGCTGTTGTTTTGAGATGTTTATGAGGTGTTGTTGTTCTGAGGTGTTTATGAGATGTTGTGGTTCTGAGATGTTTATGAGATGTTGTTATTTTGAGATAATTGAGATGTGATTTAATATGTGAAGTGTTAGGCTTATTTCCAGTGATGCAGGGATGTAGGCGAATGCCTCGTAATGAAGTTTGTGGCGAATGATATATCTGTGATGTTGTATGTTACATGAGTCTCATACATTTGCATTTTGTGAAGGCCTGTATTGGCGGATTTGTGAAGTAGGCTTATGCCTTGTGCCTCTATTAATTGGCAATTAGTGAAGAGGGCTGAAGCCCTGTTGGTACCACATGCATATGCATAGTTGTGTCGCATTCGAATTGCATTTTGAATCGCTAATGATAATTGTGAATGTTTATTGATTGTTGTGTGTTGTTGAGAAGCGGTGAAGTTTATAATTCTCTTGTCTAATATATTAATTATCATAATATTATTTATATTATTCGATGTCTCACCCCTTTATTTGTTTCGCCGTTGCCTTTATACTGGTAACGTGCAGGTAACGAGGAGTAGAGACTTAGTAGCTTATTGGTGTCGTCGCTCTGATACGTAGCACTCGGGGGGGGGGGGGGGGGGGGGGGTGAACGCTTATTTGATTTTATGATGTTTTAAGTTTAATTCAAGTTGTTGTTTTGAGAAGTTGTTTTCTTTGAATTAAGTTGTTTAAAAGATGCTATGTTTCCTTTGATGTTTTAAAGTTATGAATCCGCTGCATATTTATGGAATCAAGTTGAAATACTTTTGAAGACTAATAAATTGTTATAAGTTCTTTGGATCAATATGTGCTATGTATCTATTATGATAGGTTTTTATGTTGTTGGTTTTTGGAATGAGAATGTAATGCCCCATGTTTGCGGAAATTTTGGCACTCTGATTTTAATATAACTGTGGGGTAGATATGGGGTGTTACATTAGTGGTATCATAGCAGGTCGGTCCGTCTGGCCAAATTTTTTGAGTCTTTAACAATCGAGTATTGTTAATTATTTTTTACCATTGTTTGTGTTGGCGTTGGTGGAAACTCCAACGGGAGGCGAGGACAGAGGTACCAGAGGTACGTGTTTCGTCGATAGAACTTTGTTAGTTACTATTGTTGTTGGATGAGTTAAAATAGAATTGCACGTGTGCGTTAGATTTTAATTTTAGTAAGTTGTGATTATATCGGAAGTCTAGAGGTGGAGGCGAAGTTAAGGGAAGTGATGTCGGATGAATTTTCGAGGACGAAAATATTCTAAGTGGGGGAGAGTTGTAACGCCCGAAAATTCATTAAATTATTTAAATGAATTATTGAGGATTTAAATTGTTGGAATTTAGTCGAAGAAGGAATTATCGGAATAATTATTAGGAGCATTATTGGATTGTTAGAATTGATAATGGAATAATTAGTCAATTTAGTCAAGAGAAATTAATATTGGATTTTATGTTGATTTTAGTAGAATGTTATTTTATTAGTTGGGTCAAGTGGGGTGTGTGAAATAGCAAGATTTGGAATAGAATTAATAGGCCCATTAAAGTTACTATTAGACCTATTATTATATTAGGTTATGATATATAGAAGCTAGCATCCAAAAACCAAAAGAAAAACAATTATCATGTAGCAAGAAGAAGCAAGGGTTTGGAGGCACCAAGTGGGAGGCAAGCAAATTTAGAGAACTCGCCATCAAACCAGTTGCAGTTTCAACCGGAGAATTCGACCGACCAAAAAACCAAAAGGTAAGGGTGGGGTTCGAATTTTATAACCTGGAATATGATGGTTAGTATGTAAGGGTGGGGTTCTGACTTTATAATTGGGTTCATGATGTTTGATATGTGGGTTAGAGGATTGTTGTTTTTGTTCTTGAATTGGATGATGTATGATGAAGATTTGATGAATTTGAATGAATAATGACGTTATGATATCATTTGATAGATGTAGTATTATAGGTTAATGTTAGGTGATGATTTATTATGTTTATAATGAGGTTTGTAGGACTGTAATTAGATTCCCGTAGTAAAATATAGAGAAAACTCGTAGAATTTATGCAGGAGGTATCAGTATATGTCGACCTCAAGCTGGATGAGTCGATACATGGGAGAGGTTAGACTCAGAATGAGTCGATGCATGGAGGGCTTGTGTTGATGCATGTTAAGTATAAGACTCAGGATGAGTCGACGCGAAGAGAGGATGTGTCAATGGATGATGAGTATAAGACTCAGGATGAGTCGACACGAAGAGTGCATGTGTCGATACATGCTGTATTGAAAACTAGAATGAGTCGATCCATAAGGAGTATGTGTCGACTCATAGTATGCAGGAGAAGCATGATGTGTCTATTGAAGGACTTTTGTGTCGATACATAAGGTCTGATTTTTGACAGAATTGACTTTTAATTGCTGTAACTTGAGTTGTAGGATGTTGTTTGAGATGTCGTTCAAAGCGTTGATTAGCTAACGCGATGAACTCTAATCTAGATAATTTAGTTGATGATTAAGAGGTGTAATCCTAGTAACTAATTTAGGATTTAGGATTAATTCTCGTAGATGACCATTGTGCTATTTTTGGGACAGAATGATGAATAGTAGATGTTTAGAGGCTGTTGTTAGAATTATGACAGTAGGATTAGTGACAGTAACGATATAAATTAGCTGAATAACAGGATGGGTTACTGTACTATTATTATACAGTTGAGTATTAGTGAGATTTTATTGATGAAGTTGTGTTCGATGATTTTTGTGATAATAAATGATGTTTAATAAATTATTTTGTGTTATGAGATGTTGTTAATTGAGATGTTTGAGATGATTGAGATGCTATTGTTTTGAGATGTTTATGATATGTTGTTGTTCTGAGGTGTTTATGAGATGTTGTGGTTCTGAGATGTTTATCATATGTTGTTGTTTTGAGATAATTGAGATGTGATCTAATATGTGAAGTGTTAGGCTTATTGCCAGTGATGCAGGGATGTAGGCGAATGCCTCGTAATGAAGTTTGTGGCGAATGATATATCTGTGATGTTGTATGTTACATGAGTCTCATACATTTGCATTTTGTGAAGGCCTGTATTGGCGGATTTGTGAAGTAGGCTTATGCCTTGTGCCTCTATTAATTGGCAATTAGTGAAGAGGGTTGAAGCCCTGTTGGTACCACATGCATATGCACAGTTGTGTCGCATTCGAATTGCATTTTGAATCGCTAATGATAATTTTGAATGTTTATTGATTGTTGTGTGTTGTTGAGAAGCGGTGAATTTTATAATGCTCTTGTCTAATATATTAATTATCATAATCTTATTTATATTATTGGATGTCTCACCCCTTTATTTGTTTCGTCGTTGCCTTTATACTGGTAACGTGTAGGTAACAAGGAGTAGAGACTTAGTAGCTTGTTGGTGTCGTCGCTCTTATACGTAGCACTCGGGGGGGATGAACGCTTATTTGATTTTATGATGTTTTTAGTTTAATTCAAGTTGTTGTTTTAAGAAGTTGTTTTCTTTGAATTAAGTTGTTTAAAAGATGCTATGTTTCCTTTGAAGTTTTAAAGTTATGAATCCGCTGCATATTTATGGAATCAAGTTGAAATACTTTTGAAGACTAATAAATTGTTATATGTTCTTTGGATCAATATGTGCTATGTATCTATTATGATAGGTTTTTATGTTGTTGGTTTTTGGAATGAGAATGTAATGCCCCATGTTTGCGGAAATTTTGGCACTCTGATTTTAATATAACTGTGGGATAGATTTGGGGTGTTACAAAGGAAGGAATCACAACTTAGCCCTCCACATCTCTATGAACTTCAATAATGATTCACTATTCAACGTGCTGATTGATAATGGATTCTCTTTGAACGTTATACCGAGAAGCACGCTTATGAAATTGAAATATCAGGAAACGCCCATGCGCCCAAGTGGTATTATTGTGAAAGCTTTTGATGGATCAAGGAAATCTTTTATTGGTGAAGTGGACTTGCCTATTCATATATACCCACATTTGTTACAGATTACTTTCCAGGTCATGGATATTGTACCCGCTTATTGCTGCTTGCTAGGAAGGTCGTGGATACATGAAGCAGGGGCTGTCACTTCAACTTTACACCAGAAACTGAAGTTTGTGCGTGAAGGAAAAGTGGTAATCATAAACGGAGAACAGGCATTATTGATATCTCATTTGTCCTCTTTTAGCATTGTGGAGGTGGATGAAGTTGCTGTTGGAACCCAGTTCCAAGCCTTATCCATTGATAATATAAGAGGAAATGAGAATTTTATGGTTTCTCTTAAGGATGCGCAACAACTTGTGCGTAAAGGTCATAGTGAAGTATGGGGACAAATTGTGGATCCACCTGTAAACAAGAATAGAGCTTGCTTGGGGTTCTCTTTGAAGAATGACAAAAGCAAGAGCATGAAGCCGAAGTCTGCTGCAGGAAATTATCAAGACATATTCCATAGCGGGGGTTATCTTCATCCAACTGTTTTCGGGATTAATTCCATTGTGGAAGATGAAGTAGAGCAGGAAATGCCAAATTACGTGACGCACAGAGTTAGGGTTCAGAACTGGATCACCATTGATGTTCCCTCTTGCATACATGTTTCAAGTAATTTGTTTTGTTAATCTTTTTGAAAGGCTTTCACCATGCCCAAGGTAGAAGTATTAATATCGTATGGGCTTATCTGTTTGCTGTGACTTTTAAAACCAATAATAAAAGTTGTCTTTGTTCCCCCAAGTTGTGTCTTTATTTTCTGCTTTTTTTTGGAAAATGCTAATCAGAAAAAACCTTTCAAAATAAATAATAACTGAAATTCAATCTGCATGATCACTTGTTATATGTGTTATTTTCTAAGAGCAATCATAAATCATATGTGCAGATTAATTAAAAAACTCGTTGAATACAATGACCCTACACCCTTTCCCAACTTTGAATGTCCTGTTTATGGAGCCGAAGAAGAAGATTATGATGAGATTCTAGAAGAGTTCTCACGGTTGCTTGAGCGCGAGGAAAATTTGATTCATCCATATAAAGAGCCATTACAAGTAATCAATTTGTGTTCAGAAGAAGATCCGAAAGAATTCAAGATCAGAGCATTGCTGCATCTTGATGTTAAGAGCAAGTTGATTAGGTTGTTGAGAGAGTATGTAGATATTTTTGCTTGGTCTTATCAAGATATGCCTGGTCTAGATACATATATT